>BOPP01000094.1:1827328-1880711 GCA_017312745.1 Gryllus bimaculatus
AGAAGAGATAGTGCAAGAAAGTAAAAAGAGTGGTGTCGAGACAGGTGTCCTGAAGCAAGAAGTGTGAAAGTCTGGGCAGACTTACCTTGAGGTCCTCGCGAGCGTTTGCTTTGTGGCGGGACACAACAGCGGTTGAAATGCGCTTGTATCTTATATTAAAGAAGCATTAGACGGTAAACGTCCAGACCTTCAGAGATAATTTTTTTTAAATTCTCTCGATTTGTTTAAACCCACGATCATTTCTTCGTAGCGATACTCGCGCGGGACGACATATTTTTGGATTCAAATAAAATTTTATTAATCTAAATTTTGGATTGTGGTGAAGTAGATACTTTTTTATTTTTGGATAAATAAATAGGAGATATTGTCAGGTATAATAATTATTGATATATTGAATACGAGTGACAATATCTCTATTTATTTATCACAATAAACATTTATTTTTTTAGATCTAAGACATTCGTAAATTGTGTTCTTGAACAAGTAATTTGTTATCGAAATAACAATTCGAATTAAATGTGAAAATCAAAACGTTAGCCCGTAATGTTAACGAAAATCAAACCGTGGTACGTGATCTATGTTATCTCTTGCAGAAGAATAGAGATAGCCTGTGGTCTATTAACACACTAAATATTTATTTTTCATTGACAATGAACATGATATAAATCATATGCCGAAAATATCAATATCTATTGTATGTAATAATAGTCAGAACTAACTCTGTGTTTCTACACTACCTAACAGTAGTGCTTGTATTAACTAGCTCTAAAAATAGTGGTGCAACAGAATGGCACACAACTTCCCCGTAAATTAGTTT
The DNA here is from genome assembly GCA_017312745.1 of Gryllus bimaculatus. Taxonomy (NCBI): domain Eukaryota; kingdom Metazoa; phylum Arthropoda; class Insecta; order Orthoptera; family Gryllidae; genus Gryllus; species Gryllus bimaculatus. Next base: position 1,828,146 of record BOPP01000094.1, read on the forward strand.
TTCCTGTTTTCCTTTTCTCTAGGCCTAGTTATTCGACTTGCCAGATGCCATTATCGTCCCGTAAGTAAGTAAAAAACGAAAGAGCAACCTGAGAGAGAGAGAGAGAAGAGAGCGAGAGAGAGGAAGAGAGGAGAGAGAGAGAGAAAGAAGAAGAGAGAAGAGAAGAGAGAGAAAGAAAGAGGAAGAACGAGAAGAGGAGCTGCAGAGAGTGACAGAGACAGCTGCCTACATACTCTTGCCCAGCTGCCAATCTATCGCATCGCCCGAAGTAATTGTTTTGAAAATTTTCTTAATTTTTTCAGAATCCTATAGAAGTAAGAAATATTATTTTAAGAATATTAATAGAACAATAAAATACTCTACTAAATGACAATTTCATTTTGAAAAATTTAGACCGCTTTTTGAGTAACAGGCTTTTAAGAGCTACTGTAAATTTTGAAGCTCTATTTCGTCCGAGAAATGTTGAGTTTCTCAAAATCTTTCTTAGAAGTCATTTGAGCATTTTAATCACAAATACAATAGTGTTTAGCAATTTTGGCTGGAAATGTGCCCATCAACGGCGTGAGGATATTTTAAAAAATACATTTCTGTAATATAAAAAAACTACCCCAAAATGATTTATGTCATATTAAAGAGGGCAATTAGCATTACCGTTCGGAAAAAGATGAGAAAAAACTTATATCTATTTTTGGAGAAAATGATTTTGGAGTGTTTTCCCAGAATAGTGCAAAATTTGAGACTAGTTATCTGGATTATTGTGTTTTTTTGTTACGTTTTTTAAAAATTGAATCATATTTGCTTGCAAATTTTCCAACAATACAGCCATAGAACGAAAAAACGCACTTAGAGATCTCTCTCTCTCTCTCTCTCTCTCTCTCTCTCTCTCTCTCTCTCTCTCTCTCAGGTTTTCTCTTTCTTTCTTACTTACGACGATAGATGGCATCTGGCAAGTCTGAATAACTAGCCTAGATGAAAGGAAACAGAAAACTAATACGGGGATGTTTGTGCCATTCTGTTGCACCACTAGTTTTTAGAGCTAGTTAATACAAGCACTACTGTTATGGTGATAGAAACACAGGTTAGTCTGACTATTATTACATACAATAGTGATATACTATTATCTCGGCTATGGAATATATCATGATTCATTGTCAATTGAAAAATAAAATATTTAGTGTGTTAATACACCACATGGCTATCTCTATTCTTCTTGCAGGAGATAACATAGGATCACGTACCACGTTTGATTTTCGTTAACATTACGTTAACGTTTTGATTTTCACATTGAATTCGAATTGTTATTTTCGGATAACAGAATACTTGTTCAGACACAATTTACGAATGTCTTAGCATCTAAAAAAGTAATTTTATTGATCAAAATATGTCGTCCGCGCGAGTACGTAGGGAAGAAATGGGACGCGGGGTTAAACAAATCGAGAGAATTTAAAAAAAATTATCTCTGAAGGTCTGACGCTTACCGTCTATGACTTCACTTATATAAGATACAAGCGCATTTCAACCGCTGTGTCCCGCACAAAGTGACGCTCCGGGAGGAGCTCAGGTAAGCCGCCCAGACTTGTCAACTTCTGCTTCAGGAAAATATATTTCTCGATTTTTTAATATTCTTTTTACTTTCTTGCACTTACTTCTTAAGTGCTTACTTCGTAAGTTATGCAGTCGTGCACCGGAAAACGGCAGAAAAACTGTTATTGCCTGGTCTGATGGGTAAAAAATGGATAAATCATGTTGCTATGTATAGAAAATTACATTATCTTATACGTGCTGTAACAATCCATGTTTTGTGGGGTCCTTATACCAAAAAATCGTTTGACAGCAATCGTCTGACCATGGTAAACGCTAGCGCCTAAACCACTCACCTGATTTTCTTCAAAATTGATTTTCCCCAGTCGATCTGATTGAACTCGAGAGTGGGTGTTTCAAAAGGATATTTTGATTTTTGAGAGTATTTTCTGAAGCCTCAAAAACATTTTTAAATATTAATATCAAAAATGACTCCAAATTTCTTTATTAAACTTTGTTCGCGAATACCGTAAAAAATACTTAAGAGAAAGGCGCAAGTCTCATGTTCGTCAAAATCCTAGATTTTTCGGAAGTTGCACAAATTAAAAAAAAATTGGCAGTCTTTCTACTTTTATGAAGATAATTTTTTTCCTAATGAAATATTTTATTCAAAAAATATCTTCAAATACGACCATGTTCAATTTCTCGAAAATAATATTGGTTGTGAATTTATTAAAATTTTATAAATTTTTATTATTGTAACATCCAAACAATTGGCAAACCTTTTGACAAAGTGGTTATGTATTTGTGTATGTGCCTACTATTCCATTTTGTGGAATGGTGAAAATCTTTTAATATATGCCCTGAAAATTCTGTACTTCTTTACCTTCATTTTAGAAGTGTTTTGAGGCAGTTAGTTGTTATGTAAGTTAGAATGTGTATATTTTAATATTTCTCATTTCGTTTCTTACACTGCAGCTTTTGTTATACGTTTACAAATTAATTAAGAACTCATTTACAAACTATTAGAAATGGATATAACTAGAGGTGCTACAGAATGGCACAGAATCTTTCGTATACGTTTTCTAATTCCTTTGGTCTCGGCTCGCTATTCGCACTTGCCACACTCACTATCTATCGCCGACGGAAGTACAGTTTTTGGAATTTTCCTTATTTTTCAGTTAACAGTAGATGAGAAATATAATTTTTAGAGTATTAAAAAAACAGTAAAACCTCGTTCTAAATGGAAATGTTCATTCAAACATTTGGAGCCATTTTTAAGAATATGGCGCTTAAGCCCTACTCTACATTCGAAATGGGAAGCTCTTTTTCACAGAAAATTTCTGAGTATTCGAAATATTTCATTTTATGTAATATGAAGTTCATTAACTCACAAGTACAATAGGGCTTACAAATAACTGAAAATGGGTATATTAACGGCGTGAGAGATCTTCCAAATAAATATATTTATGTAATTAAAAAAAACTACCCCGAAATGAACAGAGACGAAATGAAAAGGGACCAAGAGACTTGAGTCAGAAAGGTACAGAGGTAGATAGATAGATAGATAGGTAGATAGATAGGTAGAAAGGTACATGTATATATATATATAGATAGATAGATAGATAGATAGATAGATAGAGAGAGAGAGAGAGAGAGAGAGAGAGAGAGAGAGAGATATACAGAAATTGACACGGAGACGTTTCCTCCTTCTCGAGGATTAAATATGAAAAAAAAACAAGCAACGCCGGTTATATTGCTAGAATGAAATAAAAATTTCAGTCGCCTCTCCCAATTTACGCAGTTGGATGCTACGTAAGTTAGATTCGTATATTCATTCATATTTCATTTTATTATTTCTATTATATTTATGTAACTTAATTTTAAATTGCGTCCTATAATTGTGTTAAATGTAAAAACGAATTGCTGAGCGGTCATTGTTGATTGACGGCCGCTTTTTGTTCGCGGTAATAAAAACGATAACCTTTAAATGTTTGTAGAATATTGAAATACCATTGTGGTTAATAATTATTATAATATATTCTTCGATCTATTTGCATTTGTTTGCTAAGGCTATCAATATTGTGTTATTTATTAACTTTTAATTATTTTACTTTCTTGTATTCTTCCTATTTTTTGCACTAAATGTTTTACGATTTCCAGTTAGTATTTCAAAAATTAATTCAGAGAGAAATAGTAGAATAAATTGTATTACATAACCATTACTAATAGCGAGAATGTACTTGATATTGGGTTTTCTTAATATAATGTGTTCATTATTCGCACCTACCATTAGCTTTCTTAATATAATGGGTTCATCAAAAACAGATCTTCAAATAAACCCATGTAGAATTTTTCGAGAATGTGAGGATTTTTTGTGTAATTTGACGTCAAACAGGTCCGCTCAAAATAAACTGCACATCATCAATTTAATAGAGGTGATTCCAGGTAGTTGGATGCTGCGTAAGTTAGAATTTTTATATTATTTAATATTTCTTTGTTCGCTTCTTACATTTGAGCTTGAGTTATAAGTTTACAAATTACTCTTTTAGAAATTATTTAAAACCTACTTAAAATATACGCAATAAATATTGCTAGAGTTCACGGGATAGATTGGAATGCAACAATTTCGGGCCGCAAGACAGCAGCTCACTGTGAATTACGTCTAATTGTTGGGATACAATTTAGCTAAATGAAGTGCGGTTATGATTGTCAAATTTGTGTTGATACTTTCTTGAACATATTTAGTTTTCGCACCAAATATTCACGGATTTTTAATAAGTTTTTTTTCTTAAAATGACTAAGATGTATGGATTTTGAGAGAATTTGTGGTGTAAATAGTATTACATAAACTTAGTAGAGCGAGAATGTACCTGCTGCTCTAGCACCACTTGTTTTTTTGAATTCACAATAATTTTTATTGGAGAATCTCTCTGAACGATGAATGAATTCATTAAAATGTTACTTGGAAACTCATAGCTATTCGTTCAAGAAAGCAATAAAGTAAAAGGATCAAGAATAATCATGAATAGTGAATAATAATAATGAACCAATAAAATAAATAAAGAATCAAAGGAATGAGAAGAAAACCAAAAGGAAGCAGAAAATGGAACAGCAAACGGAAATGTGAAACATCTTGAAATTTCCCACTTCCATCTCTTTGCCTGGGCTGCGCGGAGAACCGTGTGACTTCAACAACCAGCAATGTTTGTTGATATTTCATTTGGCTTCCGAAATTAAGAGATCGTAAAAGTGTGGTTGGTGGGCGGGGTCGACAGAAATGACGTCAGCTTTCACTCTGACACGACGCTGAAGGAGCGCTGTTGTTTGTGGGCGAACGTTTCCGCGCGTTCACGACGCGACCGCGCAGTTTGCGCGTATTTGACTGGTGGCGAATGTGAAATAAGGATATCATTCCACCGACACGACAGCGCAATGAACCACACTAGCGCCACCTTGTGGAGTACTCAATTGAATGTTGGGCTAGTCTTTCAGGGCGCGGCAACGGCTAAGGTGATTAGTCTCGTAGTAGGGGTGATTTATTCCAGTGAGAGGTGGCGGTGATTTTCTATCACTAAATGGTGAGAGTAGGCTCTGACCCATAGGGATTTCCCGTTCCTGGTATCTCCCTCCAGCAGAACACTGTCGTAACCGGCACAAGCTCTAAGCCCTCGAGCGGTGTGGTAGCTGAGTGTATGTAAGTGTGTGTTAAAGAAAGAGGTTAGGAGAGTACAAAGAGGACGAATGTGTGTGTGTCTTTGCTGGGGTACTGCTACGACATTCCCCAAGTGGCGGTCGGAAAAACACTCAAAACCGGTCCGAGCACTCGCCGGCGAGAGTTCTTCTCCAGGTGATACTGAATTCGAACTAACTAATGTCGAAAACCCTGCCGCCTTTCGAATGGAACCCTAGGACCTACCGGTCCCAAGCCCTGCAGTGATATCAATTGAAGACCTGAGCCGCATACGTCAGTAATTGATGTGTGTGCCACCTAAGCTTGGGTGTCACCGATATTGCTGTCAATTCTTTACCTCTTTCAAATTTGGTAAATAATTGACACTACACTTTCTAATCCAATGCACTTCAGAGAAAAGAGACTAATCAATTCTTTTCAAATACGAAAGCCTACACAATTTTCTAACATGTCCTATCGTAACTATGAAACCAATTTCAACTAGACCTCACTGTACCAAGACCCAAAAATTTTTTCACTTGGAGATAAATGAATTAATTTTTTCAGGAAATAAAACAATCCACAAACATTACTATGAAGATTCATCACGTACTAACTAGCGTTTGGAATATTATTTCCCTAATAGTACGTAGTAACTATTGCTCAATAATGCTACTTTTTCCTATATTTTAACTATTTTTTTCCTATAAATATCACTTAGTGGCATTTTTCTCTAAGTCCCACAAATAAATTGTTTATTCTGACATCGTTCGTACTTATAATTTTTTTACTGTCAATAATACAAACGTTTCGATCAAATATATCTTTTAATGTTGCGGCAAAGACTGACATTTTACTTTCTCGCCATTCTGCATTAGATATCGAAAAACAGGATAAATGTTACTGCTGTATTTAGAAAATGACTTCCTGTAGCACATTATGTACCGGCTTAGGAGGCTGAGAGCATCAACTGATTTCATTGCACTCCGTTGCCTGGGAGCTCCTGGGGTTCGGGGTCCAACGGTGGCAGGATTTTCCTCACTAGCTAGGAAGCTGCACCGGATTCAGGCGCCATCTGGAGGGAATCCCTTGCGGTCGGCTGCCCCGATCAACTCCAGGCACAAATCCGCGGCCGAAATTTTGGCGAGTCGTAGCGATCTTTCAGTCTTCATGGTCCTACCCTCACCTCGTTAATTCTACGCATTTACCCTTCCACGCAGATGCACTACCACACAGAGGAGGGGGGTGTGCCTTAATCAGCGTGCCTTAGCTTCCCTCAGGGAGATAGAAACCCTTCATTTTGAAAAAGAAGGAAAATACGGTCGTAGATATGGTAGAAATTTCACGTAAATGAGTGGGACGCGGCAGATTAAAAAAAGTTTCAAGTACACATGTTTATTGATTGTGTTTTGATATCGTATTTTCCTCTATCAGCAACTAAAATCGCTATCTAATGAGAATTATGCAATGATTTGTATGTCCGTAAAAGTCCTGCATAAAATTTTGCAATCGCCTGAATATATCATATGCAAGTACTAATGTAGCTACAACGGGGCGGATTGCTGAGTAAACCTTGACCAAAGCATGTTAATGCTCTTGATGTTATCGAAAGTATTAGTTTACAGAATGTTACTGTATCTGTCGAACAGTATTGACAGCAGTAGTAGGCGAGTTACAACATTTATTTTTTTGGAACTGGTAGGTCTGAATATATTAAATTTTTTAGGCGCTTAAAACATCGCAAAATGTGTTATTAACCTCATTATGGTAACACAATGCAGCGTATAACAGACTTCAATTATTAGCTTCACATTGGACCAACTGTCATTCTTGGTGGGCAAACTTTGTTGTAAATAGTAGTTGTCATTGGACACTCTTTGTTACTCTGTCTTGTGTGTCTTTTTGTCTTGTCTACTGTGTCTTTAACTCATTTGCTGAGTTATTTTTGCTCATGTCCAAATATTTAATAATTATGGAAGATAAAAAATCTTCGTGGTGCACCGCTATTTGACTCTTGTCGTCAAATGTTGGATGTTTTTATAAACTCATTTCATGTGTGATTATTATTATTATTGATGAAAAATAATATCTATATTTTTGTATATTTCTGCTTTAAAATATTCAATTTAATATAATCTGGCATACCTTTTTTCTAAAAAATCTTCAGCAAGTTATTTATTTCTTAAATACTCATACATATAATTATTGTATTAATATTTACGTTGTTTGTAATTATCGCTGTTTTAACTAATTTGATTTAATGTGTGTAATCTATAGTTATTTACGATGTATTGTAAAGCATCTGATCACAATTCAAGATTGGAAAATTTGCCAAACGAAGCCGTGAGACCGAGTTTGGTAATTAATTGAGTATTATAATAAAATGTTATGACAATAATATCGTTCAACGCTTTATCCACTTTGTAAACCTCTGTTAAACTTAAAGTAAAATTTCTTTCTACGCCTTTATTTAGTATTCACATCTTTTTTCTCCTGTAAGTGGCGACATTTTTTTTAACAAGGAGAACAATTGAAACCCTTGGTGTATAATTTTCGATATGAGAGAATATACTTCTGACTCGGAATCAGTAATAGTAGCAAATATTGCTATAGAAACATTGTTACCCCACAAATCATGAAAGTTTGTTACACAATAGGCAAATTTTTTCATATCAGTTCATTTGAATTTTGTTGTGGTTTTATGAAAGTTCTAAGGCGTTCTTTATGGAACAGTATTATTTCGAATATGTACAATTATTTCGTTTCATCTTTGCTGAAAATTTCGAACGTTAGGTTTTTCAAAAAAAATAGTTAACAAACTAAAACAATTTTAAACATTTTCTTTTATTTCCTGCACATCATGCAGACAAGGAAGGATAATTTCACAAATAAATGGAACACCCAGATATAAATGCCATCCATTATATCCCATTTGAATGCATTCCAAACAATGAATTCATTACCTTATACAAACGTTTTATTTTCTCAACGCTGCAAACAAATAATTTTTTTATGTATTCGTTAACGTGAACCACTTAAATATTCGTAAAAATCAAGTATCTGACAAATAATTTCTTGGTCCTGTGGCATTTCATTCTTGAAATAGAAAAATAATTAAATCGAACGTAAACAACATAACAAATGTCACTAGCTTCAACTCGTTCCTAATTTCTAATTTAATCATTAACTCTAAATATTTCGTCCTGACGCAACAAAAAACTGGAGTTTTAAAGTGCAGTACAGAGATATCATATTACATGAAATTACTGCAAGAGTGTCGAAGTGGGGGGCCATGGAACCCCAATATATGTTTTTAAGTGATGTGTTTCTGATTTAATGATTCTAATGATTGCCTGCAACAAAAATTTACGAAAAATGATTAACTAAATAGACAGTCGATAAAGATTAATAGTGGATATAATAACCCATTTTTATTTTGCATATTATAATCAAAATAAAAATAACTACACCGCGCGCAATATCCATCAAGATAAATCTTAGAAATCTTAGATATTAGAATTGTCTGTAGGCTCTGAATGAAACGTTCAAATTAATAAATATTTCAAATTAATTCCCTGGATATTACTTCTGGAATTATTTTTCATACCGTTTATTAATATTTTTTCGTGGCCCGTAGTTAGTGTGAAACATGTATATATTTTAATAATTTCATCCACAAAGCAGAACTGATCTTTTTTTTTCAAAAAAATTGAACATGCCTTTTTTGAAGAGCTAATTTTCTATAACAGACATAGTCTGAGCTAAACAGTTCTATCTTTAATTTTGAAGTTTTGAAAAGATTTTTGGTACTTTCGAAAAAAAAACGACCAATTCTCAAAAATTAATCTAGCGCAATATTTCTTGCTGTTCAACATTACATATGTGGAGAATATGTAAAGAAAAAGATTGAACGGATGTTGTGAATTTGTTTGTACATTTCAATCGCAAAACACGCAAAAACTCCTCAAACAATAGAGATTTTTCCTTTAATGAAATATGTTACTTAAAACTAGATTTTGAATAATATCATTTACAATTTTTCGAAGATTTGGTATTTTGCGTTATTTAGCATGAAGATACGGGGATGAAAGTGCGTGCTGTTTTAGCACCATTAGTTTGGAATATAAATGCGGAAATAACGTTTTTCTGGAGCCTCAGATTAGCCTTAAAGTTTCGGTGATGTTTCATATCTTTGAATTGATTTTGAGATGGATTATCTAGGTGGGCGCAGCTAGCTTTTGTATGAAGCTTCGGGAATAGAGAACTTAATTAGCTTACAATTTCGGATATGGATTGGTTGATATTAGTTTTTTTTGCTTTAAATGGCTCGCAGATAGTGGCTAAGCCCTTGAACATAAAATAATGACGACATTTTCATTGTGACGCAACTTGTTGGCCTCTGCCGCTGTGGCTCAATTGTTTCGCGGGTTGCCTTCCCACGAGAAGTTGCTCCAAACGTCCGTCGTCAGTATTTTATGTTCTCTTTGGCTGTTTTCAGCGTTATCTGTTCTATGAATGGGTTGAAATTATTTCATTTGATGGGAATTTTCAATATATGTGGTTTAAAAATATTGTAATAATTCTGCTCTCGAGTTTGTGTAATCTGAATAAACAGAGCCTATGTTTTTGTTCATGTTTGTATGCATTCGGAAGTTGCGGTATAATTATTTTGTTATGAAGGTAATGTTTAGTCGCTTTTTGTACTTTACGTGTCACTGAATGAACCCTAAAAACAAAAAAGTCGGTAAACCTTTATCGTTAAATGTAAGCAAAGATATCCTTACTTATATTCTTACCATATCCTGCCGATATTCATAGTGATGTTTTACATTATAGACTCATTTTAGTGGCTTTTCTTTTACAGAATTATTTTCAAACTAATATTATATTTTTAGATGAGTAATCTCGTTTGATATTTAATGGGTTAGCGGTCAATTGATTTTCACCTACTGGTTTTGTAAATTGCGTTATCTTGCTTACCGTTTATGCTGCGGAATTGGATAGACTCAGTCGCAAAGGCATAAATGTAGTTGTAACAATGTGTAACTGCCCGGGGGGTGTCGATCTGCCCTGCACGACACCACCCCGGGTCACATGAAAACTGTCATCTACAATGAAGCTCATGTGAATCGTAGTTTGAATGGAAATTGAATTAAAATTAAGAAGAAACTAGCCAAAATGTAATAGTGTTAAAGAATATCTCGTCCTCTATACTACGGTGTCAGGAACGTTTCTTTGAAGTCTTCGTTTTAGTTTCTAATGCCCTAGAACGCTTCCTTTAGGAGTTTCTTAACGATATATAATAAAACATATACTAGTGTGTTGCGGGTTGCATTTAGCATTCGTTTTTTTTTTCTTTTTCGTGCATTTTCCCGATCTTTTAAGTTATTCTGCTATTCCGTGCGGTGATGAAATCATAGATAATTAAAATAATTCCAGCCGTTCTTGAGTTATAAATGGTGTAATTAACACATTTTTATATACAGATTTATACTCTCTTTGATGAATATATGTCGTCTAGGTGGCATATGATCTGAATATTATCAATACGTGTCAATTTAAACTGACCTAATAAATGCAGTCGGCCGGATACGCATTGGCATGAAGCGACTGCAACAATTAGTCCTGCTACCACAACATTCATTTAGGTTCGGGCCGGGGCCGGATTCAGACTTGTCACGGGATGGACACATGTGCAGCAACAATTTCATGTTGGAGTTGTGTGGAGGATGGATGTGAGGCTTGACCTTCTCATGCGTTAGTAAGGTGTGTACTTTTTATATTACTTTGGATTTATTTATTTTCATATCATACTTTTCTGGATGGGTAATTGTTAGTTAGATGTCTTCATGCATTCTTTTGTTTTTGTACTGTAGCCCTATTGCAGAAATTAAAAATTCCTTAACGTCGACAAACACTGTTTTCACTGTTCGTAATTGATCAATTCAGTGAACTCATCCTTTATTTAAGGTTTTATTGTTCTGCGCTTCGTTTGATGTGGCGTCAATATAAGTAAATAATAAATTAACTTAATATTAGAGATCGTAGAACATTAGTAATTTAATTAATTTATTGATATTAGAGTTATTTATCAACCGTGTATGGTGTACTATGACTAACACATAAACTAGTTGAAATATGATTACAGATGGAAATGAGCTTTTTTGCCAAGAATTGATATTAGCCAAATGAATGAACATAGTTTTGACAACGCTAGTCTGGCAACAATATGTTGCTTGCTTCTGTATTTTTTGTAACAGATAAATGTATTCCTGTTTGTTTCATTTCTGAAAGTAAGAAATGATTGCTGCTCCTGACTATCGAAATAAATGCAAATATGCATCGCAGGCGCTTTGTTTGAATTGATTGAATTTGGACGTTTTCACGTTATAACTGAGGTGTTAGTAGCGTAGAAAATGCCATATTTCAATTTTACGTAGCTGTTTCCAATAACGCGAGAAAGTATATTCTGTTGTAGCGCCACTAGTGGTGATGTTATTTCAATTTATTTGTATGAATGTAAAATATACACGAAAATTTACGAGTACCACAAAAAGTAAGCTTTCCGATTGACAATATAAATAATGTTTAAATGGTTGTAGTACTGCACGATTTCGGTTTCTGCAGTGGTCATGTATCGCAAAAGAGTCGATATTTGTACCGCTACAAAATGAGGATGTATTAAGAGGTCGTCAGCATAACACATATAATCAGTTTTATCCACTAATATCATTTATGATTTGCTTTTAGTCGAGTTCGATTGAATTTTCTGACAAAACCTTCCACATTTTGGAAGGGACATCCAATTTTGCAGACAAACTAGATTCATAATGCAATATCTAGGTAACTACTGCAATATTTGTTTTTACCCGGATTATTCGAAACAATTCTTATAACTGCTTTAAAGTATATTCACACCTTAAAAAACAATCATTTACAGATTTCCGGCAGTCAATAAGGAATCGAAAGAAATAGAAAATAAAAAAATGCAGGTAGAAAAATGAGGTAGAATTGGGAAGAAGTCAGACAAATTATAACAAGAAATTAAAACCTGATCAATGAAATTTTCCACCAAACCAGTGGAGCCGGCAATGTCTATCTGTTGCAATGCATTACACTTCACACGCTACTAGTCACGTGATTGTTAATCACGGTTAACGCTACTCTGATGATCAAACATTTTAATAGATGAAACATGTTTTCGCGAGATTTTCTCGTGATTTGTTCTACGTCCTAGTTTAGACAGTGAATGTGAAGTATCCTATTGTTAAAACTTCCTCAGGTTTGGGCATGTATTCGCCATGACACTCTTGAAGAAATTGATTTGCTTACTAGCCAGTTTTCTAATCTCTCTAGTCTGGTCTAGCCTTTCGATAGGCATTTGTCTCTTCGCGGCTGCCTTTTGTCGTCCAAAGAGAAATCTTTTTCACATTTTCTCAGCTCAGTAATACTAGAACTGAAACAGTTGCGACTTGAGTAATATGGAAGTGTATTAGTCTTGCCCTCTTGGATGGTGAAGGTTGTTAAGTTGCATGTTCGAATTCACCACTTGAAACCAAGATGCCGCCGGTTAGAGTCGTACAAGGGGATTTTATTTTGATGAAAGTGTTGTTGTAGAAAACTATGGGGTGTTCGAGAAACGTTATTGAAAATCATTTCAAGTACATCTACTCACAAATGCAATCAAAACATAGACACATTAACCGGACATTCACAAATGCACTTGTATGAGCCGATTTAAGTAAACTAATGAATCCATCGACATGAAATTTAAATACATTGTGAACACTAGATATTTGACCAACTTAGATATCCTTCATAGTTTCGAAATTATTATTACACTCTCGCCTTACGAATTCTTCCTAAGTTGGGAAAGTTCTGTAATCTTGTGTCAGAAAACGCCAAATATTCGCAAGAAAAAACCTTATTGGCGAGTTCTGGTTACGGAAAAAGTCGATTTATCCTGTTGCTAAATTTAGAAAAAAAATATCTAACTTGTGATGTAGCCATGTCCAGAATCCATGTTTTGTTGGTTCTTGATACCAAAAAATCGATTGACGGCAAAAAGTCTGTCTGTCCGTCTGTGGTTAAAGGTAGCGCATAAACCGTTTAACCGATTTTCTTAAAAATTGACATTCCCCAATCATTCTCAATTAACTCATGACTTTGGGACTTTCAAACGGATATTTTGATTGTTGAACTTTTTGCATGAATGAGGCATTTACCTTTTTATACCTTTGTCGGAGTTCGGCTCATGCCGCGCTTCTGTGGCGTAGTGGTATGAGAGCCAGTTATAACAAAACTGTCATTGCTCTTTTCCTTGAACATACCAGTAGTACAATTATATCCTTTCTTTTGTAACCTACACCCAAGACTCTCAGTAGCAGTCAACAGATCGCAAATTAATTAAATTTTTCTTATATTATATTTCTTTTTTGGACAGAATCAATTGCACCCACAGGTAAATGTTTCATTTTTCAAACGAAACAAACATAGCAACGAGAGCGAGTCCCCTTAATGTATTAAACTTTCTCTCGGTGAAAATAAAGTATCAAAAACGTAAACCACAACGTTCACATTCTTGCGCTTTTATCGAATTCTAAATTTCTATTTTAGTTTTTGTTCTCAGAAGTGCTGCACTCCGCGTACTGAATTTTGTCAAAGAAAAGTTCTAGTCTCGTAATTTCTGTCGACAGTCCCCATCTTTCCTGCGGTGCCTTAGAGCAAACATTTTAAATGCGGTGCGTAAAAGAGGCAACTTTATTAATTAATTCCTCCGTAATTGCCGGAACATGGGGCGTCGCTGCCGACTGTCGAGCCGTCTGTTATGAGCAAATGCAATCGTCCGACAGACCGCTGATCGTCGTACATTTTGTTGACGATGTGTCTGCAAGTGTCACAGTCACATTTGTTCGCAAATGCAATGTGTTCCAGTTGCGTCACAGTCTGTTCTCTCGTCCGTCGTAGCCTCGACTCAAAGATTTTAGGGTCCTATAATTCAACGCAGGGGTACATTCAGGAAATATTTCGGGGAGGGGGTCTATTTGACTTCGAGTTCCAATTAAAAATTTAGAACGTTTTTAAAAAAAATTGTAAATGTGAAATTAAAAATGTGAGACTTTGCAACGTGAATACTGTTTTGGATGTAATGAGAAGAGGTGCCAGATATTAAATACACACCCTAGTACCAACCTTCAAAAATACTGGTACTTTTCCTAAAATGTCCGGTACCAATGACAGTTGATTTAAATTCTGAAATTGTTCGTATTATAAACATTACTTTAGATAGTTCGTTGAACTTTACTCGATATGTTTTCATTTTGTATTGATAAACTGAACGGAAGGCTGAGAAATTGTATCCTTTTCTACAATAGCATATGCAATACATTCTATGTCAATGAATGTTTTATGGCAGTTTACATCAATATTGTAGTTATTTGTAATATTGGTGTTAGTTTGAAATTGTTGAATAAAAAATGTTATACGAATGTTGAATCGTAACTTCTCAATCACCATAGACTTTAAATACTCGTATTTTAAACTGGATGACGTCATGGAATCGTCACGAAAATCCTGACAAACATACCAGGATCCTGGAATGTCTGGCAACCCTAATTATGCATGCACGCATGCGTGGGCTCCTTGTCCGCGCATTCTCGTTCCACCAGGAGGCACACGTCCCATGAGGGAGGGCGTGCGAATTTTCGCCCTCATCCGACCCCGCCCCCGCCGCCGCACAAGTACGCTGACCGGCTTATTTCCAGATCGCGCCGTAACCCAGTTTGCATTCAACGCCTGGGTTGGGGCCGCCCTGCCACCGCAGGGCATCTAGCTACCCAGGTTAGTACCGGAATACAAACAACGCACCTGGAACAAGTCCCTACTCTTTGCTCAGAGTATCTGGCCTCTTCCAGTCAAGAGTCTATCACGGGAATCACCCAGACTATGGTGCGGGCGGCTTGGAACCCCGTTCCCGTCTCCGCACTACCAACACCTTTGAGCTAGTGATGTGAGTACCGCGAGAATTTACGATATCTGGTCCCCGCGGGGCTTTTATGAGTGGGATCCGAAGCTTTCCAAGAACGTCCTCCCCCCAGTCCTGCCCACGGGGCGGCGCCAGGGGGCGGGGCGAAACTGGTAGCTCGAAGGGCCTCTAAGGGCCGGTAAACTGTGGTTAGTAACTCCCAAGTATGGCTTAACACACGGTTAAATGGGGTGACCGGTTGTACGACACTTTACTTCACCGGTGTTACATTACCATCAAATAAGCGGAATGAAAGTTGGTTGGCAGTACTGGTGATTGTCGTTTGTCGGAAAAATATTTATTTTCTCTGACTTATTTCATTTATTTAATGTAGTTAGAGCGAGATGCGTGTTATGTTTATCGAAACATTAGATGTTATTCTATGTTGTGGTAGAGTTTGAATCGATTTCACCATACGGTTTTCGAGTAAGAAGACCGTAAATTTAACACGGGCTCTGATGATGACCTGACAGTGCCGACCACAAAGTTTAAAATTATGGTTTCAGTTGAGCTATTTAAAAATTGTTTGGCCATGCTCTGCTCCTGGCCAGCGATCAACCGAATTCTGAATTTTCAAATCAGCCAATACACACAGTTTGTACATTCGACGAGAATTGGTCATCTCTCCCTCTTGTTTAATATGTGAATGAGTAATCTTTTGGACATATTTTAATTTGGGTGCAGTCAATAGAACAAATTACTCTTGGAAAAGCTGCTTTCTCGTAAAACCCTTGCCGCGCACGATTGCTGTTCAGTGTACTTTTGGGAAAGTATACAAATGTTGGGACAAATTTGGCTATTGCCTGACTATTTTTTAATTATCCTACTTGCGGCACTCTTATTCAGCTCACAAAAATCTTCAATGCAAATTGCAAATATCCAGCAGCATAATAGCAATGTAAGTATCGGCTGGATTATAGGCGGTACAGACTGATTCCTGTAAAACTTACATAACCTTTACGTAATGTTTTTATACTGCACCGAGTCGAACATTTGTCAATTTGTAGGTTTCAAATATAATAAATAAAAGATCACATTTGATACAAAACTACTATTTCGTGGACTTTCCTGTTTGTATTGTGTTCAGTGTCATTTAAAAGTATCAACTTTGCTTAATTAATCTAAATCTTACAAAAAAATAATAGTCATATTCAATTAGCAAGTCTGATATCCTCACTCTCCTCAGCTTTCGACTCTTTAAATACATCTGGAGTATTTCTTCTTCACTCTTGTCAGAAAACAAAGAATTTCGTACACTTCAGTCAAGATGTGCTACAAATCTTCCTATTACTCGGCAGTCAATATGCGGTGTAAAGATTAACACGCTGTCCAATCATTCGTTCCAACCCATCCTAACCATCCGTTAACGATGTGTGAGATCACAGGATAACTTATCATCTTGTTGTCCCTCAGTAAACCTGTATCCTGAGTTCGTACAACCGATTTAATCGCTAACAGCGTGATAAAATTTATCCCGCGTTCGTACACCTGGCCCTAAGTCACCTCGGTCCGCCACTGGTTCAAAAGGGGAACTTTCGCCCTGCACGGGCTGCAGCAGCCGCAGTCGATGGTGTTGGCGTGCCTCTTGGTCTCCCAGGATCTAATTCCCTCTCGGAGACTGATGTTTTCCTGCATATTCGTGGCGTGGAATGCTCTTCCTCGTGACCCCTGACCCCTTGTGTCGTGTTTCATCCTCACCTCTGACCTGTCCGGATGGTAGGAGCTTGGTAAAGTCAACTACTAGTGGGCCTTACCTCTGAGACAGCCGTGATTCTGGTTACTAGAATGAGGTTCGGCTAACAGTTGGCGGTCCGTGAATGCTTTTAACAGGCTCAGTGGCGCAGCGACGTGATGCGATCAGTGCCCCTTCTGCCATCCGGAGGAATCATTTCTTTTCACTTGTTATTTCGACCTTTGTTCATAATCATTTTTATTTATAAACATCAACTATTGCCCCACATCGAGCGTGCGAACTTAATCTAGTTTCTCTTCCGGCTTATTACTTTATGCAAATAATGTTTCATTCTCGCCACGCACATCAACTACTTTGCTATTAATAATAATTGTTTTATATGATCTTTTTATTGCTCTAATTGGAATATTTACCAGCCGAAATGACGTAATCCTGATAAAATTAAAATTCTGTCCATCCAAGAGCCCGCCTGTATAGGATTTGGGGATTGTAAATTTACATACGTTGTGATTTCTTTCATTTCCAAAAATAGAATTGGGGATACCTCTTACTACTCAACAATAACAAGACTTACTTCTCTACCAATTTTACGTAGCTGAATTCTCTAAAACATTCATTTACACTAACAGCCAACGACTAACAATACACTCCTCAAACAAACATTTATATTTATAATATTTAATTAAATATGATTATTGTGAGTCTCAAATTATTCTTCTAATCTTTCCCATATTGCATGCATAGCCATTGTTTCTCTCCGTGTTAATTTAATCTTAATTTATTTGAACAATTCTTGATCTTCTAACAGCTTTCCAGTTTCAATAAAATCCCCCAATGTTACTTTCCTGTTTCTGTCAAATTTGTACGCTTGACTGTCGTACCCGGTTTACTCCGTTACCATCTTCACAGATCCACTCATGAAAATATCGGTGTTTACATACGCGCTCGTATAATTAATATTACATCAATGTTCCGATCCGTTGCCTAATTTATTACTTCGTTACACTTATGATGCATTTGTTCGCGATTTAATACTTTCGAACATATGTTCAATTCAGCTTCTAACTCCTAATACGAAGCTCGGCAAAAATATCTTTAGATGGCGGATCTAAAATCTCGTACATCCTATTGCCATCCAGTCCCAGCTTCCTCTCTCCAGTTTTTTACTATTCGCGCCAGTCTATTGTCAACAACAATATCGTGTTTCGCTTTGTCGGCTCTGCACATTCCGGATTCTTGAATCGAATTCTCAGTATTCCTATTGGTTGAATTCGTTTATGCAACCCATCTGTTTATTCCCTACTTCAGTCGTAATTAATGTATTTACTCAATCTTACTCTCACGGAAATTGCTCACGTGTCCATCATATATAACTAATTCTGTCTCAATATTCTTTACATTTGAAAGTACTGTTTACACGCGCGTTCATTCACATTTTATTTAAAATAAAATGTTTATTTAAAATGTGAATTCCGGGCATCGCTTCCCGCCACCATTGTTGTTTCGTCGTGGCTTTTAAAACGGGTGGTTCAGCACCAGCCTCTTTTATTTTTTTCGGTCTAGCAGAAGGTTTGTGTATTTTTGGTGTTGCGGTTCACACGCATTTCGCTATGTGTAAGTGGCTGGTGTGGGTTCGCTTCGGACCTCCGTCAATACCCAAATCGGTTTTTGTATTGCACTACGCCCTCAGAAAGTTTGATGGGAGTGCTGTCTTCTTTGTTCTATAGTGAGGACGTGTCGAGCTAATTCTTTTAGCGTTGCCTAAGCTTGCCTGGTGTGAAAATCTTGATAGGCTTCGTTAAACGAAAACCGTCTCAAGCCTTGAGTGAATTACTGGATATGAAGTTCCTTCCGCAATACTTTCAACCGTTTCCGAAACGGAGGGCGTGCTATGAGCCATATTACTTTGTTATGTACTCGTTCAGGTGGAATCTTGTACTTCTGTGGTGGACCATAGCAAGTCTAGTCAACAATCTTCATGCTTGTTTCTCTAAGCTCACCTGCTGCGTAAGTGTAAACAACCCAAAGCTGTCTGTTCGGCAAACTGGAATTCCGCCGCGGTGCTACATGTAATTTGTGGCAACTGGAAGGGCTGACCCAGCGCCAGACGCTCAGTCGCGAAGCCCAAGCACGCTCTGAAGGCCGTCTTCCCTCTTTCCACCCACACTCCATCTCGCCACAAAGCACATCCCCTGCGCCCACATCGTCGCACCCCTCCCTTCTTAACCCCTTCCCTCCCTTCCGTAACCCTCCCCTTCTCTAATTCTCCTTACCCTCCCCCATCCTCCCTTTCACTCACTATCCCTCTCTACCCTTACATACTTCTCCCCCCTTTCCCACCCCACTCCTCTTTTCCACGTGCTTTCGCTCTCTTTTCAGCTCTACCCTTCTCCACCCCTTACTTCTCTACCCCTCCCCTTCCCCAACCCTCCCCTTCTTCTCTATCTCTCCTTTCCCTCACTATCCCTCTCTACCCCTACATACTCCTCCTCTCCCTTTCCCACACCACCCTTCCACTCGCTTTCTCTCTCTGTCCTTCCCTTCTCCTCCTTCTCTTTTGAACCCTCTTCCCCTCCCTCGCCGTCCCCACCACTTCAATCTCACCCCACGCGCGATCCGCCCTCATCATCCCACGTCCCCTCTCGCCCCCTCATCACCTCGTTGTCTCCGTCTCCCCCGCCAGCTGTCGCTTCTCTCCCGTCCAGCTCACAGCCCGCTCGCCCCCTCCCCCCACCCTCCTCGCCACGCCGCGGCTGCCTCTTTCGCATTAGTCCGCGCGCGGCGGCGCTCTCAGATTCCAGCCATATGCAGCAGGAAGCCAATTCAACATGGTGAAGTCCTTCTGTATGTGGGAATTACGCAGAATATCACTGGAGGCGCCTCCGGTATAAATTTGAATGCGCCGAGCGGATAAGGGGACTTGTTCGAGGGCGAATGATTATCTAATCCGAAACTGCAGTGTTTCCCATTTGCTTTGAAATAAAGGACCTACATGGTTCAGACAGCCGTGCCGTGCGCAGCAGGAGAGTCAATTGAATATTTGGACCCAAGTACTTGTGAGAGTATTTGCTACTGATAAAATAAACTCGTTAATAAAAATGAACATATGTTTGTCTAAAAGTTCCTGTGAAATGGGGTTTCCATATTACAGTTTCCCTTTGAGAGAAGCAGCTAATTTGTTGTAAGAGAGCAAATAATGTTTGCGATATGCTTCGAAGAAAGATAATTAACGGTGGAGACAAATTTACATGTAGATTGCATTTGATTCGAAGAGTACCTTCTAGTGTTTACAGAAATGTTCCTGTAATACCAAAATTTTACTTGTAAATCTTCTTAATGTAAGATGTATTGATGAACTGACGACGAGTAATAACTGAAAATCTCTCTTCGTGAGAAGCATTGGTCCGAAAGTTCAACTTCCGACGGTAGCGGATTTTCGTGGCTAACTATTTAGCCAGGACAACATTTTTATATTGATAACATGCTTGACATATATTCAACTTGCGAAAGTACATAACGCTGTTGATCATTGAGTAGACTTGCTTTTGTTTTAATTTTGAAGCGAGTCATTACTGGATATCAATCAACATTCTATCCGTTGCATACCTTTTGAATGAGACAGTATTAGAAGTGAACTTTGTCACAGCACAGCACAAGAAGTTGCAGACTGAGTAAATATTAAAAATGAATTTAAAATTAAATTTCTTGAGTATTGCCTGCAATTCTTTTCAACAAAAAGTAAATTAAATTGTTCTCACAACATTTCCAATTAACTTTCTATTTATCAACAAAGAAGAGGAATTAATTGTATTTAAAGAAACAATCACATTTTTTACTAAAATAGATATCCAGTCAGTAACAGTCTCTTTACTACCAAATCTTCCTAGTAGGTTTTCTAACTGGTACCACGTTTTAAATGTACACGATATAGCAAATTCCATTTCATATTGTACCCATCAATTTACAAACTATCTTTGCAAAGTTCAATTTTCAAATTTTTATTAATGTTTACACACACACTAGTAATGGGGGTATTATTTAAATTAATTTCGAAAAGTGCGAGTTGGCTAATACCGCACATATACTGCCAATCTTCAACATTAAGAGCTGTCCTAAAAGCATTGACCATTGCATCAAAGTCCTTAATAGCATCTGTATTCATCCATTCTTCTGGCTTCCTATTGTGATCTTCAATACACTTTCACAACAAGCGTCTTTCTTGTGGGTTCCTTCGTTTTAGTGCCCTTGGTATAGACAAATATGAAGGCAAATGCTCAAACACTGTGGGCACAGAACCGGGTATTAAGCAAGGTCTTCATGTGGGTATTGTGTGCAGCACACCAGCAGCATCTGCATATTCTTCTTCCTGAGAATTACATGCTGGCTCAAAATGTTTCTCATAGACAACAGTGTACTCATTGGGAGTCCAGTGTTTCCTTGGTATTATTTTTAACCACTTTGTCATCAATTTCTCTTCTTTAGGAAACTTTAAAGCAGAGACTTGATTCTGATTTATAAATTCCTTTGCATCTCGGAACGCAACACACATTCTGTGGGCATTCTGAAAACCCACTTGGTTTTTAAAAACGACAATGCCTCAATTTTCCTGACAAACGTACTTTCATCGAGATATGACCAATGCTAAGGCAGTCAAATAAATAGCATTGCGAGTAATGCCCAATTTATCACCCAAATTTGAGTGACATTCATTTACAATAGTTTGTTGGTCATTCATATTATTTACTTTAGTTGATAATAAGTTATTAAATACTTGAGTGTAAACATGCACAAACACAAAATTTTTATCAACCATAAGGGACCATATTATTTGCAGCTTCTTTTGATTATAAAATATATCGAGGGGCTTCTTATTAACACTCTCCACTCAGTGTTAAATTTTGGAGTCAATTTCTTCAGTTCATCTAAACTGTTGAAAACGCGAGATGAATTACAGGCGACATAAGTCTTCGGACTAGCAGTTGTAGTCCTTTTAATGTTTTCTGTCTCCATTCTTCTTTTATTGATTGGTGTACATTCACGAACTAGAGTTTCAGATTATGATAAATAGGCTGCTCAGTGCGTTATTTTAGATGGTTCTGGAACTGAACAAAGGACTTCCAAACAAATACATATCTAACTACATATAACAATTTTGTGACAATTAATTTCATTAAATTTGATAATTAACATATCAATAAACGTCTATGGTGCGTTAGTGGAGCAGTTAAAAGCATTCCTCTTTTTTCATTTAACATTTTCACCTCCCAAAATCCGACTGTTGGAAATGTAGATCCAAGATCTGCAGCAATTGAAAGTCAGCATTTTAATAATCACTAGTGGACCCGGCGGTGTGTCGATACGATGCAATACTACACTTAACTTGCTACTGGTCATACAACTGTTAATCACAGTTTACGCTACGCTCTGCAAAACTTTTGATGAATGAAATACTGTCTCCCGGGTATGGTTATGTAGTATGCTCTGGTTTCGTCAAGGTTGTCATATATCCTATTGTTAGAATGTTCTCCCTCACGTTTGGGCATGTATTTGCTGTGATACTGTCTTGGGGAATTTCGATTTTCTTGTCCGAGTTTAGTAATAATAATTCAGGCCTTTATTTCAGAATGGCAGGGGCAGAATATGCAGTTAAGACTTGCTTAATACTTATGTGTGAGGCGGGTTGCGTACAACGTCTGTTCAGGGGCCTCGGAGTCGGCATAAACGCACCAAATCAACGCATTTTACGACAGAAAATGCACATTCGCATTATTATATGCCTATATTCTTCGTGCAAGTGCAATCAATAAGTTGACAAAGTTTTATCACAATCAAATGAACAAGCATATAGCGTAAGGCAGCGCATAAAGTACGATCAAACTAACAAATAAATAAACAAACAAATAAACAAACGAACGTTGCTTTTTATATATTTAATTTATTACGCAACTCAATAAAACACTTGAAAGCTTCATATATTTTAAAATAGGTATCTACCTTTGAGTTATTCTTGTAAATAAAAGCTTTCTGCAAATTGGCTCTTATCCAAGCATTTCTTCAATTTTTTTCGTAGGATAAGCCGAACACACTAACAGAAAAACTATTACAAAATTGTCCTTCCCAGTTCGGTGCATTACATAGAAACTGCTGTGACCTATAACTGCAAAAATTAGGATTAGCAACGTCAAGAATTCTTTATCATCTGTATACATAAACACATACATTCTATGTCTCAAACAATTTATGTACATTGTTTTGTGAACAATACACTTAGATGTCTTGTGATGTTTTTACAAATTGAACCACAAATGAAACATTTGTTTATATTTGCCTTAATTTTAGGACTACACTGTAACATGAACGTCGTCAGAAACTTAAGTTAATAAATCGATCTTCCAAGATCAAATTTTCATAATTTAAGTAACAAAATCACACAAAATAGCGATTAACACAACAGTCCACAATACACAGAACATAGAAACAGATTACTGACACACGGAGCGATCACCGATCAGCCACCGGGCGCGCCACCGTCGACTTGAAAGGCGCCCCCACTCCTGTAGTCGCACTTTTACTTGTTTGCCAATCATGCGTACTGTCGACACTTAAGCGAAAGTTCGAATTTATATTATTCTTTAGCGGCCATATGGAAAATTAACTTCCTTTACTTAAATCTTAATGTATAATTAACTGCTTGATACGGTCTGCCTACTTATTAGAAGAGTCCGCGTTCCATCCTTTTGTTTACTTAAATAAAACCAAAAGGTATTGAATTTGTAGAAATAGTTATCTTGAGCATCCTTTGTCATAAATGACGAGAGCAAGGAATATAGAACAATCAAAATAATTACATGGGCTATTATTAGTAAAATACATTTATTTAATTTTTAAAAATAACCATGAAAAAATAAATTGATTCACAGCAAGCAAACCAATTGAAAAAACAATATAACTGTGGTGTTTAATTATAGAAATAGCATTCACTGAAAACGTTTATGCAATAATAAATATTATCACAAGCCACTTACACATCAAGCCATTTAATCCATTTCTATTGAGAATTTAACAGAAGCAAACTTTCGGCACTTTCTCATATATAAGAATTTTCAAATACAAATGTTGACATGTGTGGTATCGTAGAGCGTGTTGGTGTAAATGTAGGTAAGGGGTGAGGGACGGACAAGGAAGAGGTAGGGATAATCGCGCGCGGTTCGTGGCCCGTTTGTGAGGGTACTGCTCCGGCCTTCGCCTGGTATTGATCGGAGAAACCACGGAAAGCTACAGATCAGAGCAATCGGTCTGTATTATTATCCTGACTGAATCTAGCTACTTAGCCTGTGTTTCGAATATCCTGCCACCGTCGAACCTACAACTTCCCAGTTAGAGGCACAGCAGTGATGCCAGTTAATGCCCTGAGCCACCTCCCCGTTAGCTGATCGGAACAGATGGTGGAAAATGCGAAGCACGTGAGAAAACTATTGTAGAGATTCTTCTGTTTCACCGTTTGGGCATTCGAAGTGTCGTGGGCATCAAGTTATAAACTGACCATTGTTGTGTCATCTGAATAAAAGACACTCAAATTAATAAACATGGAAATACTTTCAAAGTTTAAAGCGTCTGAGATGCTACACCAAGCTACTTAATCTTATTTACATATAAATATCTTCAAATTTAACAATGGCTTAAAGTTCAACAATGTTATTTGTAAAATATTAATTATTCATGAAAGCATTTCCAGGATTAAACAATATTTTCGAGCAAAACTTTATTTATTATATATTCAGTTCAAATTACCATTTCGAAAAGAAGACTCTTTATTCGTCCAGAATATTAACTTTGCGCATATTTTATTCCCTGAGATTTCGTCTGTTCTTTACGGGAAAAGAATAGAATGATAATTTATATCTTACTTCTAATATTACTTTCAGAAGAGAACAGATTTGATTACTTTTTTCCATTTCTTGGCCGTCAACTGCCAGTTACCGCTTCGTCAATCGAGTAGAGCTCCTTTGTATGACGTGATAAGTAACATACACAAAAAATATCGACATCATTCCGACCTCCGTCCATTTCTCTCTCCCATTCACTCGCTTCTATCCTAAAATTCCCAGATTTCCTGACGGACATTTCAAAGTTGGAAAACAAAATCGTCGCCACAACAGACTTAAGCGGAAACTACCGCGACAGTTCTTCGAACCCCTCTCATCATCATGTACCCGATGTGGCTTTGCACGTTCAATCCACGTGTACTCAATGTATTCTTCTGTGGATGTTTCATAGACAATGCCAATATAAGTCAATGTACCATCAAGTATCGTACTGGGCTGCTGAGATCTTTCTGGCCAACCAGAAATCAATGACAAAAATATGCAAACAACATAGGTACGTCGAAAACCAACAATTAAACTAGTGGTGCTATAGAATAGATCAAACTTTCTCGTACTAATTGGTTTTCTAATTTCTTCGCTTCGGGCTACCTTTTTGGACTTGCCACATATTTTTACAAGCTACATCTACTGCTGCCCAAGGTGCATTTCATCTATTGCTCAATCGAAATTGAGAATCCAATACGTTTAGAATCAACGTCAGAACATTTTCGTCCGCCACTGTAAATTAGAGTTCTTTTCAACCTCTAAATTTCAAAGGGCGTTAGAGATCCTTAAAAAAATTTGCGAGTCGTCGATAAAGAGCTGTAAAAATTTGCAAACCACTGCCGTTCACACACAAACGGCAAAAATAAGTCGAATTTGGCGCATAATCTCAAAAAGAAAGCAGTATAACCTTTTCTTGGTGTACATTTTGAGCAAATAATGTACATTTCAAACGTGGTGTCTAAATGGTAGATAATTTTTCCTTCAAAGAATCGCCAACATCATTACACAGAAATAGAAATGAAGGTGTCAAAAAATACACACTCAAACTGAATCGTAAAAGGCTACCAGAGATCGCCACTTTCCCGTGTCGGGTCGAAGCGAGCATCGCCACGACTGTAAGGCGCCTCAAAATGTCGCTTTCCCGAGAAAAATAACTTATTCTACTAAAGACGCCGCGCCGTTAGTACACTTTGTTATAATCATCATGTGGACCAGCTGCATCGGCATCACGTTGCAACATAAGACCTCTTCGCATATCGCAAAGCTATTGAAGGATTTATTGACGATCGGTGCTTTGTTTCGCAACTCCTTGGCAATCTCCATGAACCACTTGGTTTTGGCGCGAGCAAAATAAACGTTGTGGTCCGCACCCACCCACGAACGAGGTACCAGAAACGAAAATAAAGCCCCAACAGTAACACATGATATTTTCTTGAAAGATGTCGCCTCATCCATGAATCAAAACGAAGCACCTATTGGACAATTTTTAAATCTTTCAAAAGCTTTTGACGTCTTCATCATAACAGTTTACTTTCAAAATTACCTTCGTATGGAATTCGTAGTATTTCTCTAGATTTGTAATGTTCATAGTTTTAAACAACGATCTCACAGAGTAGAAAGATCTTAGTGGAATAATTGAACATTACGTACACACCATTCCTATTCTTTGCCGATTGCATGTGGAGTTCCTCAGGCATCAAGTTTAGGCTCTATTCTCTTCCTATGATACGTAAGCGATATGCCCCCGACGATTAAAAACAGAAGAACAGTTCTCTTAGCGGATTATACGATGTTTTTTGCAATATATAAGCCGAAAATAGAACAATATCAGACATTTTAAATTGGTTTCCTAATAAAAAAATTTGAAATCGAAGAATATCAAAATTAATAGAAGTTACAACAGTTAAAAGAAGTTGTGACGTAAACTCTGATCACTTTCTAGTAATATCCTGTATAAAATTATTAAAAATATGGGTGAGAAATACTTCAAGATTCATTATGAATGATAAAGAAGAAGTATACAAAGTATACCTCTTAGAAGATGAAAGCGTAAGAAACCTATATCAAAACAGAATAAATAAAAATCTTCAAAACCAAATTACAGTGGAGAAAATAGAAAAAGAATGGCAAAACATACAGCAAATAATAAAGGAATCCGCAGATGAAGCAGCAATCAGGTTGTTGTCCAGTTTTCTTGATACATTGAACAAATGCTGAGATGGGTCCTTGTTTTGCTTCTGTACGTAAATGCAACTTCAAATTAACTTCTTTCCATAACACGCCAAACAGTTTTAAACTGTTTTTGATATAAACAAATTAGTTAATTAATTAATTAATTAATTAATAAAGATACTCGATCTTTCACACCACGAATGTAAAACTGAGATATTTCGACGCCTAAACAGTTGCATTCTAGTTTCATATGTTTTTTACATACTTCTGCGGTAATCAAAAAATAATTTTGTAGACGCCCAACATTATTTCGTCAAAAGCAATTTAATGGCTAAAGATTTTTGTTCGTCAATCTTAGAAGATTAAAATACATATTTTGAAGACAAAACGAATGTATAAACAATATTAGTTATTTAAAAATTGTTTACTGAGTAGTCTTTCCTGAACATGCCAAAATTATAAAATAGTTATTCTCATAAAAAAATTAGCAAAATGTATTTTTTTCGTTAAACCGTTGTTTTTTAAATCTATAAATTATACATATTCATGTGTGTGTTAAACAAAAGATTCAATATAATGATGTAAGCATCTGTTGTGTTCAATAAATAAATTTTTGAAAAAAATATTAAATTTCGCGATTGGTCTTAAAAATCTGTTATCGAATGATACGTTTTTGTCGATTTTTAATTTCATTAAATTTATCGATTAATGAAAATATATTTGTCGATTTAATTTTCCTAAAAATATTTTCTGTACATCGAGTTGGCAGTACTAAAAGAATTTAAAGCAAAATTATTTAAGGGAATTCAAATTAATCCAGTCTCCGTCTTTACGTCACTAACAGATATGCCAGTTGTGAGATAGGTTGAATAACATTGCAATTTTGCACTACGTCAGAACATATAGACGTTGAAGAATACCACAGAATTTTTTACAGTTAACGTGTGCCATGCAAGAGGTATCCCTTCTTTCTATAGTGGAATAAAAGCAAAAGTTTTATTTACTGTTGAGGCTGTTTGTGCTGGTAGCAGAGCTAATTGGTTTTGTTTTCTGTACGCTTCTGAGGGGCATTTAATTTTGAGTGCGTTGAAATGCGTGGTTTTAACTTATATTATTTTGAAGAAGCAGATTGAATGTTTCGTCCTTGTTTCACTTTGTTCCGAAGGCAGGAGGTCTAGCACAATTTTCAACAAGTGCAATTTTTATGTGAGTGGAGATAATCTATCGAGTGAACAAAAGCTTACATTCGTTCCATTGGTGCAATGTCGCTTCTCTGCCAACTGAAACTAGTGGTGCTCTAACTTTCTTGTTCTATATGTATTTTATATATGTAAAATGACAAATAATTGTATTGCAATATATTGTTTTGAAACTTGCAAATTTCCCTTCACCAAATTGTTTGAAACGCAGCACTGTGTACTTGGGATGGAATAAACAATAACCCTCTTATTACTCTCATATTTAGATAAACCAAATGACATAAAGATAAATGCAAAATGTAGTACAATACAATCACAATTCCATTTTAATTTTTTAAAGCTCTTAGATAAATGTAATTTTGTGTTGTTATTGTGTCAACTCAGGATGTCCTGGGAGAAAACGTTGAAACGTCGAATATTAAGCCAATTTTAAGCAATAACCTCCTTCCATATTTTGTATGGCTGATCCGTAGAAACACACATAATTTGGTTTAAAAAACAATTTCTATGCATCAATTTTAGAAACATATAAACACTCCAGATTCATGAAAATTGTTTTTAATATATAGAAAAAATATAAATGTATTTCTTCAGTTAGAAAAATTAAAACAGAAATAAACTAGTAGTGATACAGAATGCCACAAATCTTCTCGTACTTTTTTGGGAGGCATTTGATCAGCCGACTGTCGATTACCCTTCACGTCCCGATGGGACGCACATTCGACCATACACTGCACATCAGCACACTTGCGATCTCCTCCGATCGGGGGTCAGCAGAATGCGAGGCCCTCCGCGGCAACACGTACATGAGAGACAAGGGACAAACAACCGTGATCAAGGACTCGAACCCGCAGCCTTTTGAACCGAAGCGCTGAGTCGGTACATGCTCTTAGCCACATCGGTCTTTCAGTCGGCCTCGTACTTGTTACTTTCCTTATTTCTTTGGTCTGGGCTAGTTGTCCGCTCGTGACACACACTATTGCCAGCTGCTATCTATCGCCGCCCAAAGTTAATTTTATTACACATTTGCTCAATTTTTCGGTTTCCTAACAATAGAAGCGAAATGTAATTTTAAGAAAATTACAGAAGGGTAAAACTTTGTGCTATAAGAAAATTTTCGTTGAAAACTTTGGAGCCGTTTTTAAGGAAATATCGTTTCAGCGTAAGGTACAGTAAATGCGAAATTTGAAGTAATTTTTTTTCTGTTTTCGAAAACCTTAATTTGAAGTAGATTAGTCAGAAATGCAACAGTGTATACAAATCACCAAAAATGTTAATGTTAACGACGGTGAGAGATATATAAAAATTTACATTTGTGTATTAAAAAAAGAAGAATACAGAACAATTTATTTTATGCCATCTTAAAAAGTGCAATTACCACTATGCATAAAAAAATTGAAAGAAGAAAGTTTGTGCTCTTTCTAAGAAAATACCATTTGAGCGTTAGTGAAAATGCGGAATTTGGAGCTCATTGTCACATAAAAGATTTGAGTTTAGATGAAATTACAAAATTACATTTTAATTTAAAAAAAAGAATAGATCAATATGGCGGTATGTCAACTCGTAGTGTATATTTAGTACTGCCTCTACCTAAAGCTTAAAGAAAAAATGTGGAGCGTATTTTGAGATAATCTTGTTTTTGTAATTTTTTAAAATTCCACATAATACATAAATTATTGCGAGAAAACTACTTAAAGTTTCAAAAAAAGTACACGACATCATTGAAAGAACTAAATATGGAGAGCAAATTTCGTTTGAATAAAAAATATCTTCAATTTCGCAGTATGCAGTAATAGGAAGACGCCGAAAAAATTCAAACCTACCTTTATTAGTGAATTTTACTTAATTTTTCAAAGAAATTTAAAGAAAAAATTGGAGCCATTTTTGAGAAAAGATTTGAAAATGCCTCAGAGACTTCATGCGAAGTATCCCCAAATTTTAAAGAATGATTTTCAAAATCGCAGCGCTTCGAGTCGAGCCAGATCGTCGGAACGAGTATCCATTTCGGGGAAAAATCCTATTTGTAAGCGATAGTGGTGTTCACATACGTACGGACGTTTTGAAAAATAAGTTGCGAATTATTAAAAAAAACTGGATGGTGGTGACTTCATATTCGGATTCAGCACTTCGCCATACATTTAGGAACAAGTGTCTAGTCTTTGGAGGTGACTTTTTTATTTTGTGCGTGTGTTATTTTAGATGAATGGTTTAAAAACTGACAGAAATGTCATTAATAATAATATCTAAATTCGTTAAATAATTTCACAGTAAAATGTACTGTTGCGGCACATTCGTCACATACGTTTTCGCATTATTAGTTATCTAATAATATAGTATTACTTGAACTGCAAAAGTGTTTTGAATCAGTAAGAAATATTCCGCCACTCTGGGACTCAAACTCAGAAATAAGGTTTAGCCAGCACTTAGAATAACCTATATGTTTTTCATTGAATTTGGCCGCAGAGCTTTTAACGACAGACAGAGTTCATAAAAAGCTTCTTAAGATCTCGTGAGCATCTTAATGTCAAGATTGAGCTTACCTTTTCTTTCAAACTTTTTTGAATTTTGAGGGAAAGAGGGCAAACAAATGTATTTATTACTTTCATCCGACATAACCTCACTAAATGTAGAGTAATTACCCAGATCCTGGGTGATAATACTTTCCAATTTCAATTTCATCAACTTATTAATAAAAAAATTAGGGTAATTATTCAATCACAATACCTCAGAAATTTACACAAATCGAATATGGGAGATGACAATTTAATGGCTCTATGTATTTCTACAAATTTTTTCGCGTTTTTTTTTCATGGGGAATCGACTATATCACTCTGTTGTAGTAGGAATATATATATATATATACACATATATATACATATATACATTTATAATTTATATATATGATCATTTGTTTGAATTGGCAAGTCTCTATTTGTTATAATCTTGTGCTATTTCCATTAGAATAATTTTATTTGATTAATTTCGTTCGTGTAACTTATATTATTATTATTATTATTATTATTATTATTATTATTATTATTATATCATATTTAGATTAAATTTCTCTTTTACTATTTTTAGCCTGAAGATAAATTGCCCGAAACTTCGCTCTGAAAATCGATAAACTTTTTATGATGTGATTGTTTATAAGAACTTTTTATGATCTAAAAACTGTTACCAAATTCAATTAACAAAATATTTGATAGTTGAAGTACAGGCAATTTCCTAATTGTTGTGTACTCAGAATAACTACTAGTAGAATTATTTGTGCCGGTATACCAATATTCCTACATTTTAAAGACAAAGTTGAGCATTTTTAATTTTCGAAAATTGATATATTTTCGTGTATATCGAATGAGGTATGGTAAAACAATCAAGTGAAAGTTTGTAGATTTGAGAAAACTTGTTTAGGAATGTTTTAACAATTCGCACTATTTCACTCAAAATTAAGCACTAACTACTCATATTTTCAAAATATTCTTCATGACATTCCTTAAAGATTTGATCTTTGCGCAACAGAACTCGGACATCGAGCAGGAACTAAAGGAAGAGCTTGCGAATTTCGTTCGTGACATAATCTGATCACAGACGATCGTTATTGCCTGGTGGCACTAACATATTGCGTGCCAATGTGTCATTTCAGTCGTCTTCACGTGCTTATTTTTGTAAAACATTGTACAATTTATTGATTTTGTAATAGAACGATGCATAAAGTTGAAGGGGTCGAGGACATTTAGATCCTAAATCGTGGCGTGCCCCAGGTTCCCGCGCGAAGGTGACGCTTCTCGCCGGCGACAGCGAAATTGACAATCGCCGAGGCTGACAGGCGGGATTCGCAGAAGACGAACGCCCTTTTCTTCTTTCCCTCGCCCCCCCTCCCCCCCGCCCCCCAGACGAAGCAGGCTGCCAGAGCCGCTGTCCTCCCTTACTGAGGCTGTTAACCCGCGGCTCGGGCTACGGCGATTTCGTGGAGTCGACAAACGCACTAACATCGAGACATGAGGAGAACTCTGCTCTGTTTGCTGGCTTTCGTATTTATTCTAGGTGGGTTTCAGAGTTATAGGTTAACGACATTGACGGTCTGGATATGTGGATTTTGTTTAGGGACTCGAAAAGCTTTTTTCTACATTAGCAGAGTAGGAGAGCTCAAATTTTTGATGAGCAGCTTCCTAAAAAACTGACTTGCCTTGTTCGATAGGTTAACTAGTTCCTAGACTGGATGTTGGGATCTTGTTTAGGGGCTCGAAAAGCTCTGTTCTACATTAGCAGACTAGGAGAGCTCAAATGTTTGATGAGCGGCTTACTAAAAAACTGGTGGCACTAACCTTGTTCTTGCAATTGGGATTTCTAAAATGACAAAAATTAAGCCTGCCAGCACTCCTCTACTTTCCAACACTACGGATTTCAAGAGAATACCTGTGTTACCTGTCCTGGGATAAATCAGTTACCTTTCTTCACACAGTCGTCCGTAATGTTCGGTGCGACTATTTTATTTGTCTGCCGCGACCGTGGAAACTTCTGCCCAACCGATGGAAAAACGTGTCCCTGGGAACTTCCCTGGAAATGTTCATCAAGGTCTCGTCCTGCAAAAGGCCTGCTTTCCAGCCTTGTTGAATAGTCATTTAGTGATGACCCGCGTAAAGTTGACTCTCAAACAGAAAGTGTGTGTGTGTGTGTGTGTGTCACATGCATAAAATATGTCAAACCGTTATGTGCATCATTTCTTTGAGGATTCCTGAAATATCGCTTATACGCCACAAATACCCATACGGAAGAAGAATTACGGCACAATACAAGTATACAGAAGCAGATCACTGCAATACCACAGAACTTCCTTCACTGAGTGAACCACAACTTTTTTAGATGTCAAGAATGTATCAGAGCCGCAATGAACAGGTACAGCATCTACTTCGCTATTTTTAACGTAGCGTCTCAAGATCACGTACGAGAAAGGACGCGTGACTGAATGAGGACACGAAAAAGCTCCGAAGCGCGACGGACTGACAGACGGACGGGTTCAAGGGAAGGCGGACGGATGGGAGTTTAAAAGAAAAAGAAAAGTTTTGCGGTATCACGGAACCCCGAAACCTGCATTTCCTTTGAAGAAATCTCGAAATTGATTTTTCGCAGCATTACATAACTTTCTCTACACGACGCATATTACTCGTACATATGTACGACTTCGAGAAAGTAACCAGTGGTGTATCAGAACGACACAGCCTTTCTCGTGCAACTTACTTTTGTAACTCCCTTGAGCTGCCCTGGCTTTTCTGTCTTCGCTATCCTCTTCCCAGCCGATATCTCCATCCAAACTACTTTTTTCACATTTTATAATTTTTTCCCTTCTCTAATGGTAGATGACATAACTTTAAGTATGATATAGAAGAGTACTACCAGATACAGAAATTTTTGGTAAAAATTTGGAGGCGTTTTTTGAGAAAATGTCGTTTAAGTATTTCCGAAAATGAGAAATTTGGAGCTCTTTTTCACAGAAAACTTTTGAATTTTCGAAAAACATTCTTCGATGTTATTTGAAGCACTTCCACTCAAAAATTAAATAATGTATACAGATTGCTTCAAATGCGCATATTAACGGCATGAGAGATATTTAAGAAAAACTGTATTTGCTAATTCAAAAAAGATTTATACAGCAAAATGACTTTTATATAATCTTAAACAGTGTATCTGTACAAAAAGTGTGAAGAAAACATTTGGAGCCAGTTTTGAGAAATTCGCGTATGAACATTTCCTAAAAAGGAAACTTTTGAGCTCATTTTCACAGAAAAAAAATTCTTTTTCAATAAAATTGAGTTTAAATGTTACTTTCTGGAGGGAAGTTAAAGTCGGTTGCTGCGTCAGAGTAGACTCGGAGCGGTGTCTGCCAACGGGCATAGCGACGTTTCTTTGTGTTTTTGGTGAAAATGTCGTGTGTGGCTAATATCGTTTTCTGCGCAGTAGAGTTTCGTAATGGTATCTACGATCTGGGCTGTCCGGATGACACCGCGTCGAAGGCAGAGGTGCCGACTCAGTGAATCATGGACACCGCAAAAGATTGTATACCACATCCTAACTCGCCCACAAAGAGAAGATACTGTTTCACCTACACCTGGAATTGGCAGCTAAACTAAACAATACGGTCTAAACCACTTTGAATAATGTGACTGCAGGGCACTCTTCCAATGAACACGACGTCTTCAAGACTAGGCAACTAAGGTAAATCAAACCCCTCAAGGACAAACAACATCCGCAGGCGGTGCAGCACCAAATAAACGTGGTAGCAAATCTCACCGACGAAGAAGTTGAAGAAAGCGCCTTGCCCGTACTCGCCAAAGGCTTCACTATGACACCGATCATGACTCTGGCCTCGGAAACCTACAATATGATAATAGAATGTAGTTTTATTTATATTATTAATTTAATCTATTAAATTTACTAAAATACATTTTCGGTTTCTTGCACCATAGTTTTTGCATATCTTCAGTGAGAACTTATGTCTTGTGCTTTAGAGATATGATAAATGATAGTCCTCTGTCGTTTCTTTCCGTAATAGTATGACCCATTATGACAGATTTCCAGGTAAAATATTCGTTCCTTCAAATGTTGAATTTATTATTTATGGGCGCGCAGTTTGAACAGATGCTTTCGTCAGTCATTTGTGTAACCGCAGGCCGACATTTGCATTGGTGAACACATTTGGATATATAATCCATGTGGTGTCCATGATTAACTGAGAGAGAATGGCACATGCCCTATATGACGGCTAAAAAATAGTTCACTAATATGGTATTGGTGGAAAAGAAAACAAAATAGGGAAGAAACTTATGTTTTTGTTCACTCTAAGCTGTTGCTTGGTCGTGTCAAGGCTAGTATCGTGGAGTAAACAGAAGTTGAACCTGGAACCTGCCATTCGTATCAATTGAAAAAGAAAAAAGACAATCATTTATTGTACGTATTTGCTACCTACAACGCATGAGATACAATGAGGCAATACTAAATCTTCCCAACCAGCCTCTCATTTCGTCCAGAAATGATTTCACGAAGTATCTGCGTTCACCTCGCCTACTGAACAGGAAATCAATGGCCAGAATACACATCGTCTGCGAGAACTTTACAAGGAGTTCTGAAGGTTATTGTTGCGACGTCCATGTTCCTCGAAGTATTGTTTAGCGGGTTTTGCAACAACAGCCCCTCAACATAAATTCATAGGGTAAGCAGAAAGTTCATTGTGTCAGCTCACAGGATTACCCATAGCAATAATAACGTAATTTGCTCGATTGTTTTAAGTAAGCTCAATAAATATCCACTGTTCCCAAAAATTATTTTTATTTGAGACAACATTCATAGGGTTAACCTTTATTGGGAGCAATTACATGTGAGGAGGAGAAAACCTACATGTTAATTCGTGTCAGGGGCGAAACGCTGTTAACACATGCCATGATATTCAGAAAAAAAATTGCTGGGACTCATTTATCGTGTGTGACTCTTTAAAGCACAAAGCGTTAGTTCACATTGAAGATATGCAAATCATAATTCGAGCACTCCAGGAGTTTTGTTGATTATCATAAGGCTTTCTGTATAGCGTTCGTTGTTGTGGCGTCGCTGCATACTGTGATTATATCATACATCAAAAATGAAATTTAGTTGATTTAATATATTAAAAGGAACTTGATTCTATTAAAGAAATCTAAAGTGCGGCAAGCGATGTTTGATTCACTCAACAGATTGGGCTTTTGTGAAGCGCTTTGAATTTTGTGCCCGGAAGTAATATTTAAACTCAATTTCTTGAAGACAGTTTTTTGGAAAAAACTATATCTGCCGTTCTTCATAAATGTCAACATAGAATCTGGGATATTTTTGTAACAGGAGCTTCTGGGCATCTTGTACACCAACGTATACCAGAAACAAAAAACAATTCAGTTGACATATAAATCTAATTTTTCATAAAGGTATATTCAGTATTAAAGACAGATGATCTTGGAACAATTCACAACACTTCCTTAATAATATCTGAAGACATTATGCCATCTTCCTTGTCAGTTGACTTTCTGCTTTCCTTGGAAGCCAAAAATTATTAAAAAACATTTTTACACTTTAAAAAGCTACGTAATGTCCATGCAAAAATACAATATCGGACAATACAATTCTACTCTTCGCAATGATTGAAATTGAAATTGCAATGCAATCAAGTATCGAGAAGCTAAACAAAACTTAAAAAGTTAAACAAGCTTAGCAAAACAAAAGATAACTTTTCGTAATGTGCTCTTCGTATATTGTAGTTCATTACCTAGTACTTGTGTACTGAAATCCTTTACGTAATTTCACTTCCCTGTCAGTTCTTATCCTTCAAATTCTCCCTTTTGCTTCCTTTGCAATTATTTCTTTATTAACAGTCATTATTAATATTATTAAATACTGCAGTGATGAGAAATATTCGAGAAACATTGCGTATTTGGGTCAATTCTACGAAAATTGAGGACTCGTCACTCAGGTACATAAAAGCAAATGAATAATTAAAAGTACAAAAACCTGTATAATTCAGAAAAAACAGGTCATTTCAACTTATTTAGATTTTTCTCACAAATTTAGTATTTGTTTTTGTTTTTACAGCAGAATATTTAGTTAATTGTAATAAGGTAGGTTGAAAAGCGATCATTTATAGAAAATTCGTATTTGTTTGGAAACAGCATTTGTTTGGAATCAGCATAGAGTATTATTAGCTAATAATGTTAGCCAATAGAAAGTTATAAGATTTACATTTTGTTCTCGTTAATACGTCCACTGCAAACACAGTAATATGAGTCCA
This sequence comes from Gryllus bimaculatus, assembly GCA_017312745.1. Classification (NCBI taxonomy): domain Eukaryota; kingdom Metazoa; phylum Arthropoda; class Insecta; order Orthoptera; family Gryllidae; genus Gryllus; species Gryllus bimaculatus. The sequence goes on from BOPP01000094.1 coordinate 1,865,102, forward strand.
GTATACCGGGATGTATAACCACATGTAAACAAAGGAGCAGCATAAATAATATATCAGAGGATACAGTGACAATGTCCCGGAGATAAATGCGACAGTCGAGCGTACAAGCGAGATAAGTATCGTCAAATACGGAATGTGTACAAACGCGCTGCCCCCATTCTCCGCGCTGTGTGCAGACGGACCAGTGCAATTCACAAGCGCCAATGAAAACCAGGGAGAGAAAAAGAATTTTGTATCAGTGTTGATAGACAATACGAGTGCTGGAAAGTGACGATGTAGCTGTCGACGAAAGGGCTGAAAATAAAACGAGATCGCGTTGTATTGAGCGACGGAGACGAAGGGGTGCAGTTATGGATGGTATTATGAGGAAAACGACTGAATGGTGCTAGGAAATACAGACGATTTTGTGGTTATGCTTTCCCGTAATTAATTATGGATGATATAATTAAATCTAACTGTGCATATGAATTGTGTTAAACAGAACGTTTGTGATTAGGCAGGCTAATTTGTGTCATGAATGTATGCACTGTTGATATTGTGAAATTAGTACAAATGATTTTCAGAATTAAATGGCAAAGTCATTATAAAACAATTGCTGGTAAGTGGCTTATTTGGGGAACGAAGTAAATTTAAAGAAAGGCATGCTTGCGAATCAAGAAATCATATGCAAAATAATATAAATATATTTAGTTATATATCAGACAATACCTAAACAAATCAGACAAAAGTCTCTGACTGAGTAGGCTTCGGACGGTTCATAAGTAAACTCATCTAAACCTGTCTTTTGTTTCTTGGAAGGACATGCATATTTCTTAGATTACGGAACTACTTATCCTTCTAACTCGTGATTTAGCTCATCAGGAGTCACACTTTTCCTGTGGCAACAGCTACTTCATTCGGAGCGTTGTCGGACTGCTCTTGGACAAATTGTTGATACTTTTCCCTATTTCCTTTTCTCGCATTCCTGTTTGCATTCTTATTCATTAATCTGAAAGCGAATTTAATATTTTTACTTTTTCTCTCATATAAAATAGCTATGTTGGTTAACTTGGGACAGTGTCTCAATTTACCTGCATTTAGTTACGACATAATATGACATACCAGAATGTCACACGAGTGTAATACAACGTAATGGATTCATATAGGATGTTAAACCAAGGAACATTCGTAGCATAGCAACAAACTATAAACATAGGCGACATGCTGGATGCTAGACGAGGATTGTATTGCCGAGATACGGCACGGCCTGCTGTCATTAATATGAAATTGATTAGAGGAGGGCGTTGAAAATGTATCTTAAACATATAGAGACAAATTCTCTTTCTCAAGGAAGCGGCCAAACAGTTCACATGGTATTAACATTATCAAATTGTAATTTTGTATATAATAATATTATAAATATATATATTGTAAATTGTAATAATAGATTTATGTTTGGGTAAATGTTTGTTTGGTTAATCCATAATAGTGTAGGCTAAACAGTATTGTCTATTTGAGTTTTAAGTGGGTAAATATTTGCATTATTTTAATAATAGTTTCAATTGTGTCGTGTATGAATTTTGCATATAAAAATATTTAGACTGCGAGTTCGAGGGTTTATATGAGGTTAGTTCCGTAGTGAGATTTATAAATTATTATATTTAGGGAAATAATAGTCGCGAATATTTATGTTGTTTCACGGAAGGAAAGTCGCGAAGCGATAATATTAGAGCAGATTTCGGGATTTTCCGAATAGCGGACAGTATAATTAGCAACAGTTGGGTAAAATTCAAAGTTCACACGGACGTTAGTCTGATAAATTACTCCACAGGAGGACTCAAAACATCCCCTTTTGGAGAAGACGGCGTCATCCTATCAACCGAGAAGGCCTTCCGTAAGCTTACGACTTTATCAAAGCCGTGCGGTTGAATAATGCCATAGAATCATGAATTAATAACGAGCTCGAGACATGCTATTAAAATGTTACAGAATGTTAATTGTTGTTTGAAAATGAAAGGCTGGTATTTCATTGAATTGCCATCAATTTAGTAATTAGTAATTGCACAGGAGTTACGCAATCGTGATTTCTGTACAGTCACACGTTCACGTGCAACAGACTAGGTGATGAATGTTGCACGTCGTACTCATGCAAGATCTTAATAAAAACAGAGCCAAACTATAAGTAATTAGAGCAGTTGATTTAGAAGCATACCAAGGAAAATTTAATTAGAAGAATGATAAAAACGTTACAAATGGTTACCAATCTTTGGGAATGTTAAAGTAAGTTGTTAAAGATAGTTGGTGAATTAGAAAGGTTTAATTACGTTACAAATTGACATGTTGAACGCGGGGTAGGTTCATTTTCGTCATCAAGGATTCGTTTTATTACCGCGAACCAAAGGTAGCCGTCATTATCGCCTTTTGTTGCCCGTGCTGCGTACAACAATTATTTCACATTATTCAACAACAAACGTTATTCAAAATTCATAGAGTAATTTGTATTATCTCACCTTGCAAATTCTGAGTAAGAAGAGAAAGTTATGTAATCGTGAGTTGGAAGTTTCTGACCGATATATTGATTGTTGAAGGTCACCTACATGAATCACCCATGTCCCTTTTTGGGTATGAGTGTCAGGACGTTAACTCTGGGGATATGCGTTCGAGTCTCGGGGACGAATAATAATTTGCTGCTTGAAATCACTTTTGATGGTTTATTTAGTAGTATGATGTTGCGGAGCATTTAGAAATAATGCCAGGAAGTATATGCTTTGGTAGCAGAACTAGTTTTCAAAATTATGAACAAGTCGTAGGGTCTTCATGTTTTGCAATTTTCGGTATTTTCCACTTTCTTGATATCAAGGCCCTGTAATAAGAGTTTTTTGGCGAAAATTCGCCGCATCTTTGCGTAGCTTTACGTAACTTTTTGTTTTCAAGAACTTCCTTCTTAAGCGCAAGAAAGTAAAATGAATTTTAAGACAGTCAATGTCAGAGATACCCAGTACAGAGTAAGGAGTTTCAAGAACTTTATATTCGTACACATTGTCTTCATATCTAGCCGTAAGCAATTATATTGTTTCTGTATTGCTATTGAATACCTTTTCATGAATATTCAATGACTACTTTACGAACTATTTTGAATTTTAGTGAATAATTATTTTAAAATCTAATTCTAGAAATTTCAGTGTACATTTTTTAGAAAATCTTGAAACACTGTTGAAATAAAAAATATACAGAATGAGGGATTGATGTAGAAAAGTATGTAAAGTGATGGATTTACGGTAAAATAATGTTATCATTTGAATTATTGAATAATAAAAATGATCCATTTTTATCTACTTTGTTAGAAAAAAGTTGACCTTATTTTCTTTTCCTGTGTTCAGGAAGCGTTTCAACCCCCTTGGGCGGACCCCTTCCTTTGTAATTCAGACCCTAAGTAGCTACCGACTTGGCCGTTTCATACAGTGTGTTCTTTGGGCCATGCTATAGAACAGTTGTGACTTTATGTCAAATGGAACCTGTAATCTTCTAATTACAGAACACTGTTATGTATATCCCGTGGTGAAACTACGATTTTTTATGGGCTGCCGTTGGAATAATGTCCAATTGAATTTGTTTTTATCAATAAAGTTTTATTTATCCTTAATTTAATATTTTCATTTATTTGTTAGTAATTTTTTAAGAGTTCAATAGAGATATTGAATAACTTTCATAACATTAGTAAAAACTATATTTGCGCATGTGTGACGCTCGTCTCCAAGAACCCCCGTTAGGTGCGCCTCTGCATATGTCACAACAGCTTCCGCCCAAACACGTAGGTCCTCCCCACCGTCTAAATTGCATTCCTTTTATAAATGTCAACAATTCTCCCCGTCTTATACCTTCGTGTGGTGTGTGTGGCACCTCCCGAGCATATGGCACGACACGCACACCCCCCCGCCCCCGCCGGTGTCGCCGCCGCAACCGCAGTTCGGGGACAAACGATGATGGATCGTGTTTGCTCGCCTCGGCGCGCCCTGCGGCAGCCGGCAGCATTACGCGCGGCGCCATTTTGTTTCTGGAACTTGGCTGGCTTTTAACGTTCGAGATGTCGCCGCTGTATGGTTGCCACGACCCAAAAATAAAACGGAAATGTTTTCGTTCGGCAGAAACGAGTTGTTTGAGCAAATTTCTTTACTAACTTTTTTAAATTATTTCATTATTAAATTACTAGCTGAAGTACCCCGCGTTGACAGGGTTTTTGTCATAATCATTTATTAAACAGAGAGAGGAATTCCACGTTTTTCCGCCCTGCAGCGGAGCCTACTTCTATTAATTCGAATTTTTCCCTGCCCTGGCTACCTTCTGGAAATACCCGCTCTTCCTCACTTTTTCACTAAAAAATACATTTTTCAAATTGAGTTCCCGCCTCCTCTCAAACATCACTCTCGCAATAACTATAAATATTTAATAAATCTAAACTAAATAAATAAAATTCATGGACACGCGTATATTATTTTCGTGGGATTTTATATATTATATCAACGCTTTCAATCAATCACCAAATTGTAAAACGTACTATTCTTTTTACCAGTACACAAATTTTATCAGTACACAATTTTGAAATTGTATATTCTACATTAGGATAATACTCGTTAGAGCAGTTCCACATTAGAGATCTAGCGGCGTTATTGCTTTCTAGCTGTTTCGCTGCATCGATCTGCATCAATGATGTTTATACATTCTGTGATATTTCCTTAGATATACAACTAACACAAACTATATATATATATATATATATATATATATATATATATATATATATATAATTATTTTAATATTTACGGCACACGTGTAACATTTCTTTTGTTTAGTGCTCCAGTAGTTTTGTTGACGCTCTGAAGAAAAGACGCCCTGCCACTTCACTCAAGAGCTTCAACTCGAAAAACAATCTACGCTTGATCAGGCGTCTCTTCAAAGTAATTCCCAAATTTAGCCTCGAGAAGTCTGCTCAATACAGGTCCAGTACTTCGATATTTCACGTTAGGGACGTATTCCACTTGAAGGAACTTTACCCTTTGTATATTATTCCTGTCTTGTAATGACCCCCACATTTTAGATAAAGTTTCCTTCGCGTACTCTAAAACAATTTAATGTGCTTGAGAGGTCCATATCGGTGAAACGCAGACAGAAGGAATTAAAGGAGAACACATGGAACGCCGCATTAAAATATAAAAGAGAGTGAAGAGTCTGCAGCGATAAGTCTCGATGCGGCATCATCGACAACAAGGGGATCGGGCGAAACCGCGAGTGCAGGAAAATAGTGCTGCCGTTTGGTCGCGCTCACAGCTGCCATCCCATCACCCTCCTCAACTATTGAATGCAGCGCGTTTGTGCAGCCCACTGAATTTAAATTGAGCGCCCGGAGACAAAAAAATACGAAACTACTCCTCGAAAGTTACAATTAATTAATATCCTGAGGGGAAAAAATCAAATGCAATGAATGGAACAAAACTGTCATAACGTTTAGCTTATAATAATAATAATAATAATAATAATAATAATAATAATAATAATAATAATAATAATAATAATAAAAGAATAATAATAATTTGGCTCCAGATTCCCAAGAAACATATCTACATTTACAATAAAAAAACAATTTAACATACAACACAGTAAAAAAAACTACAAACATTTGAAACGTGTTTATTTTTGAAATAATGTTACATTCACAACTTTTTACTTCATTACTTGAATAATTTTATTACTGAAACTACAAACAAGTAAAACTTCGGGAAAAATAATTATGAAATTAGTGCAATTGCTAATATTTATTATCGAGGGAGTTGACTCGTGGTTTGAGCCGATTTGATTTAAATTATGTAGAATTACTAGCAGAACAAGATGTTTTTTGTATAGCTGCATTTTGAATGATAGCTGCATTATGTTCTACGGATTGCGAGAACTCTCTGTGGTGATAACGAACAAAGACCAATGTCATTGGTGACAGCCGTGCCTAGTATAACACTGGCACGGCTTGTGTAATTGACATCATTACTGTATCCGATAACGTTCCGGAATGCGTACATTCTAGAATAATCCTATTACTACTTATTTTCCCTTTAATTTGGCGTGTATAAAATTATTCAGCCAAATAACTGAATAACGTGTATTCTGCCAATACAAGGAGAACGTGGCGACTTTAATCTGAAGATATTGAAACATTCATATTACAATTTATGATTCCCCTAATCTCTCCAACTCGTTAAAAATAATAATATTTCTTCTAAACGCCGATTGCGGGCGTTGTATTTCTGTTAATGTTTGGTTTGACATACTGTGTGGAAAGTATGTTGCGCTGGTGGCAACAGTACTTGTAGTATAAACTTATGTTTTGACTCACCGAGTAGAAACTTTATTGGAGGAGATAATGTGCACAATGTGGCCAACAAACGTGCTTCAAGTCTTGTAGCTTGGAAGTGAAGTATACTTTTATGAGATATTGGATAACACATTTTGCAGCTGCTATATCGTTAAAGTCTTCGGGTTTTACTATCATTTCGTGATGAAAGTTTCACCGAAATATCGATTTAACAACTTTATGAGAAGACACATTTTTGAAGTGTTGTAGTTTAATATGCTATTTGGCATTTCGATATTTATGCAGCCTGATCTCAGTTCAGGTAATGAGTTAAACACATTGATCCAAAAGACGCGAAGATCTAGCTGCTGGTGAATATTCTTCTTGAGTGTTTTTTACATCTTTTCATGAACACATTACGATTGATTAATTGCTAAGAAGAGAACGTTTTGTAATCGTACGCCATGAAATTTTTATGAATATTTTTTATTTCATGAATATTTTCTATAGAAAAACTCTATTGTTGGTCCTAGTAGTGAACGAGTGGATATATATTGTTTATATTGAAGAAACCCAATTCTATCTCCTCTTAACTTATTTATATTTCTCCCAATATCTACTTTTTTGATCGCGAATTGGACAATTGCAATACACGTGTATGTACCTGCATTTATCGGGCCCAGTCCCATTATCTCAGTGGCAGGGGTCTGTAACTTTCTCTGCTGATCGGAATTTAGCTCCGATTTTTATCTCCCAGGGTTGTTAGCCCTGACGGTATGGGAGATTAATTGATGATGCTAGTGAAGAGTGAAAGCACGGCACAAATGTACATTAAGGGAAACATTAAGTTTCACGTCGGAAACGCCTTGGCCCGAGAGGTTGATGTCGATCGACAACCCTGCCTGCCGACAGCGCTGTCAAACATATCCCAGTGGTTTCATGTAAAGTACCCCAAAACCGATGAATGATTTTCAAAATCGCAGAGCTTTGACTCAGACGAAATGGATAGGGGTTTCTTCAATTTGGAAAAACATTCTTCGCATGGTTTAGACTGTAGTGTTGTTCACATACACACTGACGGACGGACGGTTAAAAAAAACACTTTTCAGAGTATCCCAAAACGTGTACTTCCACTGAAATCTTGAAGTCCGTTTTCCACAGCATTACATAGCTTTCCCTATGCTACGTATTTTGCTCCATGTATTATGAGAAGTAAACGGGGTAGTAAAAGTGAGACGAGATTTCGGCCTGCCCCTGCTGAGAGGCTTCGCGTTGAGCACTACCTCGGCAGCGCCGTGTTCGCCGGCGGCGCCGAGAGGCGAGTGGTGGGCTCGCGGAGGACGCGTTGGCCCTAGCTGCGAGCGCGGTCCTCTCACGCGCTTGTTTCTCCGACAGGTGAACCGCGCGGCGCGCGCCCTGCCCGCCCTGCCGGCAGGCGTCTGCTGCGGCGTCGGAGTTCGGGCCCCGCGCGGAGACTCGGTTCGCTCCTCGGACGGTAAGTCTTGCGAGCTTTCTCTCTTTTTAAAGATGTCCTGTGCCGGCGTTGAGGTTAATGTCGTGAATCCTCTATTTATTGAAATTAAAATGTAATACAACTGTAAGTAAGTCATCCTGCACTGCTGTCTACGAGGTACACGAACTCTTCTTTGACTGCGTCAAGGTTGGTTCGTTGTTAGCGATCATGGGTGCGTCAATTTCGGAGGTCATTCGTGTTATGTCCCAAACAAGTTATTTTCGTAAAATAGTTTTATTTACAATTTCCAAAAATACAGAGAAACCGTTCACAACGCGTAGTTACCAATTATCCAAGAGATTTACCAGTGCTTGCAAGATTCACTATAACCGAGCGGGATGACAAAATATGAAGCTGTATTTACAATACCAATATCCTGAAGAAAAGCCCGCAACTCTCAATACTCGCACTTCACTACTCTCACAACACCGTGGGAAGGCTGGAACTGCCTCGCCGCTCGCTGCGCGCTGGTTCATACCCCTTCGGGCTGAGCGCTCGATGACTGTCGCGCCGGCTGATGTGCGACTGTTCCGCTGCGCCCGTATTTTCCTGTGGCGCCGCCACCTCACCGCTGGGGCCTTTTGGCGGCTCTTTCAAGGGGGCGTGGGCGACTACTACAATTAGTCCCGTAAGTGTGGTGATAGTTTTTTGTCGGACACTGGCTGTGATCTTCCCCCTGTGGATGAAAAGATCCGGCGCCGACCTACCGTCGGCTAGTGGGGTTTTCCTCAACCAGGTATCTCCCATCAGCGGGGCACTTCCCTAGCCGGAACAAGTTCCAAGCTCCCGACCGGTCTCCCGGCATGTGTGGTAGTATAGTACAAGTTAGTGTAAGTGTGTCTGTATAAGGACAAGGAACAGGTAGGAAAGATCGCGCGCGGTCCGTCTCCCGCTTGGTAGGATACAGCTGCGCATTTACCTGGTGTTGATCGGCGAAACCACGGAAAACTACCGATCAAAGCAGCCGGCCGCTAGAATTCTCCTCCTCACAGCGACTGAATTTGACCTAGCTGACAAGCTAGTCGACAAGCAAATCGACGAACTGAGCCACCTCATGAGTGTGCTTTTCGATGCTTTTTAATTCTTGACGGGACGTCAAATTATGGTAGTTCTGAAAAATGTTCTAAGTAGCTTGAATAAGAAAAATGTGCCGTTAGTGGAGAAATTTCCACTGAAGACAGCTTTTATTGCATTACTGAATTGTATGAATTGACACGTAATTAAATTTATAAACAAGCATGTTACGTGTAATATTACGTGTTACGTGTAAATGGCCTATTATAATGTTCTATAATAAAGAAATAATTGAATTCAATAATAAAAATATTATGAAAGCACAGCATAGGTTTACTAGAATAAATGTACACGTTTTCATCTGTATTTCTGATATTAGTATGTAAATATTTGTTCCTCTTACGTATATAATCTTTTAAGCTATTACCCAAAGAGGGTAATGCAAATTCAACACCAACTTAAAAATGATGACCACGTTCTGCGGAGTCGTATTCATTTCCGCATGCGTTGAAAGTTCAAAAACCAAGGGAAAAGGGAAGCATCTAGAGATTTGTAAACGCCTCGCACACCTTCCGAGAAACAAAAACATGAGTAGTGAAAACATAGCGGCGGAAGCGCGGCCCGGCCAGGCCCTCGACCGTTTTAGACCGCGTTAGCTCTCTGGGCGCAGCGAGCCCCAGGCGCAGAGCTGTCTCTTATACACATCTAGATGCCCCCTCCCCCCTCCCCCACCGCGGCGCACGCACACCTGTGCGGGCCTCCCCTCCACCCACTCGCACACAGGTTGCACTGGGCAACGCAGCCACGCAGCATCAGTATAGAAATGTACACGTACGTTCCTCATCAGTTATTGATAATCGATAGTACTAATTGTATACGAGGCTTAGCCATCATGTATCTGCACTTAGTGTTTACAATTGATAATAACATCAGTACAAACTTAACCACGAGACATTTTCCAAATAGGATCCATGCTTTTAAACGTACCTGGTGCATCCGCTTTCCGATATCCTCAACAAAAACAGTTTCGATTGAGTAGCAAGCTACGTATGCTCTGTTTTCTCATTTGTAGGTCGGAGGCAAATCTTTGGTCACTAAAAGCATGCTTAAGAAAACCACACATATTAATTAATCGTAATAAGATCGGAGCTGTATCCGTGATGATTTAACACCTCGAAAAACAAAACAAATAAAAAGAGTTTGGAGAGCTTGGGTGGTGGTATGTGAATACGCGATACCTCGCAACAAAGAATGTCTTCCGACAATGACCTCAGCGTTATCGTAGGCAGAACATGACTAACATGCAAATAGTGTGCTTTTTAATCAATTATCACTCATCGGTTGTTCAGAATCGGAACACGGACTTGCTCAATATTGTATCAGTAACGAATGAGACTTTACTCATCTTGTGCGCTTCTTTGACTGTTTTTGAATGGTTAAATGCAATAGTAAATTCTTGGTCAAAGAAAATATTGATCCCACATTGTACTGAAAGCCATCCAAGAATTCCAGCTTTGGGTACACATACAGACTGAAAACGGGGTACGAAAGCCACTTCTTCTTAGCGCAAACAGAGAGTAGTGGAGAAATGTTAACGTCCAACAACTCAAGCGAACATCAGGTGATAACGCTGAAACAAACAAATAAGAAAAGTGAACAATGTCATATTAAGACTGATGCAGTCAAGCAACGATTACTTGGGAAGTGCATACCGACTTACCTTCGTAAAAATGTGAACTAAGTAGCCGGATGTTGAATCAAACTATTGCATTTCTGTAGATCATTTTTGAGTGTTTATTGTTTGTGTTAGACGACAAACCGTATGCGTAATTTTTTTTAATGATGAACATAATTATCATCCAGCTAATCTGTATTGTACAGTCGATGTCCTGAGCCGAACTTTACCAGTTTGGGCACCCCTGTCGCCCTCCGGGATGGAGCTGACCAATAGGCTTTAGCTTTATTTCAGAGATGCGAGGCTGTTCATCGTGAGCATTACAAAATGGCGACAATCGCGAGTTATATTATGGTAAATATTGGAAAATAAACATTAAAGCAACCAACAGTTTTACATAAATTGTAGTATATACATTTAATTAAAGAAATAAACGCATTCATTTTTTCAGTAAAAAACACATTCGATAATAATATATGCGGTATTTTGTAAAAAATAACAGTCGACAAAGAGTAATAAGCTCTGCATTTACATTTCATTCCAGATTAACGTAATATTCATTCACAATGCTAATAATTCGCTACAATGGCCTGTCTAAACTAGTTATTTTATTAGAAAAAATAAATAACTTTAAAAAATACGTTTTAGTTAGTTATTTTCACGTTTCTATATTTCAGATCCAGTTACACAAACACATATGCAAGAAAGTAGCTTTCAGTTGTGAAGTACTTCTTCACACGTTTCTCAGATCACTGCATACAAAAATATTATACGGTCATGGATCATGAAAATATTTTAATAAATGTAGCTTTGATATGTAAATACTAAACAAAATGAGAGTACTTAAAGCTCACTTAGTCACAGTGAAAGTTTTCTACTACAAACATAATTATTGACAAGTGCAGCTCTAAGCAAATGAATGATTTCTGATATTTTGTTTTGTGAATCACAATAACTTCACGTCAATATAACGTAAGTGTAATTGCATTTTACGTGGTGTTCTTTACCGGGTATGTTAAAAATCATATATGATACCTAGTCTTTGAGGAATTTGACGTGAGAATTAGGAACGAGGTATGATTCTTATAAAATATTTTAAATCTTTATATTTTCAAAGCAAGAAGCACCAGCTTTTGTCGATTGCGTAATTACTTGGAGGAAACACATCAATTTAATATATTATTTACATGTAATTTATGTACGATTTTTAATCCTAGGCAATGAAATTAATGTTTGTATTTTTAAAACAACTTTTTTTATTTTCACGTTGCTATATATTATTTTTTTAAAACTAGCAATGCACACAATATTGAATGAAAAGCAATATTAATAAAATAATGTCAAAACGTAATATGGGTAACTAAATTGATAATTTTAATCTCAGTAATGAATATTTAAAAGTTTTTCAAATTAAGTTTCAAATGAATTATTTGTTAGGTGAATGAAGATTAAAACTGCTCCCAAATTTACAATGGTTTAACTACCGAAATTGTAAGTAACCTTGCATACAAAATGCAAAAATTCATGTATCAGTGTTGACAGTTCATCCAGAAAAACAGATTTAATGCGTAAAATGTCGGAGTTTGTTATAAGATGTTTCATTATAAATAACATTTTGTGTGTTTCGGAAAGTTTCTTTACAATAAGGGAGCGGATTTTGATGACCTAAAACATCACCAAGAATGATCATTAAAATTTTCTTAAAATATTTTTGAAATGTCCTAAAGGAAAGAAAAATTACGTAAAATATGTTATGAAAACCATCTCAGATTTACAACTCAAGCTGTTGAATATATTACTGATGTAACCATGGCTTCTCTCTTTCGTTCAAATGAACTTCGCGTGCAAATCTTTGGTTTGGACTGGGTCTATCTTGAGCTTTCGTGAAATCCGCCAAAGCGACAATGGTGTTGATAGGCGTCACAGGAACTTTTAGACTACATCCAACGATTGACATTACAATTTCTGCGCGAAAAAACGTATAGGCTACTCAGAAATTGTGTGATGAACATTTGTTGCATCTCATAAATAATATTTTGAAGTACCATTAAAATGATATAAGAATAAATGAAATCCCCGAAAATGCTTTAAATATGATGAAAAAGGTAAAAATGACTTATTGATCAAAATCGATAAAAAACACCTTCACGTGTCATTTAAAGGGTTATTTCCGTTTGTCATAACATTAAAACAATACCTGAACTTAAAGGCATTGTTCTATAGTGAAAAGAAAAAAAAAATCATTAAAAACCACCCATATTCAAAATTTACTCTTAGAATTGTGTTCAACATGCTCTTAATCGTTCAATTCACCACAATAAGATGCTCAATTAACCCCATCCGGCAGTTACGTGGATTAATTTTTCGTCAACTACATTTTCCGTCTCACAAAATTTGCTAATACTTGAAAATTGATAAATTTAATTACTGTTTCTAACACGTAAATTCATATTTTTATGTAAAAAAAAAGAATTTTTACGTTTCACATCCTGTACAGCTCTTCCTTTTCTGCGATGTTATCACAAGAGTTCATCAAGTATTCTTCACTTGTGACCTTGACGGATAAATTTTGTGCAGATATCTTCCCTCACTTCTTGCAAGCATAGGTCGCACGGGCGAGGGATTGCTGGCGTCACTTTTTCCTTGGAATTCGTGTTTTTCTTGGTAACGTTTCAGCATTGTTTACCAAGCTATTGCGAGCAGACGCGCAGCATGTTTATTTTATCTCGGAAAGATGAAACGGCAGTGAGTGGTGAATTCCACTATCCTCATACGCACATATTCTGTAATAACAGACATACGCGCACACTTCTTAAAAAATCACTGGGTAATTACGTACCAACAACATCTGCGTGTATGCTTTATAATTTCTCAAGTGAAATTAGCATAATGCAGCGCAAATGACGGAAACCAAAATGTCCGTCACAATCTTCTCAATACGTACAAGTACTTTAAAGTTTAAATTGATTTCTATCCTTCCTGTATTGCATAATTTGATAATATTTCTAGAAATAACAGAAATAAAGGCATTAGTTATTTAGTTTTACATTAATACCAACCAAATACATTACATGAGCACTTCTTTTGGAACGAAATTGAATGGAATGCAACGATAGACAAATTATGTTAAATAAAACTGCAACTCGGAACAATATTTATTTCTATGTTGTTGCTATGGCAACAACAACAACAACATACATTCAAAAATTAGTGGTGTTGCAAAATGGCACAGGCTTTCCCTAAGTAGTTTTCTATTTTCTTTGGTCTCGGCTAGCTATTCGGGCTTGCCTCATACTCTTGCCACCTTCCATCTATCACTGCCTAAAGTACATTTTTTTGAATTCTTCATTTTTCGGTTACTAATAGAAAAATCGATATATTATTGTAACAATATTCAATAACAGTAAAACTTCGTCCTAAAGGGTGGGCGCTTTTCTTTGAAACATTTGGAGCCAATGTTAAGAAAATGACGCAATGGGAAGAAAAAGCGCTACAGTAACCTTGAAGACAACAAATTTGAAGCAACTTTTTCACAGAAAATTTGTTTTCAAAAACCTTAATTTAAAGTCGTTTGAAGCAATATAACTCACAAATGCAATAGAGTTTACAAATTGATGGAAATGTGCATATTACCTGCGTGAAAGAGAGAAAGTAACAGAATGACACAGGCATTCCCGTATTCGTTTCTATTAATTTTGATCTTTAATAGCTATGCGGACTTGGCGCATACTCTTGCCAGCTGCCATCTATGGCTGCTCAAAGTGCATTTCTTTAAAATTTATCAATTTTTCATTTTCCTAATGGTAGGACCAAAATATTACGTTAAAAATAATATGGACGAGTAAAATTCTTTCTATAAGGAAACACACGTTGAAGTCGTTTTTAAGATAATATCGTTTAAGCTCTAGTGTAATTGCGATATTACAGTAAAGCTTCTTTTTTACAGAAATATTTTGAGGTTTCGAAAAAATTCGTTGGACGTCATTTAAATGACTTCTACTCACAAATACAAATCGCAGAAAATGTACATATTAATGGCGTGAGAGATATTTAAAAAAAATGTGTAATTCTTGAAGAGAAACAAAATAACACAGCAAAATTAATTTTAAGTCATCGTTAACAATGCCATTAGCAGTATCCATACCAAAAGTTTGAAGTAAAAAAATGATAGCCATTTGGGAGAAAATGGCGTGCCATCTTTTCAGATAATGCAAAATATCTGCTCGTTTTTAGTGAAGGTTTTGAGTTTTCGAAAACCCTTATAAGACATAATTTAGAACACATATATTTGTAAGTGCAATAATGTAAAAAAATCGGCGCTAATGTAAATATTAACAACATGAGAGGCTAGTGAAAACGGTACTTTTCTTGTATTTTTTGTAAAAACAACGGAATGCTGTTTATGTCATCTTATAGCGTACATTAGGCTATCCCTACTTAAAGTTTAAAGAAATTAGGAGCCAATTTGAGAAAATCTTGTTTTTGTTACTTTTTAAAATTGTACTATACATGCGATATTGCGCGAAAAACACGCGTAAACCGCCTAGCAGATTTTCTCCAAAATTGATATCCCCCGATCGATGTGTACAAACTCGACGGATCGGGAGTTTTCAACGCATATATTTTAGTTTTTACGGGTTGTGAACCCCAGGGGGTGGCACATGAAGTTAGCATTTTCATTTTTATGCATCTTGCGTTCGACTAAAGCGGACTTAACTACAGTTGGCTGTGGTTTGACCCATACGGATCCTCTGTGGGCGTGTGTGTGTTATCAGTGACGGCAATTTAACTCTGAGGATACGAGTGCTGGTCTCGGTGCAGAAAAAAAAATTGCTTATTGAATACTTTTGGTGTCTTATGTAGAAATATGTAGAAATATGGGACTTACAAATAGTGGGAGAAAGCGTATGCTTTTGGAGCTCCACTAGTTAGTGTGTACTTTAAATTATACCGTTGCTTGGATATTTTCGTTCTTGAAGTCCAATTAAAAACTTTTAGCGACGTAGTTTTGGGAAAAAGGAAATTATTTTCTATCGTCTCACCAATGTCTTCGGATGCGTCACTACTTTGTATATGATGTATGTTTTCA
>BOPP01000094.1:1880736-1912842 GCA_017312745.1 Gryllus bimaculatus
AAAGAGAGAGATGAATTCTATTCAACAGGCGCCTTGACAGTAAATAAGAGCACTGAACGCGATTATAGCGAAACTTTGGCGAATTCAATTTACTCAGAAATAGGGGAAATTTTCCGTCAAAGTATCCACAGCGCACTGTTCACTTTCCGCGTGCGAAGGGCGGCGCGAGGGGGCGGGCGGGGGGGCGAGAAAATCGGCAACGCACGGGCTCGCCCTGCCACAGCAGGGCGCTTTGATCTGGAGGGTACAACGCCCGCCGCAGCAGCCTGCCGGGCTCTCGGTGGCAGTTTCGATATTAATACCAAAGTAATGCCGAGAGGTAGGAGGGGGGAGGGAGGGGATTGCGACAGGGGCAGGGGTGGAGGAGGCGATGCGGGGACGACCCGAGTTGGAGGTCCGGGGCGCGACGGGAGGGGGCGCGAGGGCGAAGGAGGAAATGGAGGAGGAAATGGTAGCGGCGAAGGCGAGCGCGGGGTGAGGCGAAAGCGGAGGTGGAGGTGAAGGGGGCTGCGCAGAAAACGCAGAAGGAAGACGTGATCCGCGAGGCGACATCGCGAGGGCCGTGGCAAAGGGAGGCGGATCCAATGGGCGGGGTGGAGGGGAGGAGGGGAGGGGTGGGAACGAAGGCGTAGGGCGAGGGCAAGCCAGAGGCGCAGCCGCAGGTGTGGGGCGGGTGCCGGGGCGGGGCGGGGCGGGGCGGGGCGGGGCGGGGCGGGGCGGGCGGGGCGGGCGGGGCGGGGACGGGGCGGGGCGGGGCGGGGCGGGGCGGGGGCGGGGCCGGGGCGGGGCGGGGCGGGGCGGGGCGGGGCGGGGCGGGCGGGGCGGGCGGGGCGGGCGGCTCAAAGCGTGCAGAGAGACGCGATGGCGGAACGGTGGCGGCGGGAGGCACGCCCTGTGCCAGCGGGGCTGCGTCAGGCGAGAAGCGCTCAAAACGGCATGCAGCGCCATTAGCCGGAAAGCGTCAAGCTGCTTGCGGAGGCGCCACCATCAGACACACCTCCCGCGCTCGAGCCGCAGGCACTACTTAGTTGCCTGTCAGGAACGGAGGCAGCATTTCTTAAGATGGCGCGTCTTAAATTCATGGTGAACAATGATATCCGTCAGAATGTTTACAATCAAATATTAATTTGTTTAAAACAAATATTTTTTTGCACTACAAACATTTCGGCGAATCAATGCATTTGGGATTTTTATTTTCATCATGTAGGTCGATCATTGGACATGGCCTCTCTTTTGAATTATTCGTTTATTTTTTTAATGCTTTTTAGTTCGTGCTTACTTAATATTAATGTTTTCTTTTAATATTTTTTATTTTTGTCTGAGGACAAACCTGTTCCACTATCTGAGTCGCCCAAAGTTTTTATAGAATATAGTGATCATAGATCAAAATAGATATTTATGTGGCAGGTCTCATCCTCCCCATCCTAATTATCTCTTGGAATCGACAGGGAAGCTACTTCAATTGACTATTCCCGAAAGGAACGGTAGCGATACGGAACGGTCATTAAGTGAACATTGTTTCACTCTGTCCAACGGGAGCAATCGTTCTTGCTTTGCTGGCTATCGAGCGAGTTCATAGTTCGTGGCCGTCGTTCTGCTACTTCACAGCTTGGAAACTGTCCTGTCCTCCCCAGGCGCCTTCTCGGAGAAGCGGTGCAAGCAAAGGGATAGCCAGACGGCCGCGGCCAAGACGGCGATCCGATACATGAACACCAGTGGGCTTTGTCGATACAGGTAAAATGAGTCCGGGACCATCACGCCCTTGCATTTTTTTTCGATTTTTGGAAGAAAAGTTTCCTTTTGGTAGATACTAAAACATATGCGAAGTTTAGTGAGTTCCAAAAGAACTGCAGTATGCTAAAAGTTCAAACGACACAGCCTTGCAACCCAGAGACACCCGCGAGATGGAAACTTCTGAGAATTTACCGCTAGACAACGCAATTATAAATTGCAGATAAAGATTATGGAAAAGAAATGAAAATTAACGGTATTTTCAACAATCTGAAACAAAAACTGGTACATGAAATATGACGCTGGAGTCCAAATTCTCCCCACGGGAACCTCCTCCCAGATACCTATCTTGATCTATTTGTAACATTAATACACAGGCACGACAAAATAAAAAAGTAGTTGACGCTAAAGACTTTACAATTCTTTTCTATGTTCCGTTGACCGGCGCTAAATCAGATTCTTAACGCGAGAATTGCGCCACCCGACCCATCAGTTGTTTTTTTTTTAAATCGCGAAGAAACCACAAGTGAAATTGTAAAATTGGTAAATTTCATTCTGATTTTCGAAGTTAAAAAAAAACACGAAGCTGGTGCGCATCTGCGCTCGAATTCAGACATTGACATAAATAAAGAAATATGTCTCACTTCTTTAGGTGACACACTCGAAAACAACAAATACAGAGTCACGGTGTTTTTTTCTCGATTAAAAAAGTGGAGGGTGATGATGCAATTCTATGCTTCAGATTCGGATTCATCGGGCTGACATACATAGAGAAACATGTGGTAAGTCTTTGGGTATTGTTTATTTTACTTTATTTATCGTATATTTTATTCTATCTTTTATTTTAACATTTTTAAATTTTGGTGTGTCCTGAGTTATTGGTTCGGCTGACGCTAAAGTTGTTATAATATCTACATTTTCTAAAATATTGTATTAGAAGTGTTAAAAATGCTCTTTTCAATTAATTTATTGTTCAAAGAATGGATGTCAAATTACAGTACTGTTTCGATATAGAGTCGGATATTTGCTTTGTGTATTTTAATAAGTTACGTTCTATTTTTTTATTTGTCATATTTTTATTAACATATAAACATTTTAAAAATAATGACCATTCAAAGACGTGATTATTGAGTGAACTTTTTTGCTCCTTCCGCACATCATTGGGATTACTGTACGCCCACCGCCACGTCCGGATCTGTCTCCCCGGGTCATTAAGAGCACGCGAGGAAGAATTTTTGTGACGTCACCGAGATTGCATTACCAACACTGATTTAGTTCGCGTTCGCCGGTCGTCATTCATCAAGTTCCAGAGACCCTCGGTCGCTCTCGCTTTTTTGCGTTATCTTTAGTTCATCTTGGATAGATTACCGTCTTTCTCAATAGATTTTACATTTTATTAATTATATACTCAATAATTTCAGCGGATTTTCCTTGCAATAACTGCCATATTTAGACGGTCCTCAAACTAAAGACTTGTTGATACGCAATTTCTTTAAAAACCATCAATACTTGACAATTTGTTGGAAAATGTATATTTTGACAATTTAATAAAAAAAAGCACATATCTTTTCAAGGAACGAAAATACGTCCAATGGAGGAAATCCGCAATTTTTTTTTTTACCGCAAGTCGACGATTGGTTCTTTGTCCAATTGGCGGTATTACGCAATACTGACTTTTCTGTCTATGTCACCAAAATACATGAACTATCTTCGTTTTTGAACTAGTTCAACGAACAAGTTCATAAAAAGAACGACGTATAAAGAACGTTACATAAAAGAACGATTTTGCCATAACAAGATCATTCTTGCTCTTTAAGTGTTGCACTAATCACATAAACCCAACGGGTCTAAGTGCTAGCGAACTAAGTCACCGTGCCTCGCCTCGTGCGCAGGCTGACACGTTCGTCGGCAAGGTTGCCAATATAGAATTTCCAAACGGCATTTTCTTCTGGGGGCGACAGTACTATATCAACTGCATTAAACAGAATAAAAACAAGATTGGCGGAACGGTTTGGTTTCTTGGACGCAAGCTGATAATGGGAAATACTAAAAAAAATATAATGTGAATATGTTGAAAGTTTTAAGCAAGTAAACATTTTTGGTGTTAGCATATTACAAATAAAAAAATGTAAACATCAGATTTACACTGTCTAAAGAGTAGGCCAGCAAAACCTAGTTTTTTTTGGCTTTCTAACATTTTACATTTGTATTTTTCTTTTCATACTGTCTTACTTTTTTGAAAATAAATGTTTTCATGGCTTTGGTCAGGTCTTGTCAATTTCATCAGAAATATAATTCAGTATCTTCCATTTGCAAACATTTATTTCCTCTAAGAACACTATGGTGATGTTATGGACACAATGCAAGGCTCATAAAATGTTTTTTTCAGAGCAATACGACGTCTTCAAAGTACGTCAAAAATGTTGAATTATAGGCTTGACTTTCTCAAATTTTAATTATTCTTAAATGAAAACGAAAAAATTATTGAATGTGCATGTGAAAAGGAGATATATCAATTGCGCAGGTGATAATTAGGAAACTCGTTCTTCATCGTGCTCAATTTACTGATATACTAATCGTGCAATTGTACCCCCTCTTTACCACTAGTTTCGTTAATTACTAAATAACAAACATTCTAAATTAATTATTGTAATG
The DNA here is from genome assembly GCA_017312745.1 of Gryllus bimaculatus. Taxonomy (NCBI): domain Eukaryota; kingdom Metazoa; phylum Arthropoda; class Insecta; order Orthoptera; family Gryllidae; genus Gryllus; species Gryllus bimaculatus. Next base: position 1,885,123 of record BOPP01000094.1, read on the forward strand.
TTTAAAGTGTTAACAACGGACACACTAAGACTAAACGGTTTATCCAAATTCATCCAAGTAAATGTATATTTTGCTTTCTTCATTTTTTTAAATGTAGTATTTTTCAAGAGGTAAGAAAGTCGCTACTACATTATACAATTTCTTTCTATGCATTCAGACCTTTTTTCCTCGCCTTTGAATACAAATAACTTTCTATCAATAAGCAATAAAATGTAAAATTTTGAAAGTTTAGTAAAGGGTTAATTCATAAAACATCCTTCATTACAGCACATATTGTTGTAAGAGATTTTAACAGAAACGGCCTGGAATTTTGCACAGTCAATAATAGAAATTGTTGGTACTTCATTCCCTGCGGATTTTCTTTCTTTCTTCCATGTTAATTTTGTTTTTCTCTCTAGGAGTTGTTATACTTCATTCTCATTTTCATTGTTCATTCTAAGAAGAAAAGTTCCCTGATGGGCTGTTTCTCTGCAAAATTCATTCATAATTGACTTAGTTTTTTTTTATATTTTCCATTTAGTTCTAAAAAAATTATTTTTTCTCTCTACTTTTAATTGGTTTCCCTTTCTTTCCAGCAATCCAGTTTCATCGTAATATTAACTTGTACGTTTGACTAAATTCACGCATTTCTTTACTAACCAAATCTACCTCTTTACTCACCACCAGCAAAAATCCAGTTGACCCGACTATACCAAGATGACATTTCAAAGAAAGGGCTTCTTCGTGATCATTCGAGTATTTGAATGGCCTTCTTTGATAATGTCTTATAAACAAACACTTCTTTTCAGCCTACGGTTCGCAATCCTCTTGCATCAGTGGTGTGTGCGTGTGCGTGTGTTGTGTGTTGTGTGTGGTGTGTGTGTGTGTTGTGTGTGTTGAGCCTCAGTCATCGTATTACGTTTCGACTTGAAAAAAAAAAAATTGCGGGATTTCCTCCATTGGACGTAATTTGTTGTTTCCTGAAAGGATTATGTGCTTTTTTATTTAAATTGTCAATAATACATTTTCCCACAAATTGTGCAAGTATTGATGGTTTTTAAAGAAACTGCGTATCAACAAGTCTTTTAGTTTTGAGGACCGTCTAAATATGCAGTTGTTGCAAGAATATCCGCTGAATTATTGAGTAATATAATTAATAAATGTAAAATCTATTGAGAAAGACGGTAATCTATTCAAGATGAACTAAGATGAACGCAAACAAGGAGAGCGACCGGAGGTTTCTGAACTTGATGAATGACGACCGGCGAACTGCGAACTAAATCAGTGCTTGGTAATGCAATGCTCTGTGACGTCACAAAAATCTCCTCTCGTGCTCTTAAGTGACCCGGGGAGACAGATGCCGGACGTGGCGGTGGGCGTACAGTGATCCAATGATCGTGCGGAAGTGGAGCAAAAAAGTTCACTCAATAATCACGTCTTTGAATGGTCATTATTTTTAAATGTTTATGATTTAATAAAAATATGACAAAATAAAAAAATAGAACGTAGATTATTTAATAACACAAAGCAAATATCCGACTCTATTTATCGAAACCAGTACTGTAATTTGACATCCATTCTTTGAACAAATAAATTATTGGAAAAGACATTTTTAACATTCTAATACAATATTTTAGAAAATGTAGTATATTATAACAACTTTAGCTCATGCCGAACCAATAACTCAGGCACACAAAATTTTAAAAAATGTAAATAAAAGATAGAATAAAATATACGTAAATAAAGTAAAATAAACAATACCCAAAGACTTACCACATGTTTCTCTATGTATGTCAGCCCGATGAATCCGAATCTGAAGCTAGAATTGCATCATCACCCTCCACTTTTTTTAATCGAGAAAAAAACACCGTGACTCTGTATTTGTTGTTTTCGGAGGTTGTTGTCGGACCTAAGAAGTGAGACATATTTCTTTATTTATGTCAATATCTTGAATTCGAGGCCAGAATTGCGCCACAAGCTTCGTGTTTTTTTTTAATTTCGAAAATCAGAATGAAATTTACAATTTACAATTTCACTGTGGTTTTTCGCGATTTAAAAAAAAACAACTGATGGGTGGTGGCGCAATTCTCGCTTAAGAATCTGATTTAGCGCGTCAACGGACATAGAAAAGAATTTGTAAAGTCTTTAGGTCTAACAACTTTTTTTATTTTGTGTGCCTGTGTATTTAATTTTAACAAATAGATACAAGTAGGTATCTGGGAGAAGTCCCGTGGGAGAATTTGGACTCCAGGCGTCATTATTTCATGTACAGTTTTGTTTCAGATTGTTGAAAATACTCGTAATTTTCATTTCCTTTTCCATAATCTTTTATCTGCAATTTTATAATTGCTGTCTAGCGGTAAATTCTCAGAATTGTTTCCATCTCGCGGGGTGTCTCTGGGTTGCAAGGCTGCGTAATGCATATGTCGTTTGAACTTTTTAACATACTGCAGTTCTTTGGAACTCACTAAAAACTTCGCAATTTTTACGGTATCTACAAAAGGAAACTTTTCTTCCAAAAATCGAAAAAAATTCAAGGGCGTTGATTGTCTCCGACTCATGTTACCTGTATCGACAAAGGCCCACTGGTGTTCATTATCTGGGATCGCCGTCTGGCCCGCTGGCCGTCTGGCTACCCCTTTGCTTGAACCGCTTCTCCGAGAAGGCGCCTGGGGAGGGGACAGGACAGTTTCCAAGCTCTGAAGTAGCAGAACGACGGCCACGAACTATGAACTGCGCTCGATAGCCAGCAAAGCAAGAACGATGTCCGTTGACAGGTGAACAATTGTTCACTAAATGACCGTTCCGTATCGTACCGTTCCTTTTCGGGAATAGTTCAATTGAAGTGGCTTCCCTGTCGATTCCAAGAGACTAATTAGGAGGACCTGCCACATAAATATCTATTTTTGATCTATGATCACTATATTCTATAAAAACTTTGGGCGACTCAAGATAGTGGGAACCAGGTTGTCTCAGACAAAAATATAAAATATTTAAAAGAAAACATTAATATTAAGTAAGTCACGAACTAAAACAGCATTAAGAAAAATAAACGAATAAGTTCAAAAGAGAGCCATGTCCAATGGTCGACCTACATGATGAAAATAAGAAATCCAAATGCATTGATTCGCGAAATGTTTTGTAGTGCAAAAATATTTGTTTTAAACAAATTAATATTTTGATTGTAAACATTCTGAGGATATCATTGTGTCACAAGTGAATTTTAAGACGCGGCCATCTTAAGAACGTGCTGCCTCCGTTCCTGACAGGCAACTCAAGTAGCTGCCGTGGCGGCTCGGAGCGCGTGAGGGTTTGTGTCTGATGGTGTTCGCCTCCGCAGCAGCTTGACGCTTCCGGCTAATGGCGGCTGCATCCGTTTGAGCGCTTCTCGCCTGACGGCAGCCCGCTGGCACAGGGCGTGCCTCCGCCGCCACCTTCCGCCATCGCGTCTCTCTCGCACGCTTTGAGCCGCCCGCCCCGCCCGCCCCGCCCGCCCCGCCCCGCCCCGCCCCGCCCCGCCCCGCCCCGGCCCCGCCCCCGCCCCGCCCCGCCCCGCCCCGCCCCGTCCCCGCCCCGCCCGCCCCGCCCGCCCCGCCCCGCCCCGCCCCGCCCCGCCCCGCCCCGCCCCGGCACCCGCCCCACACCTGCGGCTGCGCCTCTGGCTTGCCCTCGCCCTACGCCTTCGTTCCCACCCCTCCCCTCCTCCCCTCCACCCCGCCCATTGGATCCGCCTCCCTTTGCCACGGCCCTCGCGATGTCGCCTCGCGGATCACGTCTTCCTTCTGCGCTTTTCTGCGCAGCCCCCTTCACCTCCACCTCCGCTTTCCTCTTACGCCCTCGCTCGCCTTCGCCTGCTACCATTTCCTCCTCCATTCCTCCTTCGCCCTCGCGCCCCCTCCCGTGCGCCCCGGACCTCCAACTCGGTCGTCCCCGCATCCGCCTCCTCCACCCCTGCCCTTTCGCAACCCCCTCCCCTCCTCCCCCTCCTCCTCTCGCATTACTTGTATTAATACGAAACTGCACCGAGAGCCCGGAGGCTGCTGCGGGGGCGTTTACCTCCAGATCAAAGCGCCCTCCGTGGCTGGGGCGAGCCCCGTGCGTTTGCCGATTTCTCGCCCGCCCCGCGTCGCGTCGCGCCGCCCTCGCACGCGGAAAGTGAACAGTGCGCTGTGGATATCTTTGAGAAAATTTCCCCTATTTCTGAGGAAATTGAATTCGCCAAGTTTCGCTATAATCGCGTTCAGGTTGCTCGGTATTTACTGTCAAGGTGGTTGAATAGGAATTCCCGTAGAGGGATGTGGGGGGAATCGAAAACAGGACCGCTTGTAGTGAATGAGATCAACTTAAATAAGGTACTCGTATGTTGCTGAAAAGGAAGTTGCTATTATAAACTCAAACTTAGATCTTTGTATATATTGTCGTAGAATTTCCCATCCTCAGTATAAGGAAAATAGGATGTTTTTGGAAAATACCCATTTAATTCGATGCGGCTATCAATTATGCTTATATTTCAAAGAAGGACATAGTGCACACTGTTCAAGCATTTCTTTTTCTTCTGCGGGCTTTTTCCAGTTTTCAGTGGATGTCGACTTTGGCTCCCCACGCTGAGTACTCCCAATGCCCCTCATGGGGACACACACACACACACCTTTTACACTATACATACACATACGGGCTCCTCAGCCTCTGGTCATCGCACTCGCAAAGCCCCTCACGAATACACGCATACATGCAGTACAAGTAACAAACAACCATGCCTACGGCGGGACTCGAACCCGCGGCTCTTCAGACCGAGGCGCTGAGTCGGAACACGTTCTAACCTCCCCGACCATCAGGTCGGCTATAAGAATAATTTATGATGCATATAATAATAAATATTGCATAACTTTGACGAATCTACCATTTGTCTAAGAAAGGGCCGAAAATAAGTCCACCTCTTGATAATTGGTTTGTGTTTCAGAAACGAAAATGTGAAATTTTAATTCGGTTACTTTAACCTACGACTAGTGTCCGGATGTTTATGCAAGCATTTACGACCTAAATAATTCGAATATATGACCATACGGCCGGCCATCCTGACCGGGGTTTTTCGTGGTTTCCCTCGATCATAAGGCAAATGTGAGACAGTTTCAAAATCTGACGAATACTTTCTACTACCACACCTTCCACCTCCTACCATCATCCTAGTCGTAATAATTCGATCTGGTGGCCGAGATCGCTATGACAGTAGTGCCGTAGCATTGTCGGACCAGAAGATTGTGGGTTAGAGTCCCGCCTTGGGCATGGTTGTGATGGGTGTGTCTCTGTATGTTTGAGTCTATTTCATCATACTTCATCATTATTTCATCCCATCCTTCAAGGCTAATAACTCTAGGGTATAAAAAAGGAATCAACATTAAAATGCTGATTCCCATCTATAAGAAAAGTAACGGGTGCCTACCCTGATAATCAAGTCTGACCCCCAGTGGGATGCGCATATCGCGTGGCCCCATGGTGGCCGATCAGTGAAACAAAATAATAATAATAATAATAATAATAATAATAATAATAATAATAATAATAATAATATGTTAGCGTCCCTGTATGTTTGTGCTGAATTCCATCTATAAGGAAAGTAACGTGTCCGTACCCCGATAATCACAATAATCTCCGGTGGATGGACGTGTCGCGTGGCCCCACGACGGCCATTTCGCGAAACAAACTGCTACAACTGGAAAAGCTCGCAAGTTTATGGGGGTAGGGTAGGTGTGAATTCCTAACAAAAAGACGTTGATTAATACGCTTTGGCCATAGCCAGGCTGTTAGTCACAGTTTAACGAGGCACTGCGGCGGAGGTTACTTCTATCGCGACCCCGTCTCCGGGCCCAGTTCGATCCCCCTGGAAGCGATCGAGGTACTGGTCTCATGTCGCGGGAATCGCTGTGTTGGGCTGCTGAGCGCCGCTTTCCGCGACCTCCCTGTTAGCGGCCCCCGTCCGGTCTTGGTAACGCTCATGACCAGTCAGGACAGCTCCGCCCGCAGAGGCAATCAGACACTCGAATTCCACGCGAACGCGAACCAGGGCACGTTTATTCCTCAGCATTACTTGCCTAGGGAGATGCAAGGGGCTTATCTGGCTTTGAAACAACCTCTTGACGTGTACAGCGAGCACATTTATTCGCATTTGCGAGTTGCCCGCTAGGCGCACGTACGCCGCTACGCTACACACACGATCCATTGTTGTCGTCGACGTGACGGAGCGCTGCACGGTTCTTCGCCCTGCTCAGCGGAGCAGTTCACTGGGAGTGGCGTCGCTGGCAGGCGAAGGCTCACGGCGCACTGTGTTCTGTTTTCCCGTTGCAGGGCGGCAAAACTAGAATTTTTAATTTCGCGTAGGGGCTTCGATTTATTACCCACCGCATTGCCAAAGCTTCAAATCATACTGAATCGATGGATGCAGCTTTTTTGACCAGTCAATACCAATTACATTCTGCGCTAAATAGCGACTTCCGCAGACCGCGACAGAGGTCGGCCGCAGTTGCGATTCGTAGTTCGATTACTGTGCTCGATTCATGCGTTATTTAGCGCTTCTTATGCCTATTGTGCCATGGATTCTGAAGATCAGCGTAAGTACTTTCAAATGGAATATAACACTTTGCGTTGTGTTGTGCAGGTTTCCTTCAATAAGACTTTAATATCAGACATCATCGAGGTATAAGTTAATGCATGCACATGAAGACACCGAGATATTTCATAATGTCGACCTGCATACATCTGGCAACAAATAATAGTTTTCATCTTGAGCGTATTCTTCCGCGATTAAGAAATATTTATTATTTTCAGTGCCAGAGCGTTCTGTCTACGGGCGCAATCTATTCGAGATGCGGCAGCGGGGCGACAAAAAGAGCCAGTGTATTGAATTTTACAACTACACTGCGCACAAACTGAACATCCAGCAGTGTTCAATGCGTGCTGAGCGTAGAAATAAGAATGTTTTACATTCATTCGTAGCAAGAATAAAGACAAAGTGAGAAAAATGTGGAAGTCATTTTTAAAGATTTGTGCTGCAAAACGAGGGGTGGCTCGCTGAAAGCATTTGTTTTACAGGAAGCATATTCACTGACTGCATTCGCACAATATTCCAAAGAAACTATAGATTTGTTCGTTCATTTGTATTCATGGTTGAATCTGTCTCCCACGATACATACACTTCTTGGATATGGGGCTGAAATAATGAAGGGCCTTCGTGGGACCTTCGTGGAAAATCTGTTGCCTCACTGCCAGAAACTTTACTGGCTCCCCCTCGTCACGTATTTTGTATCGACAATCTCATTGGTATCGTGTTTCATTTTAGTCACGTGCAAGATGACGCCACGTCCAGGCAATTGGCATTTAAATATAGTTAAAATACTTTTAATTGAATTCGAGTAGTACGCGTTTTAGAATCCTTGATAAATAATGGGTGACATGAAGTTGGCTTTAACCATTTAGATAATTAGAATATCTCCAATTATCCTGCATTACAGTAGATCCCGGCTTGTTAAAAGTATTTTTTAAGTAAACTTTTTTTTCTATTTTCAACAAACTTGAAAAGCAGTGTTGATACACGTTCAATTCCTCCAAATACCCATTCCCATTACCTTTTTGCTTCAAATACTCTTCTTCTTGTCTAACTTATTCTCATGAATTTAAGTCCCCTGATGACCCCATCTCGATCAGGTTTTTTCCCAGTTTACTTGATTCATTGAGCAAATGTTGAGATGGCCCCTTGTTTTGTTCTGGGCGTAAAAGTAGCTTGACTATGCGCACGTTTTGTTGAACTCTCCTTTTGCTTGTAGTGTTAGGAGTTGAGGTAAGGACAAGTTACTATTTTGTTAGCAATGCAGAAAAATCATACTTGCAATTCGTTTACTGATGCAAATAAGTCTTCTATGACTTGCAAAAGAAAAATTTCTATTTTTTCAAATATTGCTAATCTCGCGATTTTTAAAAATTCATTTTTACTTATTTATTTTAAACTTTTACTCATCTTTCTATTACTTATAGTTTAAATGACGGGAAGGGATTCTGGAACTCAAGAAAACGTGCGCAGATAATCTTCTCCCCCATACATCACATACAGTTTTCATTGTTTTTTGACTAAATAAATCAAAATCTAAAGACAAATTATTCCTTCACCACCCAAAGGTAAGCTATCACTCTCGACAATGAAAAACCCTTCTCTAAAAAAATTCATCTGTCATAGTTTCAGCATATCACGTAAATAATTCATAATGCGTTTTAGTTCCGCGCGTTCAGTTTTAAAATAAAAAAAAACAGTTACGTTTAGCTTTCCCACGGCTTGGGCAGCGCTTGTCGTGAAACTTGGCTTGCGAAGCGTCAGATAATCTCAACTGAGGGAGAAAATGTAGACATTGCGCCATAGAACATTGCGGACGTCGCTCGTTCAACATGCAAATATTTTCAAATAAAAATACATGGAGTAAAACAGTTTTATGAGCAGAGCGTGAATTCATTGAAATTAATATATAAACGCCTTATACACTTTACCAGTTTTAACGCAATTCATTTTCACGAAATTACGTTGAAAAGAGATAAAATAACAATTTTAAAGCAATCAGCTTCTCATGCACATTTGGTTTTAATATTATAATTCATGCAGCCCATAATGTTTATCTAATGTCCAGTTTCCAATATACTTTATCGAAAAGAATAAAATATTATAAATCTAGCTTTCCCATTTTCATATGCTTATAAAATTTGAACAAATTGCAAAATGGTGTTTTTTTCATATCAATAGAAGACTTCTAGAGAAGCATCTCAGTAAAATACAGCAACAGGCAATGCTGTTGTGTATATATATTATTTTACCGACAATTATTGTATATTTATTATTTTTAAATGTATTTTGTTGTATTCGTAGTTCAGTATTATTCACTTCTTCATATGTATTTTGACTTATAACTATTCTTATTCTAACTTAACATTTAACTGTACTAACTACAAATTTGTACAGGAGACTCATAGAGCACCTACTATTTTAGTTGTGTGTAAAAAAGGATTTAGGTATTTTATTAATATGGGTTGGGAAATAGCTGATTGATTCTAGATTATAGTGGGCGACTTGGACTATTGCGTTTATATTATAATAAAATTGTTTAGAGAGTTAGGCTATGTGGTGGGAGATTGATGATAAATTTAATTCTTTCTGAAGTTGACTATTTGATATGAACCAAGAAGCATATTTTGCTATTCGGAGGAATTTGTTATGTATCACTTTAATTTGATTTATGTTTGTTTGCGAGTCATTGATCCATATTGAGCATCCATACAGCACAATACACAGTCTAATGTTTTTTTAAAAGGCTATTGCATTGTTTTACGCTTTTGTTGCGGAGTAAGGGCTTTAGTTGGATTTATTTTAGTGAGACGTAGCTATTGGGTTTTGTAATGTAATCCGGTGTAGAAATTCAGTCCAAGATATTGGATAGTTTTATTTTTCCATTTAATCGACCAGTCTTCCATTTTATTTAACTGCTGTGGGATTTTGTTTCTAATGAGGTTGATTGAATATCTAAATTACAGTACCGTCAGCAATTGTTGCTGTGTGTGTACCTTATGTAGTGGAGATGTCTGCTGTATAAAGGTTGGAAAGAGTAGGCAATAAGGGTGATGCTTGATTGCTGCTATTATTTTTCGCGGGTTGGAGATACGGTTTCTCAGCTGCTACCGTGAATGCTCTGACTGTGAAAAATGATGCCGTAGGCTTCCGCGGCCAGAGTCATGATCTGGGCTGTCCGGGTGCACCTTAGCCATCGATGCGGAGTCACCCGGGCAGCCCAGATCACTCCTGTCTGTGATGTTTTTTATGACTTTTATTAAGTAGTGGGGTTTCCCCATTAATTGGAGTTTGTATATCAGATCTGGGTGCCGTACTTTGACAAAAGCTTTGGCTTGAATGTGGCCCATGTTTGTTTTTTGTCTTGAAAAGCTGTTTAGATGTGTTCGAAAAGTCGGAGAAATTGATGTGAAGTAGATATTGTGCTGGAGAGTCCAAATTGGTATATGGACGGGAATAGATTGGGTTTTATTCAAATGGTAATTTACTACTTTCAGTAATTATAGTTGGCACATCTATATGTTTTCCACACAAAAGATTTGTATTCCGTTAACTTTGTTGAAACTACTATACCGCCCTGCACAACAAAATTGCGCTTCATTCTAATTCCATCTCCATTTCCACCGCGCCCGAGCTGCGGGCTCCTTTGTCGCTGCCACGCGCCGCGTGACGCAGGGCGAGGCCCACATAAGGAGCACCGGATGCGCTCGCGAGACGGACACAGGCACAGAGGGACAGACGGCGCGCGTAGGAGGCAGAAGAGAGAAAGAGATGAACAGAGAAAGACGGAGTCCCTGAGAGGCAGATACCGAGAGAGACGAAGGGAATGAGTCAGACAGACGCTGAGGCACACTGATGCTGAGGAAGACGGAGAAATGCTCGCGGCAGACGCAGTGATAGAGACAGAGAGATAGACAGAAGCAAACATAGAGAGAAACACAGACTCAGAGAGAGAGAGAGAGAGAGAGATACAGAGATTGAGACAGAGAGGCGGAGAGTGATACAGACAGAAATGGACGTACGAGGCGGGGAGACGGAGAAGACAGAGTGACTGAGGGGCAGAGAGAGACAGACATGCAGAGAGAACCTTGGAGAGACGGAATCGGAGAGGGACAGAGACGGACGGAGAGGGACAGGGACGGACGAGAGGGACAGGGACAGACTGAGCAAGGGGTTGTTCGGGAGGAAACGTCGAAACTTCGCAAATATGGTCCTAAGATAATTTTATGCATATTTTGTCTAATAAACTACTTCTGAATAGTTGTGCTGCAATAAGCACTCAAAAGTTACTTTGAAAATAAGCTTTAAAAGCAAAAATGTGCATTGCAGAAGCATAGAAACACTCCATAAACATGTAAATTATTTATTATTTACAAACGAATTGATTATATTTGTTAAAAAAAGAGAAATATGTAATATTAGTCGAAATGTGTAAATTGGGTGCATTTCTATTTTTCGGTTAATTTTTCTTTCTCGACAAATATATTAATTTCTTTTGTAAATTATAAAAAACATTACATGTGCCTGGAGTGTTTCTATGCTTCTGCAATGCAAATTTTTGCCTAGAAAGCATTTTTTCAAACCAACATATAGTGTTTATGGCGGCTTAGGCATTTGGTTCATTTGGCAATTAAAATTGTCTTAAGAGTTTATTTTCGAAGTTTCGACGGTTCCTCCCCGGACACCTGTGTATTGCGACATAAGTTCACAGAATGTTGAAGAATATTATATTAAATTATGTTATTCAAATTTTCAATATGAATGTTTAAACAGTTCAAAAATTTATAATGCAAATTAGTATGATAATATTATTCTGAATATCTGTTATTCAAAAGTGATGTCAGGTGCAAAATGTTCTCATTTCAGGAGTTTTTTAAACAATGAATACACAATTGTGGAATTGCAACATATGTTTAAAGATATTGAATAAGAGGTCATTATTGAGAAATGAAAATTTTAATGCAATTTTGATGACCTGAGAAATAAATTAACCAATTTTTTTCCAAAATTTTCCTAGTTTGCTAAGAATTGTGTTCTTCATTAGAGTTATATCTTCACCGCCTGGGATGAATTTAGGCGGAGTCTTGTGCTGCATTAGTCGGTCTGTTGATTGTAAGGTTACTGTATCACTTTTTTGAGTTCTTAACAGTTCATATTTTTTCGCAGTCTGAAAGTTAAGTTTTCTTCCCTTGCACGGACAGGTCTATCAAGATCATCGTTTATTTAACGTTTCTGTTTGTATAAGTAACTTTTTGCCACTCGTTATTTTTGATTTTATCATTTGTGACACTTCTTGCACTGTGTTTAATTGACATGCACTTGACATAATGACAGGAGTTTGACTTACAGTGGCTGATTGGTCCATTTGTCTAGACTGTTGCTGCTGCTGATGATTTTGTGAACGTTTTTGTTCTAAAAGAAGTATTTGCTATTGTTGTCGTATTATGTTTTGCTGTGCCATCAACTGCTGTCGAATATTATTTGCTGGTTTGCGAAAACTTCATTGTATTGATGTTTGCGACAGACATTAGTGTTGGTTGTTAGTGATTCTGGGCGCGTCAACTACTGAGGTAATTAGTCCTGTAAGTGTAGTGCACGTTTTTCCTCGGACAGCGTCTGTAATCGTCTTCTTGAGTCTAATCGTCTTCGAGATTCGGCGCCGGCCTACCGTCGGCTAGCGAGGTTTTCCCAACTAGGAATCTCCCACCAGCCGTGCACCGCCCCAACCGGGACATGCTCTTAGCTCCCGACCGGTCTCCCAGCATGTGTGGTGGTGTAGTGCATGTAGTGTACGTGTGTTAACGTAAGGTTGAGGACAGGACAAGGAAGAGGAAGGAAAAGTCGCTTACTGTTCGCAGCCCATTTGTTGGGGTACTGCTCCGGCATTCCCCTGGTGTTGATCGGAGAAACCATAGAAAACTACCGATCAGAGCAGCCGACCGCTAGAATTCTCCTCCAGACAGCGACTGAATGCGACCTAGCTGACAAGCTAGTGTCGAACATCGTATCACTGTCGGAATACGAACCTAGGATCTCCCTGTTTGAGGTACTGCAGTGACATCAGTTAATGCACTGAGCCATCTCTTCCGGTCCCAGTCACTATGGCTTCGTCAATGGCATGGCCGAGGCCATTACTTGACAATTCGTTATCACTTATATTTGCTTCAGTGTATCACCACTTGTAATATTTACTACATATCACAGTTAATGACACAATTTTTAGATAGTTTATAACTAAACTAAAGGAACAAATAGCGATACGTTCTGTGGCAAACGTAGTACACTGCGAAGTTGGATTCAAATTGCGAGAGTTGCTCCCCACTGATATGCTCGGGTCGCTGGTTCGAACCAGACTAGTAATAGATGGACGGGTCGTCACGTTTACGTGAATATGGGGATAATAAATATTGGTCAGAGTTGTTAATTTTTCATTATTCATGCCATTAAAACTGCTCATTAGAATAAATCAGGCAACGTTTTAAACATCCGGTCTAGACATCACCAAAAAAATAAGAATTTTATCTATAACATCTGAATTCCTTTCTTTTTTCCAAAGTAGAGCTTCAGTAGTACAAGTTTAGGTTCTCCAGTCCGGGAGTTGAATTTGGGATACGTAAATACTTTTAAATAGAAAATGTATGTGATATTTCGTTTACAAATTAAATTTTGCGAAATAGGCATTATTGGTGGTCCATTTTAAAAACCAATCAATACCCGCCTTCGCTTTTCCGGAAACAACAGCGGCCGATAAACTTCTGCGACGTGGCGGGCGAGCCCTCGAGGCGCAGATCCGCAGATTGGAGCCCCCCCCCCCCCCGGCTGCCCCCGGCGGTGGTGCGGACGGCTCCAGAGAAGAGACGAGAGCGAGGAAGAGGGCCGGGGGCGTGGCGGGGATTGCGGGCCTCTGCGGATTTCACTCGAGTGGCGGTGCTGATAAGCGTTGGTGGTGAAGCATTCGCGTGCAGTGGAATGGAACCCGCGCACACGGTTTATTGCTAGGGGAGTAGTACTGGGAAACTGCACTGACTGAACTGGACTGTGCCGGAGTGGAGAGCCGGCCGATCAACGGAAACCATCCGGTTTTTAATACAAGAAACTGCTGTCAGGAGTAAGATGTGCTGTAAATATTTTCACCTAAAAAAATAATAACAAAACGACGTGTGTGGTGTTAAAAATGTTGTGATAGGGAACGAACTTCCAGAACGGAGAGAGGAGTTGTAAGAAAGGAGGTTAACGCTTTCAAGGTCAAGTACTCGCTCCCTGTCACCGAAAGCAATCTGAAGTAAAGTATGAAAATCACAGAAATGATGTTTAATTTTCACAAGGAATAACTCATTTATTAGTTCAATGTTAATGCAAATGTCTACTTAATTAGTTGCTATGAATATTTTTTTAATGAGTATTATATTTTTTATATGACGGCAAACTCATGTTTGAAAACATTTCTGTTTATTTTCAATCAAATAAATGTTAGGTGAACTTGTATTAAGCATTGACAGAGGCTGTGTTAATTTATGCGTTTGTATTTTTTATTCTTTCTCTGTATTTTTTCCTTTCTTCTGACTTCTTTGTGACTAACTAGCAGAATAAAAATTGTTGTAATAATTCCACGTCCCTACTACCAGTATAAATCCAAAGGAAACCTCATAGTCATAGGGGATTTCTACAATATGTTTTACCAATTAGTGATACATAGGCTTCGAGAATTGCTGACGATGCCTACCCACAATTGAATCGGCTGCTGACCCGAGGTAGGAGCGGTTGTACAAAGCCAGCTTTTCTTGCAAAGAAAGGCTACAGCAAAGGAGAAGTTAGCGTTTCAGTTTAAGTATTTTAAGAAGTGTTAAGTTTCTGTTAAAGTAGGAAGGCAAGCAAAAGTTTAGGAATTTCCATTTCAGTTGAAGTAGAAGTGTAAGTTGACGCACTGACAGCTCTGCGCTGAATGGAAGAATGAGGAAACGAGCTTCCCTTGAGATAATGTTTTTCGCATGCGATTTTGGCGTGAAATGCAATGAAAAACCAGAACTAACTAGTTTAATATCGTCCATATGTTTAATGTTCGTCCATTACTCATGGCAAGACCTCATCCGACCCACTTTTAGGGGCAACTGAGATGAAATTTCAGGCGATTCGTGTCAGTCTAGTAGTAGGAAGGTTATAATTTTTTCTAGACCACTCCCGAACATTTTAAGAGAATTTTAAAAATATATTTTTGGTGAATTTTTAGCACCCAAAACTCTACATAAGACAATCGTTTGGCTTTATTTTTAATAAATGATTTTGAGAATTCTATCACAAGTGTTTTGGAGGGTTTCAAGACACCTGCCGGGGTGAAAAGCTGTGAATTTCTGTGTTGCTTTTCCGGCATATAATAAATCTTTAAGGTTGTGATTTATCAGAACTACGATATTTAAACTCATTTTTTAAATGAAGCAATTTAATAGAAATACTTTATTTATAGTTTATTTTGCACCTTTCTATGCTCAAGAATGAGCTATTCAGGCCACAGCACTCTTTACAAAATTTTTATTTTTTATGTATCTGCAGAGCATGATTCAGAAATTTTATCATGAAAATATCCACGATTATAGATAATTGCTTAGTGCCGTGAGGCCTGAAACCTGCCGGAGAATTGCATTCTAAAACAATATCCTTGCATAAATAGGTTGTCGGAGGGGGTATTTCAGCGGGATAAGATTTCACGGAATTTTCTTCCCCCTCCTTTCCCTGGGAGCGCGCGCGCCTCAGATTCTCGTGGCGTAGAGAGGCCCTCGCATGGCGCAATTTTGGGAGGCGGTGGCTGCCGGCGGCCCGCGGGGCGAGGGGGCGGAGGGCGAGGGGCGGGGGGAGGGGGGCGGGGCGGGGCGGGGGCGGGGTTGCAGTGGCGTTGACGCGGCGTCCTACGGCACTCAATCTGTCGCGACAGGCCTCGCGCTTTACTGTGAAGGCTTCCGGATTTTTATCACAGTTCTTCAGCCGACGGAGGAATGGTATCCATTTTTAATGTGTTTTCACACTTCTTAAACACACTATAATTTGTCCCAAAAGCTTTACTCGTGTATTTTTTTTTTTTAAAATATTGATGATATTTCTATTTCTTTTGTCATAACAAACTATCTTTGAAATATCTACACAATGTAGCGTGCCACAAACATTTGTCTGTGTTTTCACACGCCCTTCTTACATGATGTCGAACGTCTTGTAAACAATGACATCGATTCAGAAAGTCAAAGGCTGTAACAACGTGGTTGGAACGAGTAGGCGCTGCGCAGACCCGAGGCCACTGCCCTCCCTCGCCTCCCCTCCTCCCTCCCCTCCCTCCCTCCCTGCCGCCCTAGGAGAATCCTGCGTCGCAGCCCTGCTGGCCTTCTAGGAAGGGAAGCGCTCTCCGCCCTCTTAAGCTGGCGATTCTTTTTTTTTTAATGGCGGAAATTTGGAAAGGAGCTGAGCAGTCTGCTCGACAGCTTAAACCATGCGGCTCAGTCGTTAATCGGATGCGGAGCTTAGATCCTTCCCAGTAAGGAAATTTTTAGCGCCAAATTACCATTTTCCTAATCGATGCCACTTCACTGAATATTTTCAAGGGCATGCGCTCGACATTTTGAATTGCGTAAAGTTAGACGCGACATTCATTTGTTCAAATGAAAGAACGGAGGTTAGCTTTAATGAAGGCGTGGGATAGAGAGTGTTTCCTATTGAGAGGAGAAGAGATATAGACTATAATTCAGATCATAACTGTCCGTGTGGCGAGCTTTCGGCAACATCTTCGGCCGCCAGCGAGAGCGGCTCATCAGCGGCCAACGCAGCGCGAGTCTGGTGAACTCCTCGTAGCAGCGAACGTTTTTTAGGACTGCTCCTTCCACATTGGCGTTCTTCGCCTCGGCTTGTCGCACGGAGACTGCGTTGGACGCCAACGCGCCAGCAATCTGGCGGAGCGCGACTCTTCGGCAATCCGCCAGCGTCGCATCAACCGCTGCCGCGGCCGGTTCACTGACCCCTGCCGCTTCTCGCCAAGGACTTCTGAACTGGGTGTGACTGAGCATGGATCGGATAAAATGCGTCGTTTTGTAAGTAGTTTCGTGCTGGTGAGCCACGCATTGGCGATTATCATCACAGCAAATGCTTTAAAATTATAGCTTCATGTAGAAACGAAATGGTGTGAATCGTTATTTGTAATGCATGCGTGTGGTACCGTGTCTTTCTTCCTCGGCATTCGTAAAAGGCAGAAGGCTCAGTAAAATAATAATAATTCCTTCTTTTTAATGATACGGCAATTATGACTTTCTTATTAAAAGATATAGTTTGGTAGAATGTAACTTTGTATATTCTCAATATGTGGGGCAAAGTTTGTAATTTGACGTTATTCATGTGATTGTGTTCTTCTTGATTGTAATTTAATTAGATAATGTAGTCTTATTAGAGCAAAATAGGGTAAGGAGAGCAACTGCTTCCTCATTCTTCCTAATTTCAGTCTTAATTAGACTAAGTATAATAGTGTCGCAAGGCAATGGCTCTGATAACCCAACGGCATCTTACACCTGTGTAATATTTTACAGGCAGTTTCGATTTTTCAAGTTTTCTAATTCTAAACTGCAACAAAGCTGATGTGGGATTGAGTTGAAAACCTCCCTGTGGAAATTCGTCCAATTGCAGAAGAAGCATTTTTCTGAGTGTTGAACGTCCGTTGGGTCTCCGAAGTTTTGGGCAGAAGCAATTTATCATTGGCTTTGTGTTTTCCCGCTCGCTGCGCGTTAGTTCCGGGCGGTGAACAGCGTCGCCTTTGCCGTCCGTCACCGTCACGGCCCCGCGCCCGCCCCCCCGCCCCTCCATCACCCTGCAAACTCCATCGCCACCATTCCACACCTCCCACCTACACCCCCACCCTCGCACACGTCCCTCGCCATCTTCCACCCTCCCCACGTTCCACTCTCTCACCTCCATCGCCACCTCCCACCCTTCTCATCCTCAACATGCACTCCACACACCCCACCTACCTCACCTCTATCACCACCTCCACCTTCGCACGCTCTTCCTCTCCACTTCGACACTCCCCCGCCACCTCCATCGCTTACTCCGCACATCTCCCACCCCTCGCCACATCCAACCTCTACACGGTCCCACCCACCCTCCACTCGTCCTCGCCACCCCGCTCCCCTCCCTTCCCTCGTCGCTCGCTGCCACACTCTCCGCCCCCTTCACCGCAGAATTTCCGCTGGTGCAGCTCGCCTCCGCGCAAGGCTCCGCTTTCCCGCTCCCCTGCCGGCTTCCGCCTTTCGCGCAGCAGTCGCCCGCCCCCGTTCGACCCCTCCTCCACCCCTCTCCGCTTGCCCATACAACTCTTATTCTCTTCTTCGCCCCTTCTATACTCCTTCTCCTTTTCGTCCTCACCAGTTCCCTGGGTCGTCTCTATTTCTCCACCCCTTTTATTGGTTCGTATCCCCCCTTCTGCGTTACTTCTCCACACTTCTTGCCCCTACTCTTGGCCCTTCTTGGTATCTTCTCCGCCCGATCTTTGCCTCTTCTTCCCCCTTCCTTTCCTCGCTCTTTCTCTGGCCCTTCTCCGCTCCTCCTCAATCCCTTGCGAGTCCTTCCTCCCCGTCCCGGAGCGCAGCTCGCTGGCCGCGCGCCAGCCGCAGACGACGCCTCCGGGAGGCTCCGCCCCACGCGCTGCTCCATCCCGCGCGCTCGGTGCGGGGAAAGGGCGCAACCGACGTTCACCAGCAGCTCACGGCTTACAATTCACGAGAATGCGCGGGGATTTTAGTAATCGTTTTGAATACTGTCTTATTTCTTCAAATATGTTCTTTCAGGATCTGACAAATGGCCGATCCGGTGGCCGAGATCGTTAAGGCAGTAGTTCCGTAGCGATCTCGGACCGAACGATCGCGGGTTCGAGTCCCGCCTCGGGCATCGTTGTATTGTGTTCGTCCTTTCACCCCCTATCATCCATCATCCTCCATCTCTCATCATCACCTTTCTGAATAACATTCAGAATTGTAACTCGAGGATTTATCCTCACCTCAATGTGACAAAACACCGTCGACAGTCGACCATGAACTAGTGAAGTAGAACGACTCAAGTGGTCCAATGTGGCCAATCAAGTTAATAATAATGATCTGACAAATGTATTCAAATATGATCTTACGTTATCTGGCATTGGAAGTACCAATAAATCGTAGTAGCTGATAATGTTATACTCCGCTTCATATATTCCCAACACCCAATGACCTTATGTGTTACGTCCACACTGGATATGAACTGGTGATATTGCAATTTCAAAATGATAATCGCCGTGAAAAATACTTCAGGTGTCACGAGTTTTGCTATTATCCACAATAGGGCACAGAAATCACCTGTAAGCTTTTCTTCTGCGTTATTCTCTAATTCTTATATATTCGGATTAGATCATTCTCAATTAGTTCCGAAAGTTACAAAATCTTGTACTACTACATTTGATTCTTTCTCGGATTGACTTAACACTTCCATATTTTTCTCCCCTAATTTTGAAGGGATTAAAACTCCACAAACTCAGCCTAATTTGTGTTCACATCTATTTCTGCAATTGCTCTATTAATGATATATATATAAACATTAAAAGGAATGTTTTATATGTTTATGTCAACAAGATGTTAGTTAAGTTTATGAAAAATAAGTTGATAAGTTGCGGGTCGTATTCATTTGAAAATCGGTATTTGTTACGTTGTAAAGGTAACGTAAATGTGAGAAGTCGAACATAAGAAAGTTCATTCATTCTCTAATATTACTTACAGTTTGGTGGTTAAAGAGTTGTTAAAGCAACTTTGTTGGGAAATAGTTAAAACATAGTGGTTGAGAAATTTGATTGAGGAAGGGAAAGAAAAGATTTAGACTTAAGTAAAGAATTGATCCAAAGTGATAAATATCAATAAATGCAGGAATATTATGACAAAATATAGATTTCAAAATGTAATAAATGGTGTAAAATTATTCAGATGGATGATATTCCCAGCTATTAGAAAGATAAATGCTAGGAAAATTATAGACGTAGGATTGCAATATTAGGTATTGTATGAATGAATTAGGTAATGAATTAAGAGCGAGAAAATATTGGCTCAATACCGAAGGAGAAAAATTTACCATCTGTGAGATGGAAGAAAAAGATTGGGAACATATTATAGAGAGATGTCTGTTTTTTGAGGAAGGAAGAATTTGAACATTGTGAAATATTCAGGATAAGGTGCGGTGGTTATTAGAGGACACAGGTGAAAGGATAAATGTGATTGATAAATTCAGGAAAAGGCTTAGTATAAAGCATAAATTATATTCTTGTTTGTATTGTGCATATTATGTATTTTTATTATTCAACTGTTGTATTTTTACTAAGTTGTAAAATGAATTAATTCATTCATCCATTACTTACGTACAGTTTTGTTTTCTCCGTATTCACTTGAAAATCCTCAATTTTAGTTCCAAGCTAGTTCCAAGGCAATACTGTTCGTAGAATTTTGCAAACTTATTTTTAGAAACATGGTAATAAGCTTACGGCTAAAATTAAAATGAAAGATGATGCGCGATTCACTTACTAAACTTAACTTCACTTATTCGCTTAAAGATGTGAACAGCAGTGTTGCCAACTTAGTTGCGAAAATTATGGCGTATTGAGCAAAAATGGCCAAAATTATTGCTTTTGGGTACTGGATTTCAATCAACGCCACATAGATTTATTTAAGTGGTGTTGGTGTAATTCGTTTCTAAGATGCAGCGGTAAAACACACAGAAGCACTGGTTTTGGAACGTTCTTTGAATCTTCTTGACGGATCTAAAAACAAATTGTCAGTTGCACACCAGGAGACGAAGACGTGTGGAACGATACCTCATACGTCTCGATTGGTGCACGGAATCGCACATACGACTCACGCCCACTCCAAGAGTTACTCAAACACGGATTAGAGATTCTGCTCTAGAGAACTCTGCTCCGTCGCCGAGTTGTAGCCCTTTGCGCTGCTACTTGCTTACTTTAGCGAGTCTCCTCAACATTCCCAGTCTGCGTAGTACACCTTTTTGACGGAACCAATATGGCGCATGAACCCCACGGTGCTTGGGCCGGTTTAACGCAAGGGAGCCAAGTTGTTCCCAGATAGCGCTAACTGGACTAGCCCGTAGTGTCCACGTTTGTACACCAAGTCATAATGCAGCTGAAAGTATTCATTGCTTAGCAGAAATTGAACCTGCTTTATCCTTGGTGGTAGCGTTCTTAGATGCAATTCCCCCAAGCCTCTTTGTCCCGCTAAGCCAGCGGAGGTACCCTTCCTATTCGACGAATTAATTTCGACAATTTTTTATTTGATGTTGTAACTGTGACCTATGGTTGCGATATCAACGCTACATTGAAATAGCGCGGGCAGTGCCCTCTGCAAGAGGTTCGAAACCCGTGATTATATATATTCCGAGATATTTGAATTGTAGTGTCCGTGCCGACCGACGGCGGTAGGGAGGCAACGGAAGTGAGAAGGCTTTGAGAACGCGGGAGAGGAAGGTCGGGGATAAAAGTGTGCTATTGCGAGTGGTGGTGAGGAAGCAGAAGAGAAACGGACAGCTGAAGCTGCTGCGCTAGTGTGCTGGCGTCCATTTCTTTGCACTACATTGCCGTGTAAGAACCCTGAACTGCGCGCGGACGTACACTCGGCGACACCAGCCCGCTGACACGTGCGCAAGCTTCGCGTTGCCGTTGGGTGAGGCAAGGCCCCGAGAAGAGGTCGGTAATCGTCTTTCTATTTTTTTCTCCTTATCTTTCGCCCCCCGAACTTGCCATGACTACGAGAAGGCATCAAGTTCGCTAAAGGCGTAGGAGGCTGCTTTTGACAGTATTTCCGTAGTGTTGCCAAGCACCCTCTTAATTCTAACGTTCAGTGGTTGCGTGTCATGACATCCTCCAGTGTAAATGGCGGTCTTAGACCTGCATAAAGTAAAAAGTAAAGGCAGAGAGCAACAAGTTTGAATGTTGTAATGAGTGCTCAAAATGTTTGCAGGTAACTTTTACAACTGTCCTTGATGCTCCTTTGTTATTGTTGGCTAATGTGGTTAAAAATTGTATATTGTATTTGAAATTTGCTGATTTGTCATTTTTTCTTGCTTCAAGAGAGATTTTGATTTTGTTATTGTTACAAGGTTAGCTTTTGTTTTGATTTGTTTAAGAATATATTGTATTAGGGTTTTGGGAAACTTTCTTAAATGGCATAACATTCCTTTTCTAAGGACGAAAAGAAAGATCTACGTAGCCTGTTATAAAAAAATCATAATTATTTTTGTGCTGTTGATTATGAACAGGTCACAAGTTGTGAATTTCTCACATTTACAAGTAAAGTAAAATAAAGTTAAAAATCGGTTTTCGAATATCCCATGCTCTCGTTTACCATTCGTGCGCATTGCGTTTTCTTCAGCATGCACTGAAATGGAGTCTTTTCTTTGACACGCGCTTAAAATGTCAGTCAGTGAGTGAATATTATAACGATTTTCAATGAAGTCGAAAATTCAATAATTTTGTACATAGATAACGTTGTAAATTAATATACAATCTAATAAGGAAGTCAATAAGTTAAACGTTTTGAGAATAATAACTTTTAATATTTTAAGCTTCCATTTGTAGCTACTGCATCAAAGACACTATTTGAGTTTTGTACGGGGGGCGAGTACATTTTCTTGTGTAAAAATAAATACTGATTCATGATCACAACTATTTTTCTTCAGTATTCCTGGCGGTTGGGTTTGTTGAGAAACGGAAATAAACGTAAACTTTACATGGGATAGTTTCCGGATCGCAGAATCTAATAGAGGGGACAATATCTCAATAGAGGGAAAGACATGGCAGAAACGTGGCACTCTTGGTGTGTTCAATGACGGAAGGCATATCTAGTCTTCGAGAAAATAAGAAAATTGTTTCATAAAAAATGAAATATTAAATTATAACGCTAAGCCCAAAAATCTGCAGGTATGTAAACCAATTTAAGCTTTTAACTGTCTTTAAATAAAATGACACGTTAGTTAATAATCGCTTACCTGAAAATAAAAGTTAAATATGAGAAATCTATTAATGATTCTTAAAATGTATGATTAGGAATACTGATATATTCGTTATTTGTTGAACTATGTGAACATATTTTGTAAGTTTATTTAGTTAAGAGGTTAATGTAGACCAAAAATGTATCCCACAATGCTTGGTGTTTTTTCAAGTTGATTGGATAAATTTCCGCAACGTACGTGTTTTTAACACTATATGCCTGGGCGCACTCTGTCATTGTGTTTGAATAATGTAATTGGTCGCAGAAGAGTCGTTCTGGGCGAAACGCGCACAATCCTCTGACGAAGTTCTTCTTTCATCGCACACCTTTTTTTATGTTGCGAATTTGTTCGCTCCAAAATGCTTCCGAGACAACGTTTGCCGATCGCCGTAATTAATTCAGAGCTCACTTCAAGTACTTTCGTCATCCTAGTTTTCTCACTGTCAACGACGTCTTGTCGAAGAAAATTACTGATGATGGAACCCACGACTTAACTTACTCAGGGAACACGTCTTCAAAGTTTTTCATCTTGAACTCAATCACGAGTTGTTAGTTCGGTAGCGGTTACTACTTCTCCATGGAACACAGTGCAAATTTGACGCCTGGGCAATCGACTGGTTTACCTCGTACCCTCTCAGCTTGACTTTCAGATAAACCTAATCTAGTTCGATTCCACGTTTTGCAACATGAATCTAGACAAAGCATGTGCTAGCGGCCCCTACCTGACTGCCTCCTCGCATGTAGTAAGATTTGGCTTTCTGAGGCTCTTTGTGTGAGAGAGCAAACAAACGGTTGCTTTAGATTCCACGCTGGAGAAGATGAGCTGGATATTAAATAAATAATAGCAAAAGGGCGTGGATTTGCGTGATGAAGAAAATTGCTGAATTTCTCAGAGTTTATTTTAAACAAGTCAGTGACTTTCGTCTCAGTGGGGAACCTACCCGCAAAAATATTATTCAACTCTGAAGTCCGTGTCCAATAAGGTTCGCACAAGTTCTCTCTTCTGACGGAAAGATAATTACGCGGATGTCGAACTCCTATGATGTGTTTCCAAAGCAGACGAGGACGTCAGTGTCGTCATGAGAAACGCAGCCAAGCCTGTGATCGGCCCAAGCCTTCTACAGAAAAATCAGAGACGCATCGATTGGTTCAAACCACTCGACTGGATTGTTTATTTCTCGTAGATGGCGCGTATAAATATACATTCTCATATAGTCCTAAAAACTTCCATGTATAAAAAGAGATTGGGTTTAGGTAAGTGCCCTGGACCTTCATATTAGAATCGACTCAATTTTTAAGTATATTACCATCAATCTCTGTCGATATTCTAGCTGAAACAATGGTTACCAACTTCTAACTCGATAAATAGTATCCCATTTTGGTATCTAGATCTTAATCAACTTAAGAAGTCTACTAAATGCGTTTAGAGTAATTAAGGTAATCTAATAAATACAATCATTTAGTTCACATCTTTCCATCAGTTTGTTCGTTACTAAAAAAAAAAGTGTGCCCGACTGAATAAAGACTACTCGCCAACGTTTTTCGCATTTCATACACGAGCGATTTGGTTAGACCATTCATACGCCGAGCCTCAAAATAGGTATCGTATATGATATATATTGTTAACTATGACGATTGTATTTTATATTCTACTGTTAACAATTATAAGGACGTTTGTCATTATACTCACTAGAAGAACCCTTGTAACAACAGTAATTGTATCATTGCTTCATTCTGGATCCGTCAAACTCTACCCTCACATGTTCTTCATAGTTCTATCAGGTTCTCGTAGATTACTCCTGCCGACTCCTTGCGTATGTACGCAACTTACTGACGTATGGAGCTACATTAATCCATGCGTCTTGCGCATTCTGCATCCGTTAACTCGAATCTGTAACGGTTTCAAAATAAACGTTCTCATTGCCTGTAGTGGTATAAACACACAGTGTTGAATTAGACATGGAATGAACATTGTTGATACTCTCTCTGCATAGAATGCGACACAAGAATGTAGATCCTGAGAGCACCTCGTCTTTGAGTCTCGTATTCCTTAATCAGTTAATGTATTTCCTCCGACGTTGTCAGTGCGCTCTGCATACCTCCAGAAAATGATAGGGCTTGTGGCAGAATGAAGAAAACTTGCCGCCGGCACTCCTTGTATTAAGATTCTTAGTGAGTATTATACTTACTTGTGCAACGATTATACTTATATAAGTCTTATAGTGCAACGATTTATCAGACGCAAATGAGTGTTGAGATAGTGCCCCTCGGGGGGCTCACTTAGAAACCTCAGGTTAATAGTGAGTCTATGGGAAAGTGACTAATGGAAAATCCAAACGGTGATGAATTCTAACGCGACAGGGTTCCCATTATCATTTCCAATCATCAGTGGATCGCCTGTCACCGCTACGCAACCTGCCATTATCAGTGAGAGTGAATTCATCATGAAAAAACTCATCACAAAAACTTGGGTTTCGAACGGGCAACGAGGTTGGCTTCCTGATTCAACAAGAGGAAAGAGGTTTTGCGCTTTTGACCACGGAACAGAGAGAATATCAGTACAATTATACCATTTAAGTTCACGCTATGAAGTGCTTAGAAAATTTAGACAATACATCAAATACTGAAAGTGTAATAGCTGTTAAAATTCCACCAATATTTCATTCATAATGTTAACGGCTATGGATATCTACTTCTCTGTTAGTGACATTAAAAAAGTTGGCAAAAAACGATTTTAGCTAGTTAAACAAGCAAAAAGAATTTTTATAAAGTAATCGGTGCTTTGTAACCAATAGAAGCTACTGGACAGAGTTACAGAAAACTTTGCGATGGAAAATAATATTACAATATCATTTCGCTTCAGAGATCCCTATCATTCCAAGCTCTCAGTTATAATTTATGGCTAGAACCGTAGTTTTACTCTCAGAAAGAAATATTTGATGACTTAGCCACGACTTATATATCCAGTAACTGGCCGTTAACAGGGCTATATAACAAAATAGAGAAACCTTCTGTGGTCCTGTGCTATAGTTTAATGTGAAACTGAAAAAATGGCTAAATCCAATATTTAATGAAACTAAATTATTCTATTTGAATTAAGTTGCGGATGCGAAGTGCTCCAAACAAAGTAATACAATGTAAGCGTTGCCAGAGATTCAACACACGCCAAAGGGAGCAAAACTGTAAATTAATCCAAGGTGGTGTTCGTTGTGATGGATTCCCATGCATTAATTCGCAATGTAATCGATGCAAAAGAGAACAACCTATTTGTGTTAACTGTGGGTTAAATCACACAGTACAAATTATCGTGGCTGCCAATCAATTTAAAGAGGCAGAGAGTGGACGTAAGCAATGGCAGGCCTTATACAGTGCTCAAGTTTCCAATACAACCACTCGGAGTGCGCAACCTCCAAGGAGGCCGCCTCCAGCTTGATAACATTGCAAACTTTCCTCCACTGCCTCAAGTAAACATGCACTTTGCGTCCATCAAATTACGAAATCCAAATCCAAACTCAAATTCAAATTGGAGAACGCAAAGCCCTAATAATGCAAATAATTTAAACTTAATTAGCACAATAGTAACCAAATATTAGCAATAATAGTCCCCTCATTACAAACATGATTTCAATCGTTAGTTCTGCTCTTATTATGGGCATTAAATAATAATGATGAAATGAGGATATTAAACTGGAATGCCAATGTGCATAAAACGACAAACAATCGTTTAATTCAACTTTTTAAATGAATATAAAATAAAAATTGCTTTTGCATAACTGAAACCCATTTACCTGGCCAGGTGAAAATTTAAAATTAATGGGTACGCGATATATAGAAACGATAGATTAACGCATTGTGGCCTCGGGAGGAGTTTTGCAATCTTAATTCACGAAAAGCATTAAACTTTTTCAAATAGATGATTTCATCCGACAAAAGTCTTGGAAAACGGTAGCAATTATAACTTACGTGAATATGAGGAAATCGTGATTGGTATCAGCATATAAAACCACGGCAGAACTACCTTTCGCTCACAGATATTTATAAACATAATTATCAGAAGCATTCGAAAGTTCTTTATACATAGGAGACTAAACAGTAAGAACACAGCTTGGGGTTGCAATTCACCTCATCCCAAGGAGAAAGCTATTACACTTATTATTACAACAATTTATGTATCACGGCACCGCAGTGAACCACCTCACTATTCTTACAACAATAGAATCAATGCCCAGATATTCTAGATATAATATATCTGAAAGGAATCAATTTTTCCAAATTTATCAAAGCGGTTGTTCCGGATCTAGATTCGATCATAATCCGGTTATTGGCTCCTTCCAGGCAATAATTTGCAATAACAAACATTAAATAACCAATAACAAAAACATCAAGCTGGAGTAAATTTAACTACTAAATGTCACAAAATCTAAAATTTCGAACTCAATAAAATTATAACCCAATTGGGAAATTTCAAAAAGAAAGGAAAAATAAAACCAAAGAAAAAATTAAAATAATTGGGGCAATACAATAAAAATTTAGATGAGAGTACTGTGTCATTCCTCAAACTTACAGACTTATAGGAATTTACCAAAACAACCTATTTGAATCTGATACGATGAACAGCGAAAAAACTGAGGAGGGAATGGCAAATAAATAGAAACATTAATTACAAAAGAAAAATAAATAAACTAGCGAGGATAATTAAAATCGAATTAGATTTAATATAAGATATTCTAACTTCCAAACTCATCTATCGCAAATACATCCAAATTCAAAAGGTTATGGACAACAATTAAAAAATATAACGGGAAAAAACAAATATTCCTCCTCTAAAGCAACGTGCAACAGGAGGTTCTCGGTACATACGGCGACCAAGAAAGGCTGATTACATTGCCGAAAATTTTTGAAAATACTTTTCACCCCAACCCAATGACGCGATGTGAGCATAACAAAATAATTGAAGAGCATATGAAACACACCCTGGTACTACAGGTTCCACCCAATTCAGTTTATTTAGCCCCAACGAATTACCACCATTAATAAAACATTCTTAAACTTAGGAAGGCGCAGGCGCGACAGAATAAACCAATAGAGTCTTGAAAGAACTACCAA
>BOPP01000094.1:1921081-1994872 GCA_017312745.1 Gryllus bimaculatus
ATGACCAGGTGTGCGGTTGCTTACTGAAGGGTAGATGGCTTCTGACAACTACGGCATGTATTCAAAATACAGTCTTTTGCCATATTATATCACGATTCCTGGTATCCAAGTGAGACACCTCCAGTTGCCCGAAGTGTCATTTTCGCGATCACTCCCGTAGCTGATATTATTATAAAGGCACAGTCGTCACTTTACTGAAGTCACTGAGCTGCCGGAACTTCATAAGCAGGAGATTGTATATACTTCTGGATCTTCTCTTGATATTTCCCCGATATGTTGTGGGTTATTGGGTATTGATATATCGATAAGGAAACCTTGCTGTTGGTTTCTATCAATGTTACGTTATATCGGTCTATTGCCGCCGACATTGTCTGTCCAGTTGATAAAATGGAAACGGATCCCAGAGAGTTGTGTGGCTTCACTACTTTGAAGCACATTCTGAGGCCACATATTTATTATACGGCACGGAAGTGGCGGAGTAAGCCCAGTTTCTCAACGCCAATAATTGGTGTACCTGCTTTCGCCACTTCATCATGGGCCTCTTTTTGTATTCCACCTGTGCGTGGCTGCTACATCACTTGTCACGTGTTGGATAGTTTCCGCTTGCAGCCTCACATCTTGCTACACGAGTCGGAATGAATGGTAGAATCTCTCAAATGTTTTTCTGTAGTTCATGTTGGTACCACTTGCGTTCCTGGATAGCTATCATGAAGGCTTTCTGTCTCCGGAAAGAGGATCCCGTGCTTGGAGTCATGCGTGCGACGCAGAGATGTCGACTTCTGGTTACTCAGCTGTGAGGGTACCTTTCCATGCACCTTGCGCTTTGCTTTCCATAAGGTTTATTCTTCTCTTCCGTTTTCAATGATTGGTTTTGAACAGGCGGATCAAGCTTTTTTCAAGCTTCAGAGACTATAGTTATTCAAGGGGATCAAGCTTTTTCAAGTTTCAGAGGACTATAGTTATCAAGGATTCAAAGCTTTTTCAAGTTCAGGGGACTAAGTTTATCAATTATTATTATTATTATTTATTAATTATTATTATTATTATTATTTATTATATTATTATTATTATCGGTTACTATTATGGATTGTTATTATGTAATTGCCAGTTAAGCTGTTATGTAATCTTATTTATGTAATTAGCTGCCAACCGGGGGATTAACCCATTTTGTAGTTGAAATAAATTTATTTCTTATATCAATTTCTAAAGAAAATTGGCTGTATGGGGATTAGGCCACTATCGTTTCATGGACAGGGGGACAGACGGACAACCGGACTGACAGGATTAATCGACAATAGTTTTTTTTTCTTTTGTAGCAATGACGCACAAAAAAACATAGATTTTTCTTGGAACCCCACCACACTTTCCAGAAGGAATGTTTTTGTTTGAATCTTTTGGGCAAATATTTAATTTATCCCCCACATTTGTTCTTTTACCTTAGAGCCCGGGGGAACGATTAAAGATTTTTTTGCTGAAAAGTTGCAGGCGGGTTTTGCTGCCGCAGGGACTTTACATTAACTTTTTTTTTTCCTATGAAACGCCTTCGAAATGTTGGAAAAAACGTAAAAGTACTCTGGGCGGCTGCGATAGATGGCATCCATCTCTCTCTTCATACCTGTGTGTGGTTGACATACCGACCAGTAGATACTGTGAATAATGTAAGACATAATAATAATAAATATTCCTCAATAGATCTGAATAAACTCATGGCTTTAGGATTTTGAAATGGATATTTTGTGCGTACTTTACACTAAGCCTCAAAATCATTTACAAAAATGTATCAAAAATGACACCAAATAATTTTATCGAACTTTGTCTTCCAAGAGCGTAAAGAGCGTTTAATGCAATGATGCACTTTAAGGTAATTAATTACCTTAAGGTAATTATGCAGGCCTCACGTTCGTTGAAATCCCACATGTTTTTTGACAATTGTTAAAATGTAATGTTTTTGTAGCGTCTTCTTACTGATAACACTGAAGATATAAATTGTTTCTTTAATGATATCTGTTTCTTAATGTCGGATCTTGTAACAAATCCATGTTAAATCTTTCGAAAATATGATTAATTTTTGCATAATTTGGTGCGTAATACAGTCATAAATATACATATATACACTGACGCAATCCGTGGCACCCCCTCATAACAGCCACACACCTTGTCAGCTTACGATACTTGTATTACGCACAATCAATGCTCGTAAACGAGCTTTGATTATCTCAGAGTTGCAGGATCTTTCGGGTGTGAGTGCAACCCGTAACCAGTGGCTGAATTTTCGGAGAAGGCGAGGAGGCTAGGCTGCCCCCCAACAACACTAATGGTTTATCATATATATCATATATATATATATTTATATATATATATATATATATATATATATATATATATATATATATATATATATGGAACTTACAAATTGCCAGAATTAACTCTCTCCAAAATTGACTTACAGTATACGGCTAGTGAGTGTACAATTAAAAGAAGTTGTTTCTCTTGCTACAAACATAGCGTTACATTTCAAGATGAAACCGGGCAGTTCTGTGCGTTACACGTAGGTATCACCAAGGTGCCAAGTACTAGCACTGCTTGTGCCTGCAGGATGTAGGAGACCCCAGCTGACGCGCGCCTCCCTGTCGCTATGACAACGTCCTTCAACCAATAAGAAAAAAATAGTTTCGTTTTGTCCATTTTTGGAGTGGGTTTGACATTTACATCTTGTAATATCTGCACAGAAGCTACCAAAAGACCGTATATTTCAAGTTACATGAAGTAAACCAGCGGAAAAAGTAAACCATTAAATATTTTGGATGTTTCCTTGCAAAATAGCACAACCAAACAGCACTGGGGCACACCGAGGGGCAAAGAGTTGAAACTGAGAAGTGTGTGGGTAACTGGGCAGGTCATAGCACTGAGACAGGAAATTATGCTGCAGCGCAGCCAGAGGAACAGAGGCTGAGACAGGGCTAAAGGGGCTTTCATTATGGATGCGTGACCATGAAACGTGTATAATCCTAAAATGCGTATTTGAGATAATGTAGCATGGGAAAAATAGGAATTTATCCGTATCTTACAAAAAACAATTTATAAACTTTAAAAATATACGAGTGCAAAGCGTATAAACAGTTTCATTATATTCTCCAAATTTAACCTGTTTGAATTGGAAACGACGCGACATATGCCAGTCCGTTTAGGAAATAGCCTTTTTGGTTAAAAATTCTTTGTTCACAGATAGATGGACAGACATATTTTAGGAACAAACGCTTTTTCAGTTCGGAGGATTCAGTTTGGAGAAGAACCACAAAATTTGGTTCCTAGCTGTAGTATATGTTCAAGAGAGATGTGTATAGAGTAGGGGTTTCTCATCTCTTTGGGTAATCGACCTCTCTAAAAAGAACTGTTGGCTTCATTGACCGCTTATTCTGTTCTCTATATCATATACAGTTGTTGCCGTCATCGACAGTGGTGTTCGACAGTTCTCTGTGAATGCGATGGATGCATTGCGTGGCAGATCCAGTATTTCAGAGGACACAATAAAATCTGTATTGAAAGTTTCGATAGTGAACTGAAAAGTTTTCGTTTTCGAGAAGAAGTGATTCTAAAAGAAGTTAAATATTTTTTTATTTAGAATGTCGCCAATAACAGTGTACCAGTAAACCAAAGGTCATTTACTATCACTTTCACATTTTGATTTCCGGCCTGAATTTGTCTTGGCCTCCACAATTTTTGAACCCACCGTCCGCCACTGCACAAGACACGTAAATCAATGTAAAAATTTGGCGTATGTACTTTGAAAAACCTTGGAGTTTACAAAGATACTCGAATTAACAAATGACACTCTCTAAATAAACTCATTTGATTTGATTGTCGTGGGATCTCGCCTTGGATTCAATTTACTCTATTCGAAATTACGAATACTCTTTAAAGAATTAACTTGCCATTAATCACCGTGCACGATTCTGGATTATCAAATTGGTCATTAAACATTTAGTATTGTAATGAAACAAAGAAAGAGGAACTAATCTGGGGTGCACCCAATTACAATGCTGTAAGCACTAAGTTAATTTGAATTGTCCGATATAACTCCACATTCACTTATGCACAGATGTGAATCTCTCATCCATACAGTTATACACAGTTCTAATTTACAATAAACAATTTACAATTTCATACCATTTCCGATCCAAATACAGTGTTTGAAATGCACAATAGAATCCATACAACGCCTGTCGCAGTTTGCAATTCTCTTCGCGCTGACACAGATTTAATTGTACAAACAAATTAGTAACTTTTTTCTTTCTAAACACCTCATTCAGTATTTAGTGCACTTCCCTCTAATTTGTAGAACGTTCCATCACTGTATTTCAGCGTTCTTGTTGCGTCGTATCTTTGGGAGGAATTTTGGAGCACACGCCGGATTCACCTTTCGCTGCTTCCAAGAGCACTCGACTTTGACTGGCGCGCGGACCCGCGCTACCACGTGCCCACGTGCCCTCGCCTACTTTCTTCTCTCTTCTCCCTCCCCGGGACGCGCACGCTCTTTCTTCTTTCTTCCGCCTCGTGCAGTAAAGAGAAACGCCTTCGCGCTCAGGTCCCTGCTCGACGCGACGAGTGGATTAGTTGCGTATGAATTTGCTGGCGTTCTCGCAGCACTCACGGCACTCTCACAGTTCTTTACACATTTAATAACAGTTATTGCAGTTCCCAATGCGTCAGTTTGTTCACTCAACTGTGCCGGCTACCGATTCCTTTCTGAATTATTGCGCACTTCTCGCTAGTTCGCCGAATCTTTAACTCCGTTCAAGCAATGCGTTCTCTACTGAATAATCATTTCTCGTTCAACTCCCATTCTCGTTCTGCGAGTTTTACTCTCTTCAATTACTTCACTCGTGACTATTACATTTAATTACTCCGACGTCTCTCACTACAATCAATTTCGACAGCGTCTAATGCTGCAGCTCGGCCAAAAGAGCGTTTTGCCACAGCGATTCGGGCGAAAAGCTCACAAGTCTTACAAGGGCGGCTCGGGCGAGGCGTTCCGGGCCGCTGGTCAGCAGAGTTAGGAGACGCAGCTTTGCTGAGGGCGGTGGGGCGCTGCGGAGTGCAAGTCAGCTCTACTAGATGGTGTGAGCCTAGATGACCACGACGTAGCGCGCTCTTCTGTCACGCTTACATACGAGTGTTGTAGTCGACTGTGGCGTTTGGCGAGTTGCCCAAAAGGTCACAGCGGCGCGAATCGCTCCGTCCGAGGTTCCTCCACCAGAGGACGCGAATTAATTTGCAGATTTCTTGTAACGGGAAAAGGGATTCTTTTCTGCCTTGCCTCACGAACTTCCAATAAAAAGAAAAGCACTGCATTTTTGAAACAAACTATAACATTTAATGAGAAATTGCATATACACGGGAGTTTATAATCCTCATGATTGTCGCCAGCACAAACGTCCTTATATTCCGTCGATTTTTGATGCCTAGTTCATTCTTGAAATCCTCAAGATTTGAACATTCTCATCTTTTCATCGGTTCATTTTATATCCAACTTAATGATTCCCGTAACGTAATGGCAAATAATTCCTTGTGGAAGTACTCATCGTAGACGCGTGTCTCAGTGTCCTCCTTTGTCGACCTCGAAAGCGCGGCTCCGGCTGCCCGTGCCGGGATGACGCGTCTGCGATCTGGCGCGCCGCTTTTGCCCTCCTCATCGCCCCCTCCGCCCGCCTCCGTCCACAGCCTCCGACTCCTTACGCTCACGCCGGAGTTCGTTTCCTTACTGTGTAACGGATTTGCGAAACATCATTACTTTCACAAGCCTTATCAGTTTTGGAATTCTTTGCTTCAGCAATCGTCACTAATAAATCACATCTTTCGCGTGCACGTCTCCCTGCTTACCCGCTTACTGCCTTCGACATGCAGCCCCTTCCAGGGGCGATCTCCTTAGCCGATAATCGGAGCTCCGTGGCCAAAGAGAAATACTCTGTCTAGACGCGCGGTTTTTCAACACGCGATACAGTGCGGCAATCGCTAATGGCTGCTCCTAAATGAACGGGGCGCTATATCATATATACATATACCTGATTGTGTGTGTATATATATTGCGACTGCCACCCCCTTTTAAAAGTATGAATTTTTGTCTTACTACAATTACAAAATTGAAGATAAACATTTTCCCTTCAAATACAATTTTTTCTCCATAGTGAGGAGTTTCTTTCAGGTCATTCCTTTTGTTGAAACTTTTAGTAGTTTTCATATATATATATATATATATATATATATATATATATATATATATATATATATATATATATATATATATAGTGTGTGTGTGAAATATGTTCAGTTTTCACAAAAATTACCCAAACCAAGATTTTCTCAAAAATGGCTCCAATTTTCTTTCTTTAAACTTTTGGTAGTGATAGGGCTAAAAGTACTCTGTAAGATGTCAGAAACGCCATACATCTGCTTTATTTTGTCAAAAATCAAAAAAATTATTTTTTTCACTTGTCTCATGTGAATATTTATGTTAGTGGAAATTTGTTCACAACTCTCGACAAAGATGCACTTGAGAAGAGCGATAGTTGAAACTGCTGTGTAATAAAGTGCGTCATGCCACGTTCGCTGCGCGTTAATTCGAATAAAATCAGCAGAGGGGAGGAAAACGTTATACAGAGCATTTTTAATTTACACATTTAACATGCATGCATTCATTTGTTCTGAAATATTTGAAAAAATATACACCGCAAACGTATCCATAAAACAGAAATGCTAATACGTACTTATTAAGTTATGCTAATGTACGCACGTAAATTATAGGAATATTTCTACTATTCGTTGCTGGCGAATAGTAGCTGGTCATCGGTAATGGTTCGTCTTACAAACATCATGGCGCACAACTCGTCTTTTGCATTTCTTATTTGACTGATTATTTCGTTTTCCCGGGCGTGTCAACGTATGTGGTCACCGTTTCCGTAAGGGTAGTGGATGTTTTATCTCGGGGAAGTTGGCTCTTCTCTTGCTTGATGGTGAGATTTTTGCACATAGAGACTGCTCAATATCTCACACGACATTTTTGGTGCCTTGTAGCAACTGCTAGCACAGCCAAGGTATCTAGCAAGGTTCACGTGCACTTCGTTTGGGGTTTGGGCACTAAACCCGATTTTGCGAAGTCTTCTGTTGAATTTTAGTGGGTTTTACATATTCATTTTATATACTTTTATTTTAATAGGAGAACAGGAAAAAACTTTGGGTGGTATTTATATCCCAAAATATCTTTGGCTCTAGTAGTGATTATCAAGCTTCACAACTGACGCATCCAATGAGAGACGGAGCAAACCACAAAATTCAAAACACTGATTTATTAATAAATTCAATGAGTTGGTAATCGATTATGTTCATAAATCGATATTTTGATTTTTTTAGGTTAGCTCCCTCTCTCACTGGACACCTCAATAAGTAAAAACCTTCCCCTTATGAACCTTGAACCGTCCTTCATTGCACAGGTTTGGAGTACTTTTTCCGGTTGTCAGTAATGTCAGTGTTTCTGTTAATATGTAGGAAGTGAAGAATAAGTGAGACATTTCTCAGAGACATGGGATTAGGGGGAAAATGTTCAGAAAGTAGTATACTATTATTAGTTTAAATTTCGTTTGTTGTTTTAAAAAACGTTTGATACGTTTATTGTAGCCCCTCACTATTGTAATTACATCGCATCACAGGAATTTTGAACCCCAACACCCACTCGCTCGCTTCAGCCTGAGACTACACTGCTTGAAAAGCTGTTAACGCAAAATTCCACTAATCAAATGAAAGGGCTAATCTCAAATTTCGAGTTGTTTCAATCCAAATTTACATGAAAGCAATGCAAATTATTTTGTTTATTCCTTTTTATATTTATTGCCTATCGTTTTTTTGTTTCGTTCTCTTTATCGTTATGATACATTCTGCGTCTGAATTATAAATGCTTTCAATGAGAACACGTTATATTGAACATGGTCACTGCGGAAGGAAGGAAGCGATATTCATCAAGAATGTGTTCTTTCACCGTAAGTGAAATAAATAATACTTGAGATTCATTACGACCTCGCCAGAGAGCGGATCCCTGAGAAGCCAGCTTGATAGTCACGTAGCAAAGGAAACATGGGCCAACGAGGCACAGTGTTGTGAGTTATCGCTCAGCCCACAAATTGACTAGTTTTTTTATTTGTGCATTGACCCCTTGGGGCGTTTGATTGCTTTGCACTGGAGAAATCCTCCATTAATGTGCGCACTTCGGAGTAATTCTCCATGAACAATGTCATATTATATCTCGTCGCAGTCAGTTGTCAAAAGGACCGCCAGGTAGCATCTCCGCGTCCGCGCCTCCAACTAAGCTCTCCTGCGTCACTACTCAGCGGCCAGAACTGAGACGGAATTAGGATAGGGGTAGGGTTTAGGAAACTTCACAGGGGGTTGAACTAGCCTTTGTGAAGCAGTCGTAATCGTTTTGTTGCAACAAATTTCACACCAGATTGCCCGGGAATCGAACCCGGACCTCCTTGGTGAAAGGCGAGCGAGTTCGCCGAGCCAGATATTTTGGTTAGAATAATTATTTTGCGAGCTGTAAGTGCAGATGCAGAAATCATAAACTTGGAAGCAGTGACGCTGAGCCGTTATTTCGAAAGTCAGTACAGCTGCACGAACACCAGTTCACTTTCACCTGAGAACATTTCAAAAGGGGTTCTGACGCTGTTAGCTAAGGCCAGATGTTACGGAAGCCGGTAAAGAACCATATATTTTTAAAATTGAGGAAGTTAAACAAAACCTTTTATGCGCTGCCATGCTATAAAATGAAACT
This sequence comes from Gryllus bimaculatus, assembly GCA_017312745.1. Lineage (NCBI taxonomy): Eukaryota > Metazoa > Arthropoda > Insecta > Orthoptera > Gryllidae > Gryllus > Gryllus bimaculatus. Next base: position 1,929,903 of record BOPP01000094.1, read on the forward strand.
AATAATTTAATTATGCAAAGGATAGGGAAATTCAATACAGTTAAAGTAACAAAAGAATTCTCGGACAAGCTTTTCTGTGCTTTTCACCGGATTCGAGTCTACCGCCTAATCATTGTACAACTGACCCAAACGAACACTTTTGTAGGGTAATTTTTGCTATTTCCACCTTTTCTTAGTCTGACATATTCAACCACGGTTAATTGAATTATGACAGGAAAGAACTTACCAGACACATGAGCGTCCAGTAAACAACTGGTTTTTATGTTGACATTCTACAGCTAGCGGTCATTAGGCAGGCAAAATCAATTTCATACGTTGGTGAGAGAGGTTGAAATAATGAGTTTTGAGAGCCAGGGGAAGTTAAGGCAAGGAAAAGGGAGGGTGAATGTTTTAAATTTTTGAAAAGGTTTTGAACCACAAATAAATTAATTAAAATTGTGAATTCTCTGAGCACTATAATATAATTAATGATATCCAAGATACTTGTAATAACTGTGATGTGGGATATCCACCAAATCAATCAAAAATAAAGGTATGCATATTATTTTTACAGTAACGTAACCGATGGGTTCCACTATTCTTAGATATTCCGTTTTCACAATACCACATTCATTGTATGTAATAGTTTTGGATACTCATCATCATTCAACGAAGTGCAGAATCATTAGCATTATTAAGATACTTCGTTAATCTAGGTCATAAATGTATATTTTTTTATTTCCTTTGTCTTCTACTGCTATCAATCGTTTTTCTAATTCTAATCTTTTTGGAGTATCTAGTGATGCTTTTCAAATGACGATTCTAATGGTGTTGCTGCTATTGGAAATAATTATCATAATCATAATAATGATTTTTAGGTACTATTTGTTTTTCATGTTCAATAGATTAAATAACTGGTTTACGAACATTTTCTACTTTACCAACTAAATCATTTATCCAGGACTGGTCGATATATTTTATATTTATCATACCCACTACGATCATATTGTTTCCATTCTCGCAATGTATCTTTAATTTTTTCCTTCTGTTGACTTCTTTGGTTTGGTTTATACTTTACAAACATTTAAAAAGCAAAGATAAACATATATTACGTCTGTTTTTAAACGCAGGATTTTATATTGCGCGTGTCTGCTTTTGTGTTTAAATAAATATAGCTAATAAACAGACAAGATTTTATATTACGTCTGTCTGGTTGTGTATTCAAAGAGACATAGCGTTTCTATTTTACTAAAAACGGATGTATTTAACTTCTGTATTACCATCAATTGCTTTTTATCTCGTGTCAATTGTTATGAAGCCAATTGGCTCATTCCAACATACTTGACATGAATTTTTAAATTGATTGACGTTCGTATCAATACGAATTCATGATAAATATGGTTGAGATTAAAGTGGTCATGTGTAAATATATTTAAAAAAATAAATTATCTCTAATAAATAGTTTAGGAATTTTTGAAAGTTTGTGCTAAATACCACCAATCAATACCTGTGTCAACCATCTATAAAATATTATCATACAATATCTTGATTATCTAATACATAATCATCGAATAGTACAAATAAGCGTTCTTCACAATTGGTATTATATCATTGATCATTGTGAGGAGTCATAAATGTAATATCATTTTCAAACTTATTGCACTTATTCTTAAATGCCTGATATTTATCTTTTTCAAAAGAATTTGAATGAAATTTCACATGATTTTATTTTATCCCAATTTAACCATTCTGGACTCAAAATATAATTACCAATCAATAAAAATGTTTTACCACATCCAGTAGGTCCTAAAATAGCTCAACGAATACAAGATGGTAATAATTTTCCATGTTTCATTTTCATTCCTTTATTTTTAAACATATTTTTGAGATTCTTTTCTATTTTATTACTAGTTTAAATGAGAAAATTTTGAAGCTAAGTTTTAGATCTTCAGTATTACATAGAAGGTTTGCTACACCAATATATAATTATTTTACAGTAGCATGTGTTGCATTCTATTCTACGTTTCTAACAGCTAATGTTTCTTCAAATAATAATAAATTAAATTGTGAACATAAAAATTAAACTCACATTCTCACAATTCCTTCCGGGCAATTGAACGTTTAGACAATTGTATACAAAGACAAGCTTCCGTTAATTCAGCAAACGTTACTATCAAACCTAATCGTATTCTCCGAAGAATTTAAATCAAAAGTGCGTTAATTTTTTAAAACATTTTTGCGTCTTTCTAGACGCAACTCGTTTTCTAGCTCCTTAAGAAGCATTGAGCGCACCGTAGAGTAATCCTCCGTTATTAAATACCCAGCACACTCTAGTCAAGTCGCGTCCGTCGCAGTCAAGTCAGGGAATCGCCGACAGGTAGCATCTTCGCGCTCGCGTCATCTCCCCATCGGCCAGAATTGCGAAGGAATAAGGATAGGGGTAAGGTTTAGGACGCTCGACAAGGATTGGACTAGCCCTTGTAAGCAGGCAAACTCGTTTTGACGAAACAAATTTCTCGAGATTATCTTGGAATCTTGTCAACTTTTAACAAAAAAAGGACCTAATAAAACATATGAATTAATTCCATTAGCTGTTGCTGGTAATAATTCTAACTCTAAAGTTCAAACGTAAGATGATGAGGTTCTGTATTCATTGAGATAAGTGGGAGGATTTTTAAAGTCTTTTAAAGAAATGTTTAACGTTGTATCCCTTAATAAGACAATGTTGTTATTTCCAGAATTATGAATAATAATATATAATAACATGATTATAAGGGATGAAGGACAATTACAAATGAATCTGAGAAAACAAAATCGTTCTACGTCTAGGAGCTTAAAACTGAAGGGCAAGCAAAAAGGTTCTTAGTTCTACATTTTTTCTTAAAATTAATAGTTGAAGGACACTCTACAGACGTCAGAGTTCACAAACAACGAATCTTTGTGCATAGAAGGTTAAATGTATATTTTAAGAACACTTTCCCACCGTTAACTCAAAACCGGCAAAATGTGACATCGAAACTTTTTGTTTGCACCGACTCCAATGCGACCACGCCTCGAGCCAATACTGTGGGCAACGCCATTCTGTCGGTTTCAGCTATGCAGACAAGATGGCGGGCACTTCGCGTTGTGGTCACATTGTGCCCGCTCCTTGCTGTAGACGACCGTCGTCTATCTACTGGATGCAAACATGCATCAATATGTCATCACGCCCCGTTCGAGCCGTAATGTTACAATAAGACAAACCCTCTTTTTGGAGACCTATCATTCTACTCCTTTTGAACTAACTCAGATGCTGACAATGCTCTTTGGTGTCGTCGAGACTGTTACAAAACACGCACAAAAACTAGTCAATGCTGTACATTAGAACTTTTATGAATCGTGAAGTGAAGCAACTTACAATGTAAAACATTTCTAATTTCTACGAACAGCAACGAGGACCAGTAGTCAAAATTACTTTGCAGTGGCTATGAATTTCAAAAACTGACTTCGAGATCATTCAAAATCATGTAATTTATTGTAATGTATAAGTTATCACACATATTATTTATAAGTCAGTAGTCAAATCACGTGGTATAGATTAGACAAGAATTATATTTGTTAACATAGTCGAAGGAAATATTTTTCAATGTGCACATTTTCTTATAACTAATTATTTTAGTCCTTTTCCATGGTTGTCATATTCAAATTAGTCTCTCTTTCCACAGTTTAGCGAGCTACCAGAACCACAAAAGGTGTAAACCAGACAAACTTTATCCTCCAGGTCTTTAATTCAGTCAAAACAGTCAAATAGGTCGCTGGTTCAAATCCGACCGGGAGGACCAATGTTTCGACTGGATTAAAGGCCTAGACGTGTCGCCTGTTTGATTTAATTGCGCATTCCGCGGGTCAGGCTTTTGCATGCTGTTGTCGCACATGTATTTTGTGTTCATAGTACTCTTGTATTACTCATGATATTTACAGCCCAAAAATATTTCGCTCTCTAAAAATAGTATGCATTTTAAAATGTATATTTCCTTGAAATGCAGAACTTAAAATACATATTTTTTTGTAAACAGAGTGAACCATTGCTAAGCGAAAAATTTGTTCTACAACTCCCGTTACATAAAACGCTCTTTTTATCCTATTTTTTCCCGCAGATGCTGTCACAATATTGCATCGAATATTTTCGCAATATTTTGCTAAGCTTCAACAAACTGTCATGTAGAAACCTATATTTTCTGAAATTACGTGATCACTGATATTAACGTAATGTCTAAAAGACCCTGCAAAACTATTTTTCTTACTTAATTTATCACTCATGTTGTTTTCTATTGATTTGCCACGTATTGATACAATAAATTCTATATAATATTTATCAATAATAAAATTAGGGAACTATATTTTTCCCTCTAGGAATGTAGAGTGCGCGTCGTGTTTAATTTTAATGTAGAGTACGAATATCATAACAAGAACGTCATATCACGTTTTTAAATACATTGCTTTTTACCATATTTTTATTAATGCAGCGAGTATATTTACTTGCATATGTAAGATATGTTAAATCAATAAGCATACAATTATTTAAAAATTGAATGTTTATTCAGTTTATCCATGCCCCTTTCATGGAATATCAACAAAATTAGGTTTTCGTGGTTGCGTATTTGGTTTTTGATCTCCATAATTCGAAGACTGTCCGTCTTTATTCTGTCGTGCAGGGGTCGCGCTCACTCCGATCTTAGTGGTTGGTTTGAGAGAAAATCACGTGCATATTTTATATTGCGCAGCATTCACTTAAAAAAGAAATAATTTTCGCCCCTCGTCTTATCGCATGTATGCAAGTAACCAACTGTTGAGGTTGCACATTCTGGAGGCAGTCGGAGTTGCGCGGAGCGATACCCTTCGTGGGCGTGAAGTTCGTGTCTCAAATACACAGACGCATTACATTTCTGTGTGTTTTAAGAAGTTATTTCGCCACCTGGTCTATTGAACTGAATCGAAAAAATTTAAAACTTCAGATCACATTGAATATGCATGAATCATCCCTGTTACTTTTGTGGACCATTTACCCTGAAACATCACGGGAAAAATTTGCGTTAAATTAAAAAACTTCGCGCATTCTTTATATTTTGACTGCCGTGTTGATGATGAGGGTGTGTTGCTAATCTTGGGATCCTCACCAGTGATGTGTTTATCAGGACGCAGTGGTGTGGATTAGGAGGGGCGGCATGTATTTCCGACTATCATATGCATAATTCAAACTATTTCTTGAAAGAGGAAAACTATGGAATTTAGAGATTTTTAAAACTATTTCCTGCTAACAAAACTAATTTATGAAATCTGATGAAAGGGTCAGAACTCTTAGCTTCGTTAATAGGCCAGGACTCTATCAAACAAAACGCTAACGCTGCCCTCGCCAACTCCCAGTGATCCAACGCTTCCTTCGCTCATATTGCCCCGCATGCACCAGCTATGGAAGGAACCTTGTTGGTCCGCAATTCTACCCATCACAAAAACATTTACCTTTGTCCTAAAATGCTGCGCTGGTGGTATGGACAAATTAAAGATATCGATTTCTTGCAACATATACCCATATTGTTTTTTCTTTGGAATATGCCGCCCTAGAGCCCTTGAGGAGCAGCGGCCACTGGTATTACGCAAGTCCTTTTATGATTTTAATGCATTCTTACATAATAATGGGAATTTCGAGTAAGTAAGTAAGTATGGACTCGCATACCATTAATTACCATGTTTTTGTATTTAACACAGAATGCACAGTGTACAGAAATGTATAACAACTTCTATAGTTATTTTGTTTGATTTTGGAAAGATATTAAGATCTTAAAAATGAAAACAATGGTTATAGACAGAACATTGTACATGAAAATATACACAATAAATAATAAATATAGTAAATATAGTTGACAAGAAAAGTTTGATATTTTTCACACTTAAAGATGCAGCCTTTGATATTATTTTGACATTTTGAGTAGTTTAAAAAATAATTAGAATTTGTTTTTCTATTTTAACTTTTGAACTATATTTCAGCATTTTTCTACAAACTTTGTATTTTTATATTTTTTATTATTGAAATATTCTTATATAAAAAGTCAATGTATAGCCGATACGTTAAAGAATGTATCCTGCAAATTTAATAAATTGTGAATAATAGTTTCTGAGAAATGGCATATTAGTTTTAGCACAAGTACATTTTCGGTAAAACAGTCTGTATCTGCCAGTGCTATACTGTAACATTTCTACTTTATATTTGGAAAGAGTAAGGTTTAAGATATTTATGTAGCTAAAACACCAAAAATCGCTCATTTGACCCATTTCATGCTTCCCTTAATAAGCTAAGGGCATCTACACTGTATCGAACAGCTGAGTCGACATAACATCCTTCCCGACCCGTTAAAAAGAAAATTTGATAAGTGTAATTTTCCAAATCAGTATTTTAATTGAAAATCGAAGTAAAACAATTAAAACAATTTTGAAGGTGTGAGAAAATATGATTTTCCTAATTTTAAAAGTTGTCAGTATTTCATTCACTATTTAAACATGCGGGAAACACTAATATGATTTTAAAAATCTGTATGACTTTTCTGAAAATCAAATTTTGAAGAGCATGCATTTCTGGAAGGTACATCATTATCCTTGCTTTCAAATTGTGACAATTCTGTCGTTGGTATGTCCGAAGCATTACCGCACCTCGCAAAGCATTAAAGTGTTTCGAGGACTTCCAACAGATTCATTAAAGTCAACGAGAGGGTGCGAATGTTCTTCATCATAGTCATGGAGAATGCATTTCGTTTAGACATCCTGAATGCCTTCAACAGAGCTAATGGCAGCAGTCGTAATGGCACTTCGTCAACGTCAGTGCTATCATTAAGGAGCACTCATACTCTCCCAAGTCACATTTAATCTAAAACCTGGTTCTATCAGCAAAATTAGTTTAAACTTTATTCTGAGGCTGTTTACTTCCAAACTGGCTTTGCAGATACAGTAAGAGATTTTTTTGCACGTGACATTTTCGTGGCTAAAACAACGTAAATTCATATTAATTTATATAACGTAATGTTGGGAAAATCTGGTGATTTATACATATTATTATTCAATTCCAGGAGAGTACTTGAGAGCGAACAATAGCATTTTCTGTGTTACTAGTATGACATTTTAGAATAGGGCGGCGTTTCATTAGGACTAGTATCAAATTTTGAACTAAAGTAATCCAAAAACAGGTCCAGCGCAAAGCTTCAAACTTTATTTTCAGGGCTACTAGGAATAAAGAAAAGTGGATTTCACTCGAAAAAGGCGTTCGTGACTCTATGCGGTGTAAAGACTATTCAGTTTGGAGAGAAATTCGTATTCGACTAGAAAAACCATATTTTGGGGGAGCGATTCACGTGCACAAAATTCAGACAAGAATACATAATTTCTTTATCAATATTATTATTGTTATTATCATTATCATTATTATTAATTATTTTTGTTGGAAGTCCTCGCGTGGGCCGAACCGTTTCAATATTTTATTTGGAAGCATTTACTTATTTATTTATTTATTTATTTATTTATTTATTTATTTATTTATTTATTTATTTATTTATTTCATTTAAAAGGCAATCACCCAATTCATAAATGTACTTATAAGTAAAATATATCTTATAATATTCATAATTATAAAATTACACATTTTTTGTTTTGTTTGAAAACAAAATCATTTCAATAGTTTCCACTTTACTTCTCTTTTAAATTAATGTTGCGAGGTTGTAGAAGTATTGTTATATTTATTTGCTTATCGGCTCATGCGACTGACATGCTTTATAGTATATATGAGTTCGAGCAGTTGATTTTGTAAATGATATTTGATTCATATTCATTTTTTATTTAGAGCAAACGTTTTATGTTATAGTTTTATGTAAATCGATGGCGAAGCACTGAGGGTCAAAATGGGAGTCGCTATCATCAGATCTTTGGCAACTCACTGAGCTTCGATTTCTTTATTTCTTTGTTTATTTATTAATTTATGGTTTATAATATATAAACATAAAAGTTACAATTATCAATAGAACGAATATGTTAAATTTAATCACATTTTGGACAATATGTACGGTTAAATCTAATTACAGATCTAATACATTAAGCAGCTATATAAGGCTGTAGAGTTTTGTAGTTGCTAAGAACTTTATTATTTTGGCACACCCGTCTGTGCAACTGAGTAGCGGTTGTAGGGTTCCGTCAGTCTTTAGAAGTGAGCTCCGCTTGTTGCGCACAGTGGGAGCAGAATTTCGCCCGCAGAGAAGCGCTGGGGGGGGGGGGGGCAGTCAGGCTGGCTGGGCGCGCGGGCGCTGCTCAGCGACGGCGAATGCTGCATTTCATCGGCGTGGGCGACGAGCGCGCCTGAGCGTGGGAGGAGTAATGGGAACGGCGCGGCGCGGCGCGGCGCGGGCGGCTGCGTTTATTGCCGCTGCCAGGCGCCATCTGCGCCCGCGCCGGAGGGAGCGGTGCGGTGCGGTGCGGTGCGACACGGTGGGATTCAAGTTGCAAGTCTTTAGAGTTCCAAGAGATGCCTTAACTACTGTGGTTTCTCCCGAGAGCGTAGTGTATGTTATAACCTGGGTGTACCCGTTTCTTCTGGAACGGAAGACCCCGACGGCTTGTGGGGTGTCCCCTCCAGATATCTCCCTCAGAAGAACACCGCCGGAAACCGGACTATCTTCCATAATCCTGAAATGTGTGGTGGTGTAGTGCCTGTGAGTTTGTTGGTGTCAGGGGAGATGATGGGAGAACGATGGCAAAGGAGAGATTGAGCGCTTTCTATGGATCTTAGGTTTGTAAAGATACTTCTTGGTTACTAATCTACTATTGATCGGACAAATCATGAAGAACTTCCTATTAGAACAGTCGCTACAACTCTCCTGTTGACAGCGTCTTAATTCAATCTGCCTATGCAACTCAAATATCCGCCTTTGTCGGGCTTCGAACACCAGGATCTCCCAGCGAGTGACCTTCCAGCGTCAACGCATGTTACGGAGCCATTTCCACCAGTTGAACTGGTTGTGATGGTGGTGGTGCTGGCAGGGCGGCCCGTCACACCGCCCTCCTCTCCTCTAGGTTCATTGCTTTTTTCACAAGGTCGCGAGAGTTAAGTTAGTTTTCTCCTTTTCCCTCCCTCTCATTCCATCATTGCTTCATCATTTTCAAATAACTTTATCTGTCAACGTCTACTCATCTAAACCATTCATATTGCTATAACCACGAGGGACTCAGGATCAAGATGAAGAAAGAAAGGAAAAAAAAGACAGAAAGGAGAAAAAGAAGGAAGGATATTGTTAAGGGCATGTGGCCGTGATATTAGTTTTTTGTGCTGGACAGTGACTGTGGGATTCGATTGGTGGTTGTGGAAGAGAATTTCGATTTATTCAATTATCAGTAAAAACTGTGTGTGACGTATGGGGGAGAAGATCATCTGCTCACTTTTTCTTGAGTTCCAGAATCCTTTTCTATTTTTACTATAACTATAAATAGTTGAAGAATTTTAACTATAAGTAGTTGAAGAATGTGAAAAAATAAAGATAAATAAATAAAAATAAAGTTCAAAAAAGCTCGAGATTAGCAACATTTGAAAAAGTAGACTTCTTCGTTCCCAATTTATAGAAAACTTATTTGCAACGGTAAACGAACTGCAGATTTTCTGCATTGCTATCAAAGCAGTAACTCACTCTTATCTCTACTCCTACCACTACAAGCAGAAGGAGAGTTCGCCCAACGTACCCATAGTGAAGCTACATTTACATCCAGAAGCAAAACAAGGGGCCATTTCAGTATTTATTAATGTATCAGAGAAACTGGACAAAAACATGAACAAGATGGAGGTTACTGACCAGGCAGCTAAAGTGCACTGTTTTGTTAAAATAAACATTATTTTTCTTTTTGATGATCAGTATAATCTGTAATTGTATAGAAACACTTATGAAGCAGAAAATATTTTACTTTAAACTTAAATTTGTGAACCGACTTCAATTGTTTAATGCCATCTCGCAATATGTTGTAACGTAACGTACATGTATTGTTATTAGTATTGCATGAAAATATGTTCCGACCGTTAAGTAAGTCAGTTTTGACAAATATCACATTATTGACAAAAATCACGTATTAGAAAGTTTGAAACATTACAAATATTACAAAGTTACAAAGTAAATATTACATAGTGGAGGTCTATATCATTATTTGCCAATCGTTCATATTCTTTCATTGCCGAGAATGCTAGGGAGTCAAGCGCTACTACTATGAATTGATTTCTCAAACGTAACAAATAAAAAACTTGCATACCATTAATATGAAAAAGTCTTAAGGTTTATTTAATATTATAATCATTGAAGATTTTTCGAATTTTCACAAAAAATATTGAAATTTATTTAAATATTACAAACTATTACTAAGATGTATTTCAGTATTTTTAATTCGGGGAATAACTTTTTAAATTGCCGTTTTCGCTCTAGATATAATAAAACAACAAACGCAAGAACGTCGTGAACCTGTCAACTTTCTGTCGTGTGGCACCAGATGGCGACGGCCGTTTTTGACGGTTGCAGCGGTGTTTGAAGTTCCGGCGAAAGAGGTGGAAGCAGCTGATGGAGACAGGGGAGGAGATGGAGCTGGATTGTGTTAAATTCTGCAGGCAATGCATCATGCGCTGGGAATGTCTCGTCGATGTATCCTCAGTGACATATTCATCGCCGAATACAGCACAGCATGCGCGTTGACTGAATTATCCGACGAATCCGTTCCCTTTTTGACGCGCAAGAGCCGACATTCACAGCACAAGAGAACTGATGGGCAGAAAAAACAAGTCATAAATGTCATTTTCTTCTAACAATGTTGGAGTCTCCGTGTATTAATAAATTGAAACGTTTGATTCCTTAATTAGAAAATTGAATATTTTAATTTCAATCAGTTATTAATAATGAACTAGTAAAGTTTACACACACACACAAAACTAGTAACTAAGGTTTCTCACTTCAAGATTTAACTAGCTGTAATGAATTATAAATCGGACATTTTGTTTTTTCAATACACTGTTACACTCTAATTTTAGATACAACGCTGCGGAAAATCGATTGCGGTATTTCAACGGATATACATTTTGGAGTCCCCAGATACCGATAATTTTTTTAACGTCGTCATCTGTCTGTTGTCTGGAACACATGCGCGCAGACTATGCATAAGATTTCTTCTAAACTGATGACACCCCTGTCCATATCTGTTACTGAAAGCTCTGCGATTTTGACCCCATTCATTAATTTTGGGAGTGCTTTATGTGAAGCGACATTTAAAAAAAATGCTCAAAAATGGCTTGAATTTTTTTTCTTTAAATTTCTTGTAAGGATAAAGTAGAATGCACTTAGGTGGCCTAAGTCGGATTTTCACTGTTAACTCTAAATTTTTGAAAATTGCAAAAGTTTCGACGTCTTCCAGAACTACGTAATTGAAGATAGATATATTTGCTTCAAATGAAATGCGTTGTCCGTAATTAGTTGTTTCATTAATATCAGGTATTTTTTAAACATTTTAGTAGTTTTCTCGAAATATAGCGTGCAATTGTGCAATATTGAAAAATAACAAAAACAGCATTTTCTCAAAAACGGTTCGAAATTATTCTTTAAACTTTTGGTATGGATTTTGCTAAATGTACTCTTTAAGAAGACATAAGCGTCATATTGCTCTATTCTTTTGTTTTTTCAAAAATTAAAAATATGTAATTTTTTAAATATCTCTCACGCCAGTAATATGCAGTAATTTTTTGACTAACCTCTCACGTTGTTAATATTTACATTAGCAGCAATTTGTTTAAATAATTAGTATAATAGATTGACCTATCAGTTCAGAAGAAATATCTCGCCTTTACTTCAGTTAATTCTCACAACATTTTTTTGTTTTGAGAGATATAATGGATTTAGAAGGAAAGTTTAGTCAAAACTCAGATTGATGTATCCACCAGCCACCTGCGCAGTAGGAGACTATCGCTCTCGGTAGGAGTGCGTACGTCAAATCTACGGTGAACTCGGCATGCGACGGGGTTCTCCTGTTTCTTCCGGACTTCCACTCCCCATTGCCCCATCGTGATTCATTGCTCACATTATATCTTCATGACCACATGTCCATTAAATCTCTCAAGTACCACAAGGAGCACACACACACACACACACACACATTTGCTAACATGTACTGCACTCCTTCACATGTTGGGTAGGAAATAGTCCTGGTCCTTAGAGCTTGTGACGGTTGGGATGGTATTGCGCTGGGGGAGATACCTGGAGGTAGAACATTCCATAAGGCGACATGGCGGCGCCGGATGTCACGTTCCGAAAAGGTAGAAACACTGCTACCTCCCGGGGTGTATCATACTGGCGATTTGAAACGATGCCTCATTTTACGTGGCGAGACTCGGGCCATGAGGCTTGCTCTTCCGTCTGACCACGCAAATTTCGCTACTTTTCACCAACCTTTTTCGCCCTTAAAAATCCATGGCTTCGATCGAGTTTGAACCCGCCGTCTTGGGTATAACAATCAAAAATTACTCACTCACAAAACATACTCACAAAAGTACTGTGAAGGCGCGCCTGCATATGTCTCGTGCTCAGGCACGGTGTAGAATAAGTAAGGCTAGGGTAGAGAATAGGTAGAATCCATTGATGGCATTGTGTATTGAAGCAATCAACCCCCGAAGGTGGATGAATTTGAAAACGTGTGGTGTATACGAGTGGACTGTCAGTGAGAGGCTATTTAAAGTTCGCGTGCGTCAAATGCATTGCTTTCGCAGGCGAAAAATCCGATATTCACCACTCGCATTACCACACGTTTATGAAGTAAAACGTTGGTTCTCTGCCTAATTTTAGTGACGTTTTTCAGTGCACCCCTAATATAACGCACAGAATGGGTGAAAATTAACAAGTTAAAAGGTAATTGGCAGTGACACAAAATACCTGCATCAGTAAGTGTGTCTCTCAGGTTCATGATAAATTGGTTACCAGTCTGTGACAAACATGTGGAACTTCGTTTTATAAGATTTTCTACTATATGCTCAATTCAAAAAGTTATCTCTGAACAGACTGTATGTCTTAAAAATAGGTAAAATTTATTTTGAGACACTCTGTTCTTAATAGGGCTAAAGAATAAGTTTCTCGTTTTTGTAATAAACCAATGAATCCTTTATTTGTCCAGCCTGCCGTGAGTTGGATTGTTTGTTGTTTTTATTGTAGGATTTAAACTAATAGTTACAGTATTCTATTTATTAATCTTATATCTATACTAATACCATAAAGACAGAAGTGCGTTGACTTACAACGTGATAATCTTTTAATCTACTGAACCAATGACTCTCTTGTGCTCTTGTGCTATCTTTCTTTAAAGATGTAGAGTACTATAGGCTATGATATATAAACAACGTTAATTAATCTACAAAATAATTACTTTTCTTCACATTTCCGCCAAACTTTACTTCACAGATTCAAGAGTGCGTGAAGGTCAGTAGTTAAGCTGCGCGCCACCAGACGAGGATGTCGGAGATCTACCACTGGTTTCAACGATATCCAGAATTATTGCGAAATTCATTGGGATTTGAATAAGGCTAAGTAAGGTCCATGTGTGTTCGTTGGTAATTTGATATTTCTGATCGTTGGTGGAACATTTGAAAGCTGTAAATAAAGCAGTAAATTATGTCAATGTAGTAATACATATACTGTCCTTAGTTCTTTTATACAAACAGTGGCAAGAAAACATTGGGAACTTGAAAGTGTTTTTAAAACTGAAGTACGTTGGGAGAGTAAAAAGTATAATAATGTACAGTACAGAATATACAGTAAGGTACAATGTACATTGAGTAGATATCGAATAGTTCTTAAACAACCTCTTCCTTTAGTGATTTTTTTGAATATTGAATTGTTTGAAACAACGGCAAAACGAAATTCACAGTTGTCAAATCAGACAGTCCTTTCTTTACACTACGAATGAGCATTTTATTTATTTTCTTAATTTTTCCTTCATCCCGAATTTTTTTGGGATTATCCGAAATTTCGGATTTTTGATGTCTACTGTACCACATTGTAAAGCACACCTTGAAGATTTATGATATTGGAGTAATTTGTTTTTCCTATTAGAACTCTTTAGACATTTACTCTCCGAGATCTGGGGGCGAGATATCCACATTGCAGAGCTTCCTGGCGAACAACTGCCAGGTTCACGTTCACGAAATATCCTGCCCACACCCGGCACAGTGGTAATTGTACTTGTGGCAATTAAACCTGCCGGTGAACAACGTAAGTGTGGTAAATATTAAAATTACATGGTGATGGATGGGGATTTTTTTAAATTTGTTGCGTCTTCAATTGACGCAACGCGACTCCGATCCCGGGGTGGAGGGGAGGGGGGCGTTGAGCGCTTTGCATGCTTTGCGTAATCCTCCACTAATTTCAGCGCGGGAGTAATCCTCCATTAACAGTATGTCATGTCCGTCACGTCTCGTCGCAGTCAGTTGTGAAGGGGACCGCCAAATAGCATCTCCGCGCACGTGTCCCTGCGTCACCACTCAGCGGCCAGAATTGGGAAGGAATTAAGATTGGGTTAGGGTTTAGGACACTCCACAGGGGTTGGACTAGCCGTTTTGTCGTAACAAATTTCTCATGAGGTTCTACGGGAATCGAACCCGGTACCTCAGTGGTGAAAGGGACGCGACTTCGCCAGAGACACAAGAGCATCTTACATTCAAGACTAACAGATTTGTTTTTTCAAGTGGAAAATCCACGTTAGATTAACAAACTTCATTTATTTCCGTGACAATTGACGTGCCGATCGCGGGATTGTCTTTTAAGATAACCAGTGCTTTATTTAAATTCTGTAAATACGAAAGTTTGCATGTATCTTCATTTACGAGTTTGGCCAGATTTTCTCCGTGAATAGTACATTTCAAGTACTAAATTTGTTCTTTTCTGAGGTATGGTACTACTAATACGTGTACTTCCTTCAAACTATGTTATCGAATGATAACGTTAAATGTAATCGTTGGTTCCTGAACTTGAATAAAATCAGATACATGAAAAATCCAAATATCTATGACATATTCGTAATCTAAACTAATTTCACTTATGTACAGGTGTGGAGGGATGACTTCAACTTACATCATTTTATTTCCACGAAATACGGAAAAATACTCGAGTGAACCAAGGAATAATCTTGATGCCATATTTGTGATGATAGAATTGTTTCCATTTAACGTTATTTTTCCTGTCATATGTAAAGTTGCTTTTGTCCTCTTACCCATTTACTTTGATTTCATGGTATATGAAGTTAACCTTGAGGCCATCAGGGTCACAAAATTGCCATTCTTTGCCAATTGCCTGGTATCTTATTTGAATAGATGTTTCGGAGTGTTTGACGTCCAACACACGTTAGAACATGTGCGCATATCAATTGCTACTGTTTGTAACTGCTTTGTACTTCCGGGGCGCACAAGCTATTCCGCTATAGATATGAACAAAAACGGATAGGCTATTACCTCACCAGTGTGCAATTCAGAGACGAATTCAGTGTGATGCCAATGAAGAATTCACATCAAACAACTATAGAGAACGGAAAGTCCTCCTTTAGATTTAACGCAGATAATAATTGACTACACGATGTGCTTCGATACCCCTGAATGTGTTCGATTCCTTTTGCCCTGTCAATCTCAACACCTGCAACTCTATTCTGGCTATATTTGTATCCATCAGTTGCACATATTTACATACATATTTTCGGAATATTAACTATAAAATTTTGATTTTTTTCATGCCCTCATATTCTCCGCAGTTTCGTTTAAATAACACAATTTCACCCGTTGTCTCTACTGCTTTTCTTGACACGTTTGCACCTCCATTGTGAGAGGAGAGGCCTAAACAAAAAAATGTTTCTATTATAATAGAAAAAGGGTGTACAACTCCATGGCTCTGCGATTGATTGTCCCTTTTATGATATTCATTTAATAACGAAAGGTTGGGAAATGTGAGGCGCACCGGCGTATCTGCGCTTCCATATGGCGCGACTCTCAGCCGGTGACTTCAATTCATCAATCGCGACAGCGCGCGCGCACCCGCTCGCTCACTGAACGCGCCCCTTCCGCCACCCCTCCCCTCCCCTCCCCTCTCCCCCCCGCCCAGCACGAATCCGCCTCCCCCCCGTGCGCTCAGCGCTAATCCCACCCCACCGCACGCACCCTTCCCACAACCCGTTTCACCCCACGGCCCGCCAATCCTCCTCTAGATCCAACTCCACTCCCACTCAACTCAATCCACTCCCGGCTGCCCTTCGCCACTGCGCTCCAGCCCCAATTGGCTCTGGCGTCGCTCATTGCGGCGGTGGTGGTGGAACGGTATGGGACTGTTATACCCAAGTTCGCGGGTTCATTCCCGTTCAAAGCCGTGGATTTTTAAGGGCGAAAAAACCCTACGTATGCCTTCCTTCGGAGGGAAAGTAAAGCCGGCTGTTCCATGTTAATAGATTTACTGCATGTAAGAGATTCTCAATCCTATATAAAGCCTCTGATCTAAATTCAAATCGCCTGTTTCATCGCCCAAGAAATACCCCCCTCTCTGCTAGTTGGTGAAAAGTTGCAGCGTACCAAAATTTGCGTGGTCAGACGGAAGAGCAGGCCTCATCGCCCTAGTCTCGCCACGTAAAATAAGGTATCAATTCAATTCAACTCAACTCATACCGCTCCAGACTCTGTGACCATGTGTTTTACATCGTCCGCGCCTGCCTCCCATCCTGCTCACCCCGCTTCGCATCCCCGCTACACTTCCATCCTGCCCCAGCCACGTTCTGCCCTGTCTCCCGCTCTTGCTCCTGCCACACCTCCCCCTCGGACCCCCAGCTAGCACCTCCCCGCCCATTCCCTGTGGACCAACCATACCCTAATCGCCGCAACCCTTCCCGTCGCGCACCCTCCCGCTCAAGATAATTTTTTTCCACCGGTTCAGGCGGCTCAAGGCGTCAATTGCTATCACTGCACTGCTTCTGATCGCGAGGTTCTAGCGTTGAACTGCCGACAATCGCAAAATTCTACACTAGCCAGATAGATAGGTCCGTGGTGTAAGAAACGCCTTACTTCATGGCTATGTCGAATTCAGTCACTGTGTGGAGGAGAACCAGTATAAGGGCCGGCTGCTCTGATCGGTAGTTTTCAGTGTTTTTTCCGATCAACACCAGATGAATGCCTGGGCAGTATCCTAACAAACGGGCCATGGACAGTGCGGCCACCTCCATCTCTCGACAAACAGCATGCACTACACTCACGGGACAAATGACCGTGGCATTTGACGCGCCCAGAATCACTAATCAATTCTTCTCCACTCTCCTCCAGACTGCTCTGACTCCCACCCCTTCGCAACCACGCCGCATCGCCCCAACACCTCTGCCTCCACCTCCGCCTCCACCTCCGCCTCGGCGCGAGCTTCTGCTTCTGGGTCCAACCCTCACAAACCGCAAACACTAATTAAATTATAGAAGCAAATTATTCCTAATGAATTCTACTCAATCAATATACTAATACAGAAGTTAGCAATACTATATATTCCAAACTCAAAAATATAATCAATATATGTTGAGCTTAGAACAATAAATTTAAATACCACGAAAACAACAAAGGCCAATCCGAATATCCGAGTTTGCTAAGACAGTAGTGGCGATCCCGAATCGAAGGATCACGGGTTCGAATCCCGCCTCGGATATTGGATTTATTTGTGACTCTTCATCATCATCCTACCACTGCATTAAAGAAGGATTGATAACTCTCAGCTAAAGCAGGAGGCCCTTTCCCGTTAATGAGGTGAAGTTGGCTAATAAAAAAACAACGAAATGTCATTATTACTAAGCAAAAATGCGAACGTTTTAGTTTCAATAGTTTATTACAAAACATTGGCTTGTAAATCATCAATTGAAGACATGTTTAAAACTTCAGAGAACCACTTTATATCCATCTCTAATCCCGTGCATCTGTGGTTCACGCAATGGATCTCCAGTCTCGCCATCCTCCCCCCCCCCCCACCCTCATCGCCACCCCCACCACGCTTGCTTGATTCGGACAGGAATGTCCGATAACCAACCTGTGGTCTGACACTAAATCCGCTGATTTATTCTCTAGCCAACCATGCGACAGCATTGAGACCAACCTTTTATCATTGCCATCAAGGGCACGAGTCGGGTAATTCCTCCCCTACATGATAAATGCAAAACAAATTGAAAAAATGTATTTTTCAGTTTTCTTTAAGATTATTAACGTAACTTTTCAGCAATGTCGTGGTTATACAACTACCGCGATTCTTTTCTTTTATTTACACAATCTCTCAAGAAATTATTGGAGTACATTTCATTCATACAAAAAATTTATTTTTACGTAGTGTTGTATCAAGCGAGGTGACTTTTTAAAATAGTGTTTTCACTGCTCAAATAGTCATCGCTCATCGAGTGTCTTTTCTACCTTTTTGCATAGATTTTACCGATAACGCACCCGTGCGTAATTTATTAATGTCCTTAAGTCATTTTAACATCTTGATTCAGATTGTAACATGATAAATTTGTCAAAAGTAGTAATAAAACACATATCAGAATTCATCACAGTCCCTATACCATGAATATATTACTTAAACGAGAAAGTTAAAACTTAAGTTAGTGAAATACCTAATGATAGTTAATAAGGACCTAAAAAATCTATCACTTTCTGAAAATGTAGAAGCTAGAATATTTTAATCATATTAGGAAGAAAAAAATGTTTGATTTTAAATTAATTCGTTTCAAGCTGTTTATTAGCTGACAAAATAATGACCCGATATATGTTTTCATTTCTCTACTATGACAGATATTTAAATTAGTTTTTTAAAATCCAAGTACAACTTTTATAATAGTATAAACGTTGAGTGCCCTTTTTACTTGGTAACAAAGGAAAGTATTCTAATCCTGCCCCAGAATAGTGCAATTTTTTTGATAAAAAAATACTATTGCCGGGCCGTAGTAACGTAAATGTATCACAAAGTAGTAGTATCACACACTTTGTTCCTATGTGTAGTAAATCCTCTAACTCGTGCAGTGGGAATCCCTGATTCACGGGTCCTTGACACCGAAAAATCGATTGATTGCGAAATGTCCGTCTGTGGTCAGTGCAAGCGCCAAATTCCAGTCATGATATTTTTTCAAAACTGAGATTCCCAGATCGATCAGAACAAGCTTTAGGCCCTGCGAATGTGCATTTGAATTTTGATTTTTAGATATACTACTTAACACAAAACCTCAATTTCAATTTTTTAAATAATTGACTATAATAAATGAGTGTTTTATTTTCAAAATGTCCGTTCGTCTGTGTGTCCATTCGTCGGTTGCCCGCCGTCTGTCCGCCCGTCCGTCTGTCCGCCTGTCCGCCTGTCCGCCTGTCCGTCTGTCCGCCTGTCCGCCTGTCCGTCTGTCTGTCTTTCCGTCTGTCCGTCTGCCCGTCTGTCCGTCTGTCCGTCTGTACGTCGGTACGTCGGTACGTCCGTACGTCTGTACGTCGGTACGTCTGTACGTCTGTACGTCCGTCTGTACGTCCGTCCATCTCTCCGTCTGTCTGGTGTATGTAAACAACACTAGCCCCTGAACCATATGTAGGATTTTTTCCAAATTGTATAAAACCCTGTCCATTTGGCCTGAGTCGAAGCTCTGCGATTTTGAAAATCATTCATTAGTTTGTGGGGGTACTTTATATGAAGCCCTCCGAACATTTTCAAAGTTTTCTCAAATCGGCTAAATACATTTTCTTTAAAGTTAATAGAGTTATAAAAGTGACGTAGTTTCGATTTTCACGGTTAATTCTGAATTTTCGAAAATTTCAAGAGGAAAATGTTTTTCGGTATCTTCCTTTAACTACAAAATTATTTTTTTAATTTTTAATTTTTCCTTAAAATTAAATTTGTTGTCCATATTTTTTTCTTTCACTAAGGCAATATACATTTTTTTTTGTTTTAGTAGTTTTCGCGCAGTATTGCGAGAAATGTGTGCAATTTAAAAAAAATTACAAAAGCACGACTTTTTTGTTAAATGGCATAAAATGTTTGTTTAAACGTTTGATGGCGATAGTGCAAAATGATATAAGATGGCGTAAACGTCGTATTGATCTATTCTTTTGATTTTTCAAAAATGACAAAACTAATTTTTTGACGTGTCTTTGTCACATAGTTTATGTTTGTGTTAGCAGCGATTTGTTTACTATATTATATTAATGAGTACGTGTGCTTAAAATAACACCTAAAAAAGGATCTCGAGAATTTAATAGTTTTGAGTGGAAACTATGACAAAATTCCGCATTTTCAGAAATGTTCATACGCCGTTTTCTCAAAAGCGGCTCTAAATTTTCAGAATAGTTCTTATTATACTCTTTAATATTGCGTAAAGTTAATTATGGGATATTTTTTTATTTCTTCAAAACATTACACAAATTAATGTTTTTAAAAGATCTAACACTATTAATATGCACATTTCAGCAATTTGTAAAAACTATTTTATTTGTGAGTTAAAGTGCTTCAAATGAGTTCAAATAAAGTTGTTCGAAATTTTCTGTGAAAAAGTGCTAAAATTTTCCAATTTACTATAGCGCTTAAGTGCGATTTTCTTAAAAACCGCTCCAATTTTTTCAAAAAAATTGCCATTGATGACGATGTTTTACTGTTCTTTAATATTCTGAAAATAATATTTCCGTTCTACTATTAGGTAACCAAAAAAGTAAGAAAAATTGTAAACAATGTACTTTGAGAGGCAGTAGATGGCAGCTGGCAAGTGTATGTGGCAAGTTCGAATATCTAATCGAGACCAAAAGAAATAGAAAATTAATACGGGAAAGTCTGTTCCATTCTGTAGCACCACTAGTTTCATTAATCTTTGTTCTCGAATTACGTATCAACGTTCACAAGACTTGTCATTAAAATTCCTGAGTTTTCGAACATTGCAAAAGTTATAAATAATGAGCAAAAGTATGCCCTTTTTTAGTTATGTTAGTGTTATGAATACAACTTGAGAACCGGCAACGTATAAGCTCCCTGCCAGTTTGACGCACTATTGTCACGCGTAGCACCGACAGTGGAGCGTCATGCTTTGAGGTAACGTTGAAGGAGCTCTGCCCCAACGGACGCTTACCGCCCGCGTTGAAAGGTGATACTGCTGATGGCAAACATCTCCGTTCGCGGGTGACTCCGTCAGATCCGATGAGGCGCAACTCCCGATGTGGCAAAGCAACCAAATCGCCCAAGCTGATTGCTTGAGGAGCAGGTCACGTGGCGCTCCACCCCACGTGCCGAGAGGGCGTCGTACGCGCGCCAAAGAGCGCCTTTGCCCTCGACGGCCGCTGGGCCAATCCATTACGGGAGGCAAGCGCGCCGCCGGGAGTCGAAATCCGGCCCCCTCGAAGCGAAGCCCACTCCCTCAGGGCCTCGTTAGCCCTGGTGTTGCAGAGCGCACCCCCCGCCCCTTCCCCTCCGCGACACCCGCTGTCCTCTAATGCGAAAGTCCTTGTCCGACACGCAATGGATTGGTCACCACAAAGCGAAACCAAGAGAAACAAAGGTTTCATTTGCATCACCAACACATTTAATACGCAAATAGGGTAAACCATCTACAGTGGATTTCTTTGCGGAGGAAAACGGTATATTCTGGACGTTTCTTGAGTTTGTTTGGTTTAGTAATCTGCCTATACTATTAAACTCTCTATTCATAATAAGCACTGTTCTATAATGAAAAAATCGGTATACTTTCGTTATAAAATTTGCTTTATTGTGAAAGTTTTTTATTGTGTGATGACATATCACGAACTTAAGGTTTTATTTTCTACTGATACGTAAGAGCTTGTTATTGCCTTCCATATCGAGCTCGACATACACTGCATAACGTACCTACATCGAAAAGATCGTGGCTACGAAGGAAATAGGAAAGCAGTTGAATGATTTAGATTTCACTTATTATGAGTTATTTGATTAGGTATTCTATTATTGAGAGAAGTTGTTGAGGAAATTGTAAAAGAGAATTAAGAGAGGGAAATATGAAAAAATAAACCTATTCAAGTTAACATCTAGCTAATTAGTAAATAAGTAAATCTAAATCAACACAATGAGGTAAAAAATTAAATTGAATCGAGCTGTAGAGAAAGGAACAAATCGTTTCTTGCACTTTCCAAAGGAAAGAAACATTAAATAATACTTTCACATGTTATATTATCAAATCTATTTTTTCTGCGCGAATTCACTAATGATAGTCTAAAAACTGTTATCACGTGTTTACTTTCTTTACAATACAATTTGCCGTGTTGTATATAATAATTTCTTTCATTAAGGTCCTGCATAATTTTTTGAAACGTTTACAGTTTTTGCGCAATATTGCATGTAATATGAGCAATTTAAAAAAATCAAATGGCATTTTTTTTAAAACAGCTCCAATTTTTTTCTTTAAACTTTTGGTATGGATAGGGCTAATTGCACTCTTTAATATAACGTATATTTCATTTCGTTGCTATTGTTTTGTTTTTTAAAAAGTTGCCCATATACAATTTTTTTGAAAGATCTCTTTCTCCATTAATATGCACATTTCCAGCAATTTGTAAACGCAATTGTATTTGTGAGTTAAAGGGCTTCAAATGAAGTTTTAGAAAAACAATTTTCTGTGAAAAAGCTTCAAATTTCGAATTTACAGAAGCGCTTAAAAGCCATAGTTTTAAAAACGGCTCGAAAATTTTCAAAGAAAATTGCCATTTAGGAAATGTTTTACTGTTTGTTAATGCTATTAATGTAATATTTCGGTTCCACTATTAGAAAACAAAAAATTAAGAAAGTTTAAAGAGGTGTACTTTGGGAGGCGATAGATGACAGTTGATAAGAGTACGTTTCGAGTCCTAATATCTACCCGAAGCGAAAGGAAATAGAAAACTAATGTGGGAAAGTCTGTGTCATTCTCTAGCAGCACTTGTTTGCTGTCGTAATGTTTCGTGCCGAAAGTGTCTGATTGCATTGCTATTTTCTAAACTATTTCTTCACATGGTCATTTGGTTGATAAACGTTTCCTGCGTCAACACCATCTTCCATCGTTCTGTTAACTTCACCAACTAATTTGAGAAACAGTCGGGCACATGGTTCGTGTTCCCTTTAGTTTCGGTGCTCGTTTCTTGCTCGATGAACTGAGCAATATCAGGAGGTAACAAAAAAATATCATACTGGTAAAGCTCGTTCGTTCCTAAACTCTCTTTCCCTTCTGGACCGCAAACGATAGAGACAAAACGCGTGAAAATGCGAGCCATTCGAGGCCACGCCGCAGCATCGATTCTGTTATGTCAAACAAGCTCAACTCCAGGTGTCGCCCAGGTATGTGGCCAATAAAATCTGTATCATCAACAATTAATTATCAAAAGATAATTACTCATGAATTATTGTACAATGCCTTAGCGATCTCGGCTAAATCCACATATGGCATTCAAGAATTGAAAAAAAAAATTGTTTATGTGTTTTATTTAAGTGTCCGCCTGTTTAAGAAATACATTTTGCGAATTAGTTACAAAAGCTGCCCATACGAGATGACCAAAATGTTGTTATATGTATTGAACCGAGCTCAGATTCAAGGCCCCGAAATAATAATTCGTGACGTGTCCACTCCTTCGGATTTGAACGTGGCGCGGCGGCGACGTCAGGAACTTATGAAGCGGCGGTCAAGGAGGTGGAACCAATGAGTCAATGATAGCCAGATAAGGGATTGCGAACAGCCATTGGTGGAAAGGCCGAAAACGAGGGAAGCAGCGGGCGGAAGGCTGGTGGTCCGTTGCTGAACCGCTGCTGTTAAACATTTCCATGAGAGAAAGAGCTCCTTCTGTTGAAGGTTTCGCGAGAGCAGAGCTACGATATTCTGTTAGAAAATTTGGTAAGAGGAAGAGCTACACGTTTCTGCTTAAAGGGCCGAACGAGGAGGAACTCATCTTGACTAAATTTGTTTCCGGGAGATGAGGGGTTAATTCTTTGTGAAAGTGCCAGTAATAGCAACTCCACGTTTGCTTGTTTTGGGGAGCAGCGAATTGAACGGTGAAGGTGTTGCTTGGAGTGAAACCAGGCGCAACCAGCTCAGCAATCAAGGCTCCTGGAGTGGAGGGTCGGCAACCGATGCGAGGTTTTCAGCGTGACGACGCTCAGAAGGCGGCGCCAGCGAGGTTCATCCACCTATGTCAGATGCAGGAGCGCGAGTACCCGTGCAGCCCAAGGCAGAAGCAATAAGCAAACGTGTAAATAAAAGAAACAACAAAGCTAGGTCACAAACCAGAAACTTCAACGAAGGCATTAGTGAGCGATTCAATTCACTAGAGGAACAAGCCAATTGGAAATGGCTATGCCCTCGTTTGTAAATTGCAAGATTGCGTCTCACCATAAATAGAAATTAATATGGAGCGCTAAAATGTATTTAATTTCCTGTACAATTGAGAGGGTAATCTTAGACGAAAGTTATTAAGTTTGAAATTCATTAAAAGTTGCACCGGTTGTTAGCGTAGAAGCACACTGTTATTGTGATGTAAATTTAAAGCAAGTTTAAAGATAATAATTATTTATTTGACTGCGGCGTAAGCGTCCAGCGTCACTTGTGGACACGTGATCTGTGTGCTTCCCGTTTTGTACTCCTCGTTGTTACGTTATTGTGTATATTTTTGTATGGAGAATATATGATTTTCATGTCTCAAGAAATCCAAGCTTTGATTTCATCATTTCGTTTTCAACTTGCCCATGTTCCCACAAATCCGGAACATTTGGAATGAAATGAGATTAAATCAGCTCGACAGGGCTGAGAGCGAATGGGCGCTAATCCGTCGGGCGCTCTAGGGACGTCCACGCCCACGCTATGCTGCGTACCCCTGATAGGAAGAGTTGCAAGTGCCCCTGCACGCCGCCACAGTTTTGACGGAGTGTTCGGCTGCAATATGTAACCAGGGGCACTAGAGTGATAACTTGGAAATACACGCGTTATATTATAAACACCTGTATATAATAATAATAATAATAATAATAATAATAATAATAATAATAATAATAATAATGTCCTTCCATTTGATTTTTGTGCACCGCCGAGAATATACGAAAATGCTAAAACCAAGATAGTGAGTGATAGAGACAGCGAACTCTGTCTTAAATAAGGTGGTCCAGACCCCAGTTAGAGATATAGATATTACTGAAATCAAAAGTCGAAAATTAAAACCCGAAATATCACCATGATATAACCGGGAATATCACTGTTAGCCAAGGCATTTTCTAAAGCAACATACACTTTTAAAGTTCAACAAAAAATTATCCATGTGAAAAAAATACTAAATTTAAAATGACAAAAGGCTAATGGTATCTGAGAACCTAATACAAAATGAATCCATTTTCGAGAAAATTTGAAAATGTCGCGGCTTCATGTAAAAAATCCCTCAAACCCAAAAATATCCATTTCAAATTCAAGGGGCGCAACGTTTCTCAAATCAATCGTGGAATATCAATACTGCTTATACTTTAGCCACTAGCGTTGTTCGCAGACGGTTAAGCACGGACAAACGAAGAGACAAAAGAACGGACAAACGAACGGAGAAACAGTCAGGCGGACGGATGCACGGGCAGATGGACAAACAGACGGACGGACGGTTGCCGAAAACAATTTTTTCGGTATCAACTGCCCAAAAACATAGATTCTAAGTATAAAACTTATTACGTAGCGGAAGAAATTTACTACAGACAAGAATAACGTTTACCCATCTTTTCAATTTCAGGAACCGACAAAATGCGTTTTTATTTCAAACATTTACCGCTTTTTTCTCAATCATATCATACTGTCTTCATACTACGTGATTAGTAAAAGTATTAGGCATTTTGCGCACCTGTGGTCCCCAGAGACGAGAGCCCAGATGGCTGCGGGGTGCAGCGCCGTTCAGTGCCGTCGCCCCTCCTTCGCCCTCGTCATCGCCAGTCGGCTCCACCCCGCCCACTAACAGCTGCGCCCGCAAGGCCATGCCCGTTCAACCGTCCAACGGCAACCGGGAATCCTCTCTGCCCGCCCGATAGAATGAAGAGGAACTCGAAAATGAGATTTGTCTTTTTTTTTTCTTGAGAAAAGGGGCTTCACAGTGTCTATTCGATGGTAAACACTAGTCTAATGCCGTTTACAGATAGGAAATAGGACTCGAACATGTTCACGAGATTTTAAGGGCTGGCTTGATTCTCCTACTACTGCCTCCTGCGTTATCACCAATTTATCAGCTGCTGGCGTTCACGCCTTCTCGCAGATAAGATATCGCTTGTGTCCCCACACTTCACTTTCAAGTGCCTGACTTCCTAATCACTGTTATTGGCAGGAACATACATCGTAGTTTCCCTGTTATCCAAAATTATTTTCCCTGTGGGAGTTTTGCATTGTTCTTCTAATGTAATTAATTGCCGTAAAGTTTGCGGTAATGTTTAGAGGATTCATATGTCGGACCTGTGGAGTGCTGCGGGTTTCATTCAAGGTTAGGTTAAGTAAATCAGTTCGTTTTTTTTGTTCAAACCGTATTTGAAGTGATAGTGCTTCATTTATTACCATAACAGTAAAGTTACTGGTAGCGGAGACAGTTTAACTGCCTTCCACTAACCTTAGAAAAAATGGATATCCTAAATGAAATGCAAGCCAACAGTATAACTTCAGAACATCAGAGTTCAACAGAAACCTGATGCTAATGTCAATTTTCCTCATCCCAATGGACAGTGCTCTTGATTTTATTGTTAAATTTTATGACCGTACATATAATGACATTCCCATGTTTGCCAAACATTATACAGATTATTTGCCTGGATTTGTTGTCGTGCTGCAAGAAATACAGAGACATATAAATAAAAGAAATGTTAAAAAAGAATAAAAACAATAATAAAAAATTGTTAATTAAAGAACATGAGTCAAGAGTATCAGCTGAAAAGATGGAAAATAAAATCAAGCTATGACAAGTAGACCAAGACAATATAAATTTACACACTGCGATTAAAGAATATTATTTTGGAACTCTAGAAGAATCCTCAGAACAGAGAAACTGCAGAATATCCTAAAAAATGTGGCCAATGTTATTTGCGCTGAAACTTGGTTTCAGAAAAAATAGTGAAAGTAATGTGGATTTCCCAGGTTGTGTGATAGTCCGAAAATACAGGGTGCAGAGAAGGGGTGGAGGAATAATTTTTATTGTGAGTAAAGCTATAGAATTTGTACAGATAAAAGATCTTAAACATCCATACAAGTTTTATGAGCTATATGGAATTGAAATCACTAACATGAAAGAGAACCTTAATATCTTTGCTTGTTATAAGCCTCGAAAATACAATTTAAGTCAAAAGGATTTGGACTCAATAATGGGAAATGCTTATCCAAACAGTAAAATTATTATTATAGGGACTTTAATGCTCACACTCACTTATGGATCTGTCGCCTTACTAAAATAGATGAAAACGTGTTGAATAATAGTGTTTCTGCATAATTACTGTTCCTGTAGTAAGGTCCCATACACTTAAGTAGACTACAAGTACTAAATCTAACATTGATTTAGCTTTTTTCCACAATTAGTATTGCACATCAAATCCAACTGACGACGGTAGAAAATGAAACATGGGGATATAACCATTTCCCAGTATATATAGATGTTAATGCGGAAACAAAGTACATTCACAGAAAAAATACAACTTTTAAAATTTATGGAAAGAAAGCAGACTAGGAGAACGTGATAAAAGATCTTCAAGAAAATTGTTATCAATTTGAAATATCAAAATATGTTAGTATCTCTGGCAGTGGTAAATATAATATTTTTATTTGTACTGTGACAAAAGCCATCGAGGGCAAATTTTCTTATTAAAAAAGAGCAATTAAAAATATTGAAAATCAGATGGGATGACGAGTGTGATAAATGAAAAGGTGAAGAAATACAATATATCAAACAGAACGCAGCAAACAGAAATGGGAAATTATCAAAGAAGTGAAAGGCCTTGTTGAATACAAAGTTAATGTTGCTTGTGCAAAAAAACTACTTAATTAGAAAAAATAGTTTTTTAAAATTTTGCTTAAACAATTAATATCGTTTTCTAATTTACCATGTACGTAGAATAAAGTTAAAATAATCAAAATAAATGGGTTGTAATTAAGGTAAATAATTTACATGAAAATCTGCAGGAAGGAAAAAAGTGGTTAGTCAACAATGTTATCACATTGGGTGACTGCAAATCCTAACATTGTACCTATATGTCAAAATACCTTTTTTTGATAATCCATTCAACTATGTGTAATTTATCAGAATTCTGAAAAAAAAGGAATAAGAACTCTACTCCTGGCATTGATGGTATTAATTATGAATTACTAAAATAATTACCTGCTAAATATCACTCTATTCTCTTGGATGTATTTAATGGAATGTATGTAGAAACATATTAACCCCAAGTTGTTGAAAGTAAACTAATGTTAAATTCATTATAAAGTGAAATCGTCGCAACCTAAGGCCTTTGGCTCTCACCTCATTGATTGGAAATTGTTCGATAAAATGATAACTGAAAGGTTCCAGTAGGTGTTAGAAAAAAATAATCTAATAACAAAGATGCTAATTAGGTTTAGAGTAGGTGTGTCTTGTGCTGACAATATTATTGCCCTGAACGTATATATTGGCGATGCAATTATGCGGAAACAAGATGTACTTGCTCTATTGTTAAATGTAAGAGATTTATTATTAATATTATGTAAATTATGTTAATATTTATGTATAAAGTAAATTGCTGTTAATATTTTCAATTATTCTAATAATTTTCACACGTCTGTAGACTGCTGGGTCTGTATTTTGAGATTCGTTTATGGTTCTTTCCTGGTTTGGGGACCGGAAGTATTTCGGCATGCTTTCATTGCTGTGGTAAGTAGCCTAGTCTTAAGCATGCGTTAAAAATATCTCTTAAAACACATTTATCTTGATGTGGAAGTTCTTTTATAATAATGTTTGGTAAAGTTTGGACAGATCCGAAATCAAATTATCAGTTTCCCACCAGAAGACCGAGACACGCCGAATGACATTTCATATGTTTCGATTGGTAAGCGGGAAGTGGTCTATCTGTGAGCGACGGATCTGCACGCACACACACACACACACATGCACAATAATAATAATAATAATAATAATAATAATTATTATTATTATTATTATTATTATTATTATTATAAACAACGTGGATTTTATAAAACTGATCTTTTCCCTCTTTCACAAGGTTTGCGTATGAAGAAAGCCCGGGCAACGCCGGGTAGTTTGCTGGCGAGTTAATAGTTCGGTATCGAAGTTTTTGCATTCTCGCAAACTTCTAACCAGCATAAACAATACCGCGTCACTTTCTGTTTCTTCTATACATTTTGTTTGCCACAATACGATCATAACCCATTAAAGTAAGTGCTGAATTAACAAATATAGAAAAGAAAAAAATCAATCCTCATGAAACAATGAGTTTTTATAACAAAAAATTTCACACACTGAATTAATTATAAATTTGTCGTAAAAATGTGTAAACTAATTGCTATATTTCCTGTCACCTGACCTCACCTCTTGAAATAATCCAGCGAAATTTTGGAGACAATGCATTTTCAATTGCTTTTTTTCACTTTGTTTCTTCGATTATTGAAAATATCTACGACAGAAAACAAATGAAGAACTGACGTATAGTGTGCAGACATTTTACGAACTCTTTGCTGAAGAATGTTTCTCCAATTTCACGCGCAGTAAGGAAGCCTCAACAATAACTTCTGTAAGCGCTCAAACCAAATGATACCTTCACCCCAATTCTTCGCTCTGCTGATTTAAGCTTCTCCTCTAAATATTGACCGCGGTCGCTCTGTTATTTGCAAGTCGCGCTAAATATTTAGGCTCCGTGGACCTTCTGCAGCGGAACAGAGGCGCGGCGTGGGGACAAGTGGCCTTGGAAGCGCCACCCCTGCTGCCCCGGGGGTTCCCCGCTCACAAGGCTGCCAACCGCGGCCCAACTCCGCGTCGATCCGTCAACGGAAGTTCAGGCCCGCGGCTGATTTGTGTCCACGTCGAGGGAGTTCTTCTGTTTCCATGGGCTCCGTTGGAAGTGACTGTTGAATATCCACTGCAGGCTGCGTCATTGCGGGCACGGGTCGGACTCGTTTGCGTGTGTTTGATCCCTGGGGGGCGAATGTAGAGAAAACATTGTGGTCAGGAATAGGAGGATGGAGAAACTGAATATAGGCTACCAGATTGTACCTCCTGTTGCTTTTAGAGAGCTGATAAAGATACTTTTCTTTCTTGCTATTCGTGGCTCGTCAGAATAGAAGTTGCTTTAGAACAAGCGGAAGTTTTGAATTACTATGCACGTTTTACTTGCTAACCAATTATTTAATGTGAGGAAGAATTAAGTGCACTATTTCATTCTGGAAAAGTGTAGAGTATACAACATTTGTATGAAAGACCGCTGAGTGTGTAATACGTCTGAAATATTTTTGTAGCCAATTTGCCCGACTACAGTAACTCGATAACACCATATATACAACACCATATATACAAATAATGTGTATGTATAATTGAGCAGCTTCTTGACATTTGCATGATAAAAACAGAAATTGTTGTTATTTATAATGCAATTCTATTTCAATCCACAACATTATTTCCATCCTATCCCAACATCCCATCAAATCCACAACATTCATTTCATTTATATATTTTTTTACAAATTGTTTAAAAAAGTTTTCTGTACCTGTTATAATTATTTATTTACTTAATCGATTATTCCCCTTTAGGAGAGCGATTGAACTTGAATTCATGATTTCATTTTTGTATGTTTCCCCTCTTCCTCCTCCAGAAAGTTATCTCTTCCTTTCGTCTGTCCACATTGTAGCAGGTTGTTGCGTTGTTCTTTGCTTGAAATTCAAATCACGATTTCACTCCGGCTCTCCTTGCAGTGTTCGAGATTTTCTACGTTGATCTGTTGCATGTCCGTCTGGACCTCCTTTAGCGACCCCGTGCTGCATTTACTCTTTGGTATGGTGCCCAGTAGTTTCTTTGCTGTACTGGCGTTCTCCATCCTGTAGATGTGTGTGTAGAACTTCGCTTGACGTTTTCTGATTTCTTCCGTTATTGTGTTGGTTTTTTGATACAGTTCGTCCTAAGGTCTCTGCATCCAAATGCCGTTTTTTTTTATTGCTCCGCAAGTCTTCCTAAGAATTTTTCGTTCCTGTTTTTCTATTTCCCTAATTTTGGTGTGACCGCTAATTATCATTGTTTCAGCAGCGTATGTTACTTCTGGAAGAATTACAGTTTTATTATATCTCAATTTTGCGAATGTGAATCGGATCAGGAAAATTTATCTCCGTAGCAACGGTCTGTCCGTCCGTTTGTCAGTCTATCCGTGAGTCTGTCCGTTTGTCTGCGAACACTAAAAGCGCATACGCAATTACACGTAGGATTTCTTTTTTAAATTGAAGAACCCCAGTTGTTCTGGCTCGACTCGTTACTTTCTGCTATATGATCGTAAATACGGAGCAATATACTACGTAGTATAGAGAAAGATATGTAATGCGGCGGATAATCGATTTTAAGGAATTCAACGGAAAACTACGTTTTAGGGCTCCCGATATCGAGAAAAACGTGTTTTTTTCAAAACGTCCGTCTGTTTGTCTGGTGTGTGTGAAAAACACTAGTGTCTAAACCAAGCGGAGGAATTTTTCCACTTTGCGGAATCCCTGACGATTTGGTCTCAGTCGAAGCTTTGCGTTTTTGAAAAACATTCCTTTTATTTTTGGGGGCATTTTACATGAATCCTTTAGGATATTTTAAAAATGTTCTCAAACAACGACTCCTATTTTTTTCTTTAGATGTCGTCTAAGAATTGAGAGACATACTGTTGTAAGGTGCCATAGGATTGCTCTTTTCACTTTTAACTCTGAATTTTCGAAAATTGTCAGAGCTTAAATTTTTTGCAATTTCTTAAATTTTTAATATTGAAGATTTTTCCTTCAAATAATATTTGTTGTCCATTATTAGTTCTTTCATTTATGTACATTTTCCTGAAAGTTTAATAGTTTTCGTGCAATATTGGGTGTAATATGTGCCATTATAAATAGTAAAAACAAGATTTTCTCGAAAACGTCTCCAAATATTTTTCTTTCTCGCATTTAATAACGTAAGAAAAGAAAGCATTGTAATTGTACGCCTGAAAACGGCGAATTTTCGACACAAAAACTCGTATTGCCGGGCCTTGGTAACGAAAAATCGGATCCAGTCTCTAAATATAGAAAAACAATCTTTAACGCGTGGTGTAGCCACAAACCATGTTTTGTGGGTCATTAACACTGAAAAATAGATTGGCGGCAAAACATGCCTCTGTCCGCCTCTACACAACACTAGCGCATAAAGCGTTCAGACGATTTTCTTCAAAATTAAAATTCCCCAATCATCCAAACTGATGTCGCGATCTCTGAAATTTAAAACCGAAATTTTAATTTTTTCACATGAAGCCTCTGTGACATTTTCAAAATTTTCAAGAAGATAGCCTCAAGTTTTTTATTACATTTTGTTGTTGTATATTACAAAAAACGTTTAAGAGAATGGTACAGGTCAAATTTTCGCTAACATTCCCAATTTTTCGAAAGCTGGAAAAGATATTTAAAACATCAAAATTGGTGACACATTTTGGCCTCAGACAAAGTCTGTTGTACGAAATAAAATCTAAAGGCCGTGTGCACTTAAAAAACGAGTAGTTTTTGTGTATTTTGAATTTTACAAAAAAAAAGTCTCAAAATCCGCTCCAAATCTCCACATATGTAATAAGGAGCGGTAAGAAGTATACTGCTAGTCTCATTTCCGGACATCGCTCGTTTTTTTTGAAAATTTAAAAAAAAATTAAAACTACAAAATTGGCGATTTTTGCTTCAGATAAAGTTTGATCTAGAAAATTAGCACTCTAAAAAAGTCATTTACAATTTTTTGAAAATAGAGTAGTTTTTGCGTTATTTCTGGTAAATTAATGAAATATATACAGGTTTCATACCAAGTATGAATACCATGAGAAAAATTGAAGAATTAAATCATTAATGCCCGATTTGAAGTTGCTGGAGAGTTCCGAGAAATTTAGAATTTGAGAAAATTGCAAAATTGCAATGAAAATGTGACTTGGAAACCACAATTACCGCGCTACGGTACAATAGGGTTGAAGGAAAAAAAAAGAACTGGTTTTGTCAAAATGTTTTCTTCACCAGCTAAAAAGAAAATGACATAATTTGGCGAAATCATTGGCCATACAATGAATATTTCGCATATCTTTACTTGACATCATTTAAATCCTATGTATTATTTAAAAATAATTTTACTCTTGATATAAGTACATAGAATGCACAGAATATGGAGGAATAATAATTCGCGAAACAATGTTCCAAAGCAAAACACTTTGCTTAATTGGTGATTTCGGACGCGTCAACGGCTAAGGTCGTTAGTCCCGTAAGTGTAGTACACGCGTTTTCCTCGAGAGGTGAAGGTGATCTTCCCCCGCTGCAGAGTGAGGTCCGGCGCCGACCTAGTGAGGGTTAGAGAGGTTTCCCGACCAGGCATCTCCCGCCAGCGGGGCACCGCCCCAGCTGGGTCAAGCTGTAAGCTCCCGGCCGGTCTCCGGCATGTGTGGGAGTGCAGTGCCTACAAATGTGCGTAAGAGGTTAGAGGAGCACAATGAAGAGAAAGGAAACGTCACGCGCGGTCCATGACCCGTTTATTAGGGTAGTACTCCGGCATTCGCCTGGTATTGAGCGGAGAAACTGCGGTAAATTTCATATCACAGCAGCCAGCCGCTAGAATTCTCCTTCCGACAGAATTCGACCTAGCTATGTGTGTCGAAAATCTAGCTAGTATACAAAATCCTGCCACCGTCGCGACTCGAACCTAAGACCTCCCCGTTAGAGGCACTTCAGTGACATCAGTTGATGCCCTGTGCCGCCTCCCCCGGTGCAAAACTCTTATTCTCTGCATGTTAAAGAGCAGTTCAGCCAATGGAGAACAAAGAAGAAATTTCAGTATCGCTGTATTGCCCTTGTCATACACACATTGTGAGAGAGTTTGAAAATTTTAAGTATGATAGTGAAAAAAAATTTCGTGTGAAATAACCAGTAAAAGAATTTAATCGTTTATTCTATATATTACGTAAATACATGTATGAAATAAAACGAAAAATATCGCGCTTTTCACCTGAATTACGTTGATAAATCATAAACACGAATTGTCGAAGAATGAATAGTTGGACTTGAATCGCTGCAAAGGACAACCAGAATCCTTCCTTGTAACAATAACTGACTTGACGCCCCGTTGTGAGGGCGCTCGACCTAACGCGCTGTCCTAGTGCGAACATTTGGGCGACTGGGCGCCAGCGGAGCCGCAGTTGTTCGCTCGCGCAGCCGCCATCCTCTGCGGTGCCGAGGCGGGGGACGCACCTTGCATTTGCAAATATTGGCGACTGCTGCCAGCGTGTTCGCGAGGAATGTGCGTTGAAGCGAACGCTATTGAGACTGAAGCTCCGACGAAATGCTTCACGTTCCAACTCTGGTGATGGTTTGGGAATCACTGATGATTAAGTGATGTGCGTAGCTTAGTGAATATTTGGATTTTTTCTGTCGGCCGCTCTTTAAGGATACTTCTCAAATTCAGTTCCCTTTACTTTTGTTAATAATTGAAGAAAAAGTTAGAGCCATTTGTCATAAAATTTGGAAATTATCGCAGAGGCTTTAGGTAAAGTATCTCTAAAATTTGAAGATTTTTTTTTAAATCGCAAAGCTTGAAGTCAAGCCAAAGCGACCAGGGAATATCCATTTTGAAAAGAATTCTACGTATGGTTTAGGCGCTAGTGGTGTTCACGGATGGACGGAGGGATGGACGGAGGGATGGACGGGCGAACAGACGGGTGGAGAGACTGACGGACGTTAAAGAAAACAACACTTTTTCGGTTACGTTTATTTCCGCTGAAATATCGAAATCAATTTTCCACAGAATTACATAACTTTTTCTATATTACGTATATTACTCCGTATTTACGAACGTATACGATAAAGTAAACTGAAAGCATTACGGTTTCGAAAGTGCATATGTACACTCTTTTATACAAAAGCGGTACAATGCAACAATGCAAATGTACCAATACACGGGTAACAAAGCAAACATTTTTTAAAAAAATTATTTGCATAGTTACGATGAGCATCGTCATCAAATTCGGAGAGCGAGCATTCTTGTGGGCAGGAATGATGCACGGTTACGACTGATGTCCCTTCACCCATTTCTGGAAATTTCACTTTCCACTGCAACTCGGAACACGTATTTACTTTGGCATTGCGTTGGCAGGGGTTGCATACGTGCGATTATTGACCGTAACGACCTTCTTCATTTGTAGCATTGTGATCTGCAATATGGCTCCTGTGTGTTCTCAGTCTAAGTAGGCAACGCATTTCATTGACTATTGCTCTTCAATTGAAGTGTTTTGTATGCAGCATGTTTCCTTCATGTCCTGATGTAGATGCTTCTAAACCGAATTGTCCTGCTCCTCCTGTTTGAATTCCTCCGTGAGTAAGTGTACTCTCCCGCTTGCAACACCGCGCTCCGAGATGAAATGTGGACACAGGTGTGGGAGTGGCGCTTGGCGCGTGTGACAGTACAAGCTGCTGCGCCTGAGTGCGTACTTGCATACATAATTTGGTGTATTGAAGGGAAATGGATTTGAAGCTGTAACCTGCCGGCGGGAACGTGAAAAATCCTGACGTCAGTGGGAACGTTGGGTCTCATAGACCCGCTAGTTATTAGAGCTTATTTAAAGCACTAATTAATTACACAAATATTTTATCATGAAATGGAAGATGTAAATAAATCATAGATCCAATATCTAGGACAAAATATATCCCTTTTTTTAATTCTCAGATTAGTCAACAAAAACAAAATTGAAAGTGAACAAAGATCAAACAAAGAAATGGAAATGTAGCATTAAGTAAATAACTGCAATATTGTCAAAACATGTTTGCATTACTTAAACAAACATATTAGAAGCATTTTTTACAGTGATGTTTTAAATAATGTTCTATAATATGTTTTATGGGAGCATTTTTTACCATTTTTTCCGTCCATTTTATATTTCTTAGCCTTTCTGAGAAAGTGGTTTTGGAGTACTAAACTATAAAAATAATTTGCATTTCTTAACCTTAAAATATCGACATTATTAATAAAAATCAAACTGCAAATAAATAAATAAATAAATATATTACAAAAGGTTCAACTTTAATTTTTTGATTCTCAGGTTGTTTCTTCAATTTCTTGTTCAGAATTTGAACAGTGCAAACTTTCTAGTTCAAATAATGGATCAACAACTTCATCACATAATAAACAATGATAGCTTTCTAAAAGTTTGTTTATTAATATTATATCTTTCTGATTTAATGCATTAAAATAACAATAATGAGCCGGCCATGTTGTAAAAATGTCACCTAATCGGAAACGTTGGGTCTAATGGACCCGTCAACAACTTTGAGCGGAAATAGCACACCACGTTTTTCTGATAAACTCGAACTAATGGTCGTTATCTGTCCAGGAACAATCAATTTGAAGGTAGGTTGTGAATAATTTACGACATAATTTCGTTTACTTGACAGGCTGCAAAAATGTCACTGGGTCAGACAGACCCAACGTTCCCACTGCCGGGTTAAACAATCTTTGCCGAGCAGGGAAACGAGAAATTGTACTCCGTTGCGAGAAATTGTACTCGTTCTTTTAATTGCAAAAAACGCTTTTCAGTAACATTTGAACTTGACGCATAAGACAGGAAAATAAAATTACTGGAGAGTTTACAAGTTAAAACACAACCCAAGGTTATAAGGCGAACCATGTAATTACTTGCTCTCATATAAAACTCTGGCTGCTAAAAAAACTGAAAAACTGGACAACCAATGAGGTTTTCATTTAAAAAACATTAGAAATAAATTCGGCTTGGAAATATGACGCCAGGTTAAAGTAGAAAATGCGTAGCGTAGCAAAATAAATTTAATATTTTTATAAAGGTAAAAAAATCCCATTGTATTATAAATCAAATTAAACAATAAATTATTGAAACAATTTTAAAACTAATTAAAATGAATGAGTAGTTTGTTGTACGATGGGACACAACAAAATCAACCAATTGAAACCGTCAAGGTTGATAGACAATATATAATTATCATTAATGAATTGCTATTTCGAAGGGGAAAAATTGATTAAATCCAACATTATGCTATGATGGACAACATAGATTACAGTTGCAACAATGCCATTATTATAATGAAAGTAAATTAGATTTGAAATTAAAGCTATTGACATAACAGTTATTAAGTTACAAATTGAATATATAACATTGAACGTACACTGAAGAGCCAAAAAGCTTGTACGCCTAACTAACATCGAGTAGGGCCCCCACGAGCGCGCTGAATTGCCATAACCCAAGGTGGCATGAACTCGCGTAATGTCTGAAGAAGCGCTGGAGGTAACTGACGCCATTAATCCTGCAGGGCTGTCCATAAACTCGTAAGAGGACGAGAGGGTCAAGATCTTTCTGAATAGCACGTTGCAAGGCATCCCAGATATGGTCAATCGTGTTCATGGCTGGGGATTTTAGTGACCAGCGGAAGAGTTTAAATTCAGAGGAGATTTCCTCAAGCCACTCTATCTCTTCTGCTGGAATTGCCCATGTCCGTCGAAATCCACAATGAACATGAATGGGTGCAGGTGATCAGATAGGATGATTACGTACGTGTCACCTGACAGAGTCGTATCTAGGCGTATCAGGGGTCCCATATCACTTCAACTGCACACGCACCATACTATCACACAGCCTCCCCACATCTTGAACAGTTCCCTGTTGACATATAGGGTCCATGGATTCATGAGGTTGTCGCCGTACTCGTACACGTCCATCCGCCCGAAGCACTGTTAAAGACTCGTCAGACAAGGCAACGTGTCCTACGTCGCGCCCAGGCGAGGCCTACAGCTTTGTACCTTGCAGCCATCAAGGGTACACGAGTGGGCCTTTGGCACCGAAACCCCATGTCGATGATGTTATATCAAATGCTTTGCAAGCGGACACTTGTTGATGGCTCAACTTTGAAATCTGCAGCATTTTGCGGAAAGGTTGCTCTTCTGTCGTGTGTAATGGCTCTCCCCAGTCGTCGTCGGCCCTCTTGGTGCGGTCGCAGGGTTGGCAGAGGTTTGATGTTTTACCAGATTTCCGATATTCATGATGCACTCGTGAAATGGTCGTTCGGGAAAATTCAAATTTCATCGCGACCTCGGAGATGCTATGCTCCATCTGTCTTGCGCCAACAATAACACCACTTCTAAACTCACTTGAATCGTGAAAACCTACCATTGTAGCTGCAGCAACCGATCTAGCAACTGTGCCAGACTGTCTGCGGGTACCGTCGTTGCCATATTCTGATTGGTTCCAGATCTCTTTATTTCAATACGCATGGCTGTAGCAGTTTTCTGGCTCTTCAGTGTATTTCTTTTAAAACACTTACCATAATATACTCATTCAGCGAGAACCAGTGAGTAGCCACGGAGGCGACGGAATGAGGTGGGTGCTGGGGTCGGGGCTGCGACTGGCAGAAGCGAAGCGGAGGGCAGCCCTCGCCAGGGCGGCGCCGGGAGCACGACCGCAGAGTGTTGACAGCTTCTGCGTCTCGAAAAATACCTTTTGCGTTTGGCTCATTAAATAAACTCGTTATTTATATGTACAGTCGTTGATTATCATGAAGTTTTTTTGCAGGCGTGCAATTAATGCTGTGTATTTAAACTCCACAACTACCTGTCAGAATTCAGAAGAAAGATCAAAATCGTTTAATCAAGGCACTATAACACGCACATGCTCAAGGTATTTCCATGAAACATTAACAAAAATATGCAAATTACGTACCAACATCGACTACATATAAAAATAAATGAATAAAGCAACATTGGTGAAGTAAACGTGGGTTTGACTCTAGCTGGCTAATTAAACAAGTTAAAATACCTAACATGATTAAATTAAATGTTTTGCATGTAAAAATTTGGTCTTAACACGTTACAAATGTGAAAGAAACGTCAATCGATTTACCCGTTCTAAAACGTATGTCAGCAAAATTTATAAGTCGTACGTGGCCTGTTTTTATTTTACTTTACAATACATATATAACAGCACGTTGTATAGACTCTCATATCTGTCTTTACTTTTTGAGGTAAGTAGTTTCAATGACACTGTCAGCTTCTTCTAGTATATTATCCGAAATCACTATGCTGATCAATAACTATACAATGCAAAGCCCACTAAAATATTCCTTTTTTAGAAGCTATACAAGTTCATCAAATGTAAGCCTCGAATAGTAAAGATGTGCTTGCACTATTCAAAATTGAAATTATTCTTAAACGGAAACGAAAAAAATATTGAACGTAACATGTGGTTAATGGAGTATAATTGCACTCGTGGTAAACAAGAAAACTCGCTCCTATCATCACTTGTTTTCTTGAAAGGGCAATTCATCGTGCGATAATTAGCTTGAATTGTGGCTTTTAATAATAATAATAATAATAATAATAATAATAATAATAAGTTGATGATGATGATGATGATGATGAGATGCACAGCTAGCATGCCTAAGCCTAAGCCTACGCTCTAGTGGTATAGATGTGGTCGTATTCCATTCATTTATCTCGAGATATTTAATATAATTTCAAAGTAAGAAAATGAAAATTGGTCGTAGAAAAATAATCCAATTTTAATAATTAATTTAAAATGCATTTTTGTTCAATGAATTACTGCTTAAGGAGAAATTATCATGTTAAAAATAAAGAAGCACTGGTGTAAAGAGTAGCCAAAACGGAAAAACCTGCTGCAAACGCATTGTCTAAAACAAATTCCGCATGGAGTAGTCAGTATTTGGACTCGATTCACTTTAGAGAAGTCGGAACCGTTCACTGCATTTATGTCGAAACAGTTAACAATGTGTTCTAGTACATTTACAGTCGGGAAGTTAAGTGCCAGAAGCTGATCACAATACTTGCTATAAATATTAGCCTTAAAAATAATAATTTCTAGCAACCCTAAAAAACAGATTCAAAAATATACACCCATACCTAGAATACAAGAATATACATGATACTAAATTAAAATGTAAATAACGGGAGGTTTGTCAATTCAACTCAGCCAATAGATAGATACTTTTACGTTTTAGAACTGTAGTAATATTACAAAATCATCTGATTATGTTTTAATGAATTAAAATATTTTTTTCAGGTTACCATCTCTTCTTAAGAAGTGGTAAGTAATTTATTGTTTTAATTTCTTTAATTAGTTATATCCACTTTGTATGTTTTACATAAGAAAATGAATTACAATAATACAATTCAAACACAATTGTAAAAGATTATAATGAGAAGGGTATTGTAACGAATAAAATTCCACAATTTTTGTTCCTTGCAAGAGCATAAATATCTCCTTGCTGGGCTCTTAACTGCATTGCTCATTTACATGCTAGTGGAATTTAAAGTATTTCTAAATAGTGATAATTTAATTATGCTACCCTCATTATGAGTTTGCTACTCTCATTATGATTCAGAAAACTGTATCAATAGTCTATTAGAAAATTAAAATTAACTTTGGTTTCAACTCTTACACTGGGTGACATTTCTTGTCGCTGGGAAACACTATATTGTCGCAAGACCTTTGAATATGCATTGTTCTCTCAAATTGTCCTCGTAACAAAGTTGAAATATCTTAACAGCACCAATTATGAATGGTACATTATTACAATTTAGAATTGCTAAATAAATGTTTCTCGTAAGAGAAACGATACATTAAACGGCCATAAAGCTCTTTTACGCAAATGATGCGCAGAAAAGTTTATAATACTTGTTTGACAATAAAATTAGTTGACGGGATTGGTCAATATGGGTAAAGAAACAATTAGTTATGCTAACGTTTTGAAATATTTAATTCGCTTTTTAGGGCAGGAGTACAAAGACATCAACAATGATTGAGGACAACAAACAAATTTAAATTAATTAATTCATTAATGAATTAACACTTCACAAGGAAAAATCTTTGTAAACTCAGACAAATAAAACACCAAAATGTAGAAAGTGCACTCTTTACTAATATACATTAAGGACCAGCCTCATTTTCTGCCACCACATCCAACTCCATACGGAGTTGCTGAAGCAAGTGGGTCTATCGCGCGACAAGTCTGAATGGGGTCACGGCCCGAACCGCAAATGAATGAGAATTATACACGAAAATAAAATTAAAAACCCTGTAGAGTTATTACGTCATTTTCAGGCATCCCTTTGTAATTTGGGGCTATTACTAGTTTTGTTAGATTGTATGCCATAGTATTATTCACAAATGTTGTCTATCATTATTGCCCTAGAACCATCATTGCAGATGTTATTAATTGCTTCGTTATGCGTGGAAAAGAAAACATATTTTCTTCTATTAAAATCCTTTGCAAGTTTACAAGCAGTGGATATGGAGCACAGTGTGGCAGTGTGGGACTGAAGTAAAATATCAAGTAAAGACTGGAAGATAAAATCATCTGAGCTAGGAAGCAAATATAATGATTATCTTCAAAAAAATTATAGAAACTCAAGATGAAAATTATGCGTTAGGTCTATTTTGCAGTCTCTTTTTAATTTTTATTTCTTAACTGGTTGTTATTGCACATTTTTACTTTCCCGTTTACGTACGTATATACGGAGTAACATACGTAGTTTAGAGAAAGTTATGTACTGCTTCGGAAAAACAATTTCGAGATTTCAGCGGATACACACGTTTTGGGGCTCCCTGATACCAAAAAAAAAGTTTTTTATCTAAACGTCCGTCCGGGTTCGGCAAGATGGCCGCCGCGTGACGAGTCGTATGTTGATCGTCCTGCGTTTTTTTTGGGTTAATTATTTGTGTTTGAGAGTGCGTAACACAGACAGTATGTTTCGTATGGTAAACCTATGTAAACTTCAGCTCGTGAATGAGGGATCTTGCAATGTACATGGAATAAAAGCTTTTTTTTAAAAGAATTTTCCTATCTCTTGTGCTGTGAGCGCCGCCGTTTTGCAGTCGGATACCGACCCCCCGGGGTTCCGTCAGGGCCCCATCACACGCCGCCACCGCAGGGAGCTTCCGCGCACAGCAGCTCGCAGCAGAGCATTGGTTGAATGGAGACCTTCCCACGTGCAGCGGGCGTAGGGGCGCCTTCCCACGTCGCGACGACGCCGCGCTTCCTTCAAGCAGCAGAGCCCTTCCGACGCCGCCACCGCTGCAGCCACGGCCGCACCGCCGCCCGCCGTGGAAGGGGGTGGGGTCTGGAGGGGTAGATTTCGCCGACCCTCCGGCGACGACAAACAAAGGGACCGCAGCAGGTAAAACGCAGCGACCGGCGGCAAGCGACGCCGGACTCTCGCTACGCGAAGCGGCGGAGGGCGTACGCGCCACAGAGCTTTAAATGGTAGCCTTCCCACAGTGCCGCCGGTCGCTGCGTTTTACCTGCTGCGATCCCTTTGCGAGGCTGCAGCGGTGGCGGCGTCGGAAGGGCACTGCTGCTTGAAGGAAGCTCGCTTCCGTCGCGAAGTGGGAAGGCGCCCTTAGCGCTTAATTCAGCATATCATAAAAGTAAAGAGGCCAGTGCTTAAATACATTCAAAGGGCTCGTTTCTGCCAATCATAGGTTACGGAGAAGCATTGTGGGCACATAGAGCTGGACTTGCAAGAATAAGTAATGTACTCAACAGTGCACAGCGCGTCACATTACTTGTTATCACAGGCGCCTACGGGGCAAGCTCAACCACGAGCTCTCAAATCCGAGCAGCTTTGTTTCCATTAGAGCTGGAAGGAGGAGAACCCGCAGCAAGACGCGCTGTACTAAACCAGGAAACTGTGGAAATTTTAAGAACTACTTTAGTGGCAGCTGAAGGAGCGAGAGAAAAGAATCTGATACGTTTGCTGAAGAAGGAATGGGGACGACGGTGGGGCTCGCTCGACCCAGGAAGGACGACAAACAATTGTAACTATTTCGCCTGTACAGTGAATGAAACATTTGGCACAACTATCGAGAGAAAAAAATACAGTTCCTAACTGGCCACGGATTCTTTTCCGAGTATCAGTGCAGACGATGTCTAACAGACATCCCCACGTGACTGACGGTTTGTCTGGTCGTCAAATAATTTTTTTTGTGCATAATTAGATCATTTTAAATTACCTGGACATGTTTTTTGAAAATTTTAGTAGTTTTAGCAATATTACGCGCAATTTCTTTACATTAATGTCTTTATAAGTACATGTGCTTGAAACAATGCCAAATAAAGTTTCCCGAAAACTCAAAAGTTTTCCGTGAAAATGAATTCAAAATTCC
Source organism: Gryllus bimaculatus (assembly GCA_017312745.1). Lineage (NCBI taxonomy): Eukaryota > Metazoa > Arthropoda > Insecta > Orthoptera > Gryllidae > Gryllus > Gryllus bimaculatus. Next base: position 1,973,324 of record BOPP01000094.1, read on the forward strand.
ACATTTTCAGAAACGCTCAAACGTCATTTTCTCAAAAACGGATTCAAATTTTGTTTCCAAATTTTCCATTAGGTAGTGCGAATTGCACTGTTTAAGATGACCTAGAATTAATTTTGTTGTTTTGTTTTTCAAAAATTTCACAAATGTATTTTTTTAAAGATCTGTCACCCGTTTAATATGCCGGTTTCCAGCGATTTGTAAACACTATTGCATGTGTGACTGGAAGTGCTTGTAATGACATCAGAAAACGTTTTTGGAAAACTCAATAGTTTTCTGTGAAAAGAGGTTCAAATGTCGAGTTTGCAGTAGCACTTAAATATAATTTTTTTAAAATACGGCTCAACAGTTTTCAAAGAAAAATCCCATTTAGGTCTAGGATTTACTGTTCTTTAATATTTTTAAAATAATATTTTCGTTCCACTATTAAGAAATCGAAAAATTCAGAAAATTAAAAAGAAATACAAACTTTCACGTCCGACGATTGATAGCTGCCGGCAAGAACATGTGGTAAGTTCGAATAGCCAAGACGTACGGAAATAGAAAACTAATACAAGAAAATCTGTGTGATTCTGAAGCACCACTAGTTGTTAATGCTCTTATGTTTTGTAAACAATTGCTTCGCACGTATATGATCATGGCTTAATGTGTTCGTTATATAGGAAAAGTTGAATTTGTTATGAAAGGCGGTGTGTTTAAAAATTACAAAAAATTGAAATAAATCTGTTCTACAACGACGAAATGTAAACGAATCTTCAAGAAACGTTTTTTCAAACCAAACGGCATGTCAGATCAAATACTTTGAATGGAGAATATGACGATAATGTGAATCCGAAAGCACGTAATACTCCTATTCCATCTAAAAGGGAGAAACGTGCTGTAAACATAGAAGTTGGGAATCTTGTAAATACTATTCATGAAGATACAACTTTGGCAAGATACTCAAAATTGGCAAAATACAATACGTGAATGAGTCATTTAAAAATACCATTTGGACAACAGTGCAAAAAAATATTTTTCTTAGTCTCAAAACCTCACAATAAGGAGAGCCTAAATCTGATGTAATACAAAACGGAAATGGTCCCGATTGGAAGTACTGAAAAAGTACAAACGTCTCCTGGGAAGAACTGCGATGATATTTTTAGAGTACATGACAGATTATGAACTGCATTGACAGAATACGTTATTATGCAAATGTGAGTGGAGTTAGAAAGAATAAAAGAAGATTTGAAGCTGATCTTAAAGATACTGGAACCTCTAAGTAAGGTGTAGGCTTCATTTAGTTACTCTCTATTTTAAAATATCTTTAGAGTTCTTAACGTACGCTTCTCTGAAAACTAGTGAGATATTCTCAGAAGTTAAAATGTTCAAACGTTTGCCCCATTATCTCAGAAATTATTGCAGATATAGACATTCAATTTTTCGTGATGATAAACCATGTTATACAAGAAACCAAGTGGAACCTCAATCGTGATTGCTACTTCTCTAGTCCATGCGTTACGAAATTGTTTGCAAATATTTTTGCAATTATAAAAAAAATGCCTTTGGAAAAAATTAAATCGTTTTTGAATAGAAATAAAAAGTTAACCGCGAATCGGTTACCTCTTCATGCATTACATAATAAGCAGGACAAATCCATTAATACCCATTCTGTAGTTCAAGGGAAAATGAGTCATAAGCTGCATATTTTAACATACACGTGACTGAGCTCACGTTCTCTTCTTAATATGGAAATGGAAGAGGGTGGGGTTCAACATGCGAGTTTTCTCTCGCGGATGCACTAGTATTTTTAGTTTCTTTTCGTGGTTTCTGCTGTGTTTCAACTAATATCTGCCGGTCCGGATGGTCGAGATCGCTAAAGCAGAAGTGCAGTAGCGATCTCGGACCGAAGGATCGCGGGTTCGAGTCCCGCCTCGGGCATGGTTGTATTGTGTTCGTCCTTTCACCCTCTATCATCATATCGTGTCATACTCAAAGTTACCACACCGTTAAACGCAATGTTGGTCGCTAATGACCTAGTAGTTGATGCAACCTTAAATAACAAAATAAGTTTCTGAGGTTAACAATTAGTAAATTGTGTTCCGGTTTGTTGTTTTATTTCTTATGGTATATGTTTTAGAGAGACAAATGAAATCGGATACTTTTAGAGCATGCATAGCCTGATATATGTTTAATTTTTATCACTACTGCTAAAAGTGAGACAATGCTCAATGTTCAGATGAATCGGTGAGTGAAACAAAGAAAACAAAATACAATCGTTTGATAAGCTAAAATCGATATTAATGTAGCATGGAACGAGTTTAATGATTTGTGTACTTGAATTAAAATTTAAAGAGAATCTGGTAGACTGTAAATAAAAAGTATGAGTCCCGTGGCAAAAGTGATTTTATTTTGCTACGACTTTTCTCAGAGTCTATGGGCGTCCAGTCACCATATTAAAAAAATATAAAATCCACCTTTGCTCCTCGCATCACAAGTAACTATTTGACGTACCATTCCGTATAAAATATAAAAATGTGAGTTATTCGCAAGATGGCTTAGATGAAATAAGTGCCCTTGGTTTCATTCCTTGACCCACAAAAATACTAATGTTGACAATTTTACTCTTTAAAAATATGTTTGCAAACTTCTGGCTACCCTAATAGTAATAGCAATTCTCAGAACGCCGTTGTTCATTTACTTATTAAGGACTGTTAATTTCGAGCTGTCTTCACCCAGCCATTGATTCTTTAAGCTTCCGTTCTCCTGGAATAAAATTAGACACGAGAATGCTCTAGCGTGCTCTGAAGCCATTTTATCAGATTAATAAAGGAGATTTATTTGTCCTACCGTACATTGAATTACGGAGATACGGTACGATAATTTCAAAATGGAAATGAATGTTGAAAAGGGAACACATATAAAGAGTAGCTTAATGTAATTATATGTTATTTAATGTGAAAGTCATTTATTGGGCGTATTTATTACGGGTCAATCTTTGAAAACCATATCACTAGATAAAGTTCTGTTATCTTATTTTTATAAAAATCTTGATTTTGCAGAAAAAATTAATTTTTCTCATGTTATATTTTTTAAAGGTGTGTACTGTAATATGAAGAGTTCACTTCTGCGTGGTGTACCCGAGAAGAAGAGTTTGGCTTGCAGAATTACTGACACTTTACTATCAGTCACACATTGAGAGTGTACTAAAGTGATAAATAACAATAATAATTAAAATAATTATATGATCGCGTACTAAAAATATGAACTTTGTAAATAATTATTTTGGACGTGAAAGTTATTTTATACTGGATCACAACATCGGTCGGCATATTTATTAACTGTACGTTAAAGATTACAACCACGACATTTCAAGCCTATTGAGCATATGTTTAAGTTTACATAAATTTCGAGGTTTCACTTGAGTTTATCATATGTGAATGCTACAGAGTGGGGAGATCAAGAAGAGCTAAATCTCCGGAAATGTACAAGTAGGTCCAAAAGTTTCTTTTTGAAGAAACCTGCTTGAGACATAACTCGCGCCCCTCCGGCCCTCTGCATGTTGCCTGCATATTTCCGACGTATTGCAAGCATCCCGCAAGTTGTCTACATGTTTATCTCGCATGATCCTGGAACTTTCCGAGCATGTTACTCGCATGCTCCTCTTAAGTTCCCGACGTGCTCCAGACAAGTTCCATTATATGTTTCAATAGGTGACTAACTGTTCTCCTTTAGGGAGGACAGTCCTTCCTTTGTATGTCCTCTCCTTCCTTGAAAAGAGTTCTTCTTTTCGTTATTTTAAAAACTAATATGTTAACCACTGAATTAAGAGGTGCTGCGCCAAACTGTTTCGCATCTTGTGACGGTACAGTTACTATTAGGGTGCCATATCGGCGAAATTCTCGCCGTCATAAGTAGTTTCAACTTCGATATTTCAGATTTTATGACAAGTGAGAAATGAAGGTTGAATAATAATACTATTAATGATGAAATTTAATTTTTGACTAAATTTGACCCAAAAGAAAATATTTTGAGAGATGATCCGCAAAACAAATAACAAAAAACGGTTTTTGCTATACAAGGCACATCCAAATGTGGGATATATCTCCCCGCTCATTCAGCAGATCTAATCCATTTTCAAAGATTTGTCCTTCGTTGTACTCGTAGAATAAACATTGCAGTCCGCACAGCGTCTCCAATACGGCGTAGATAACCATCGTACTGCCAATACCTACACGCACCGGGGGATGATTCTCGTGCAGACCAGCACATTGTACCTCCGACAATCGCGGGCTGCAGCGCTCATCAGACCGCAGGCGGCGCAGGCAGGATTCGCAGAGCCAACGACGCCCGCGGGAAACCCACATCAGCCACCGGCGGTGGAAGCGGGGCTCATTGACGCCCCCTTCGCTCGACTGGCCGTCGCGCATCACGCTCCTCCAGGGGCGAATGAACGGCGCAGCGGGTGATGCCTGGCGAGAGCGGCTTCTGCCCCGGAGGCGGTGACCGAAGGATTCGCGCGGCCGTCATCTGCCAGGTGGGCGTCGCCGCTCCGTGTGGGCGGTAGCCTGGCGTACGCGGCAAAGCGCCCTGCGGGTGGATTTATTGATTGACTGAATGTTAGTGATTGATTGATTGAATGTTAGTGATTGATTGGATTGATTGTTGAATATTAGTCATTGATTGGATTGTTTGACTGAATGTTAGTGATTGTTTAGATTTAGATTAGATTTATTGATAATTCTGCAATTAAGTGTGGGAACTTGGTGGCAGAATACACTAACTTAACATTACAGAACTTTAACAACTATACAAATCTATATAACGTTACAAATCACATGAACATTTCACCTTGCATTTTTTCATAAGAACTCCACTTCAACAAACTTCACTTCACCCACACGTCACCGCACTGCGATACAGCTAGCTATAATGTCTTTCTTAACTACCTGTTTCTCTCAGTGTTGCACAACGTCACTGCACTTCACGCCACTGCACTGCACATAATAATAAAATAATAAATAATAATAATAATATAAATAATAATAATAATAATAATAATAACATTAATATATTAATAATAACAAGTAATAATGATAAAACATTAAATAATAATAATAACAATATATATTAATTACAAAGAAGACATAGGTAATTGCACTGAATTTTATTAAATATATTTATAACCTATCACATTCAATGAACTAATTTATTTTTTAAAATTGCTCAGGCAATTGGGAAAGGATCGAAGATGCACGGCAAACTGTTCCAGTCCTAATAGTCGATTCGCGAATAATATTTCCAACGTCCCCTTTTCTGATCTTGTCTTGAATTTTGTGCATGTGATCCGCTCTGCCGAATATGTAGGTTCCCTAATCGACTTTGAATTTCTTTCCACGGTCGAAAGGCCTGTGTAGGCCTTTTATACATTGCAGTAGAGACGTGACTTCCATCTTCCTCCTTTCGAGTGATTCCCATCCCCTTTATCTTGGTACCGCCCTGAAAGTAAATTTTTGATGCTTTACGCTGGAACCTTTTCTAGATTTCTTTGTTGCAAAATTCTGGTCTGGGTTCCCAACATACCGCGCCCATAATTCTAATATAGGTCGCACTAAAGGACATAATATGCCTAAGTTCTTTGGCTCTCCCTGTACTCTTTTTGAGTATCGGCATAACAAAATGTAAACGATTCCAGGCTTTTCCCTACAACGAAATTAACTTGATTTCCCAGCTCAATTTATTGTCTAGCTGTACTCCTAAGATTTACAAGACGTGACTCGAGGTATAACATTATTTTCAGTTTGTACACAGATTCATTGTGACTTCGACCCTACCAAAACGTGATGGACTTGCTCTTTGAACTGTTTATTTCCATGCGTTTGTTTCTGCCCAGATATGTAATTTGTCTAAGTCTCGCTGCAAAATATCCTCGTCTTTCTCCGACTTGATAATCCTCTAGATTACGCAGTCATCTGCAAAGAGTCTTACACTTGAAGCTAAATTAGTCAGCAAATCATTCACGACTTTGACTGAATGTTAGTCTTTGATTGACTGGATGTTAGTGATTGACATAAAGTTAGTGATTGATTGACTGAATGTTATTGATTGATTGACTGGATGTTAGTGATAGACTTAATGTTAGTGATTGATTGACTGAATGTTAGTGATTGATTGGATTGATTGTTGAATATTTGTGATTGATTGTCTGAATGTTAGTGATTGATTGATTGATTGATTGAATGTTAGTGATTGATTGGATTGATTTATTGAATGTTAGTGATTGAATGTTAGTGATTGATTGGTTGAATGTTAGTTATTCCTGGTGCGTCGACTACTAAGGTCATTCGTCCCGTGAGTGTAGTGCATGTTCTTGCTCGGGAGGTGGCGGTGATGTTTCCTTCGCTGTATGGCGAAATCCGGAACCGACGTCGACTAGTGGGGTTTTCCTAAACCAAATATCCCCCACCAGGTTAGGACCGCCCCAGCCGGGACAACTTCTAAGCTCCTGACAGGTCTTCTGGCATGTTTACTTGTGTAGTGCGTGTTAGTGTGTGTGAGCGTGTGTGTATGTAAGGAAAGGGGATATGACAAGGAAGAGGACGGAAAGATCGCGCGAGGTCCGTGGTCTGTTTGTTAGGGTACTGCTCCAGCCTTCACCTGTTAAAAGGCAATAACTGGCATTCGCCTGGAGAAACAACGAAAAACTACCGGTCACAGCAGCCACTAGACTTTTCCTCCAGACAGCAATTCAATTCGACCCTAGCTGCCACGTTAATGTCAAAAATCCTGCCATCGTCGGGACTTGAACTTAGGACCTCCTGGTCAGAGGCACTGCAGTGCCATCAGTTGGTGCCCTGAGCCACCTCTGCCGTTGCGCTGCGGGTGGAGTGGGGAGGTCTACGTATCTTGTTACTTCTAGGTGAACGATGTGACGTAGCGTCTTCATCAGAGGATGCGCATTTCTGATCAACACAAATTTTATTAAACCTCAATTCGACTGAAATTAGCTGCTCCGTGCTTGTGGTGAAGTCGGCGGGAGCGGCCGATGTCAAGTAACGGTTGGTTAGCGCCTACGCAGACGGAGTATATGCATCTAATGTTTGTAATGTCACGCCTTCCGTGAATGGACTTCATCAACTCCACCCGCCATTTTAACAAGAATATCGTTTGTCGCGGCGTTAATTGACCTAGTCAGAGCGGCACGGCCTACTGTTCGGGCACCGGCTGCATGCGACGGTCTGTTTGGGCATGACATCCCCTGGACGCGGGTCGTCGCGTGCCCGCACCGCGTCGGGGCGCCGCCAAAAGATTCAATAAAGTGAAACGACAGCCGCCTCGCTCGTCGACCGCTCCGCCCCATGCAAACGCCCAAAACATGTTTCCTTCAATAAAGACAAGTGAAGTGTCAAAAGGCGTGACATTCACAGGTGTGGTACTATAAAATGCCATCGCGACTTTTCATAAACACACGTGCGAAGCGGAGACAGTTTACCCCCTCCCTCGCCATAAAATTGCATACCAGCGATTCGTCACGCGCACTTGCGCGTCGGCCGGAAGGGTTCTTTGAAAATATTCCTTTTTATAAAGATCGCCGCGTGCACAGGACCCCTTCACAGGTCGCCACCGCTGCGCGCTGTCGAACGCTGCGGCGCGTAGCAGAGCATTCGTTTGAATGGAGGTCTTCCCACATGCAGCGGGTGGCGGCTGCTGCGGCAGCCAACGCCGAACTCCAGCCACGCGCCACCGCTAGCAGAGCGCAGCTTTAATTCCCACTGCGCCGCCAGTCGCTACGTTTTACCTGCCGCGGTCCCTTTGTTCGTTTTCGCCAGAGTCGGCGAAACCTACCCCTGCAGACCCCTTTCCATGGCGGGCGGCGGTGCGGCCGTGGCTGCAGTTGTGGCGGCGTCGGAAGGGCACTGCTGCTTGACGGAAGCGGGCCGTTGTAGTCACATATGAAGGCGCCCTTAGATCACATCTGCGTGAAACCCCACTAACCAGAGGCCCAGGGGGCGTATCCCCTCGCCCCCGAGTGTGGGCCACGATAAACCGTCGCACTGAAAATGCAACGGGAATTCCTTTTTGTCACATGAGCGTTGGTTCACACCGCCACCGATCCCAATAGCTGAATTTATGTTTTAAAAAGTATAGATAGGTAGTGCTCATAACTGTGAAGATTTTTGACGTGCAGGACAATCATGGGCATGAAGTACCCATCACTGTAATTTGATAAACGTACAAACGTACGTGCATTGCAGGAATGTTAGTATTGTATTTTTGTACCTTGTTTGCAAATATATTACAATTGCAATTATATATCCTCACCGTTTATATGTGCTTTCATGGGTAACAATTTCAGTAGATCTTATTTTAGAGTAAAGTTACTAAATACCATTCTCACCACTAGTGCTAACTGTGGTGTGTCTGTAATAGTATCTGTAGACTTGTCAAACTAGTGAAAAAGTGGTCGCATATTTCCAAAGCACTCTTTAATTGAGTTTGCATGTCTTGTGAAATGTCATGTATTCTTCGTGTGAGGCTATTATCTCACAACTGCGAGTTTTGTATCTCAATAAACAATCGGCGCCAGCCATAAATGCTGCTTTTAGCAATTCATCATCCTGAAATTTTTTTTTCTTCTTTGCAAACATGTGACAAATTTTTCAAAGAAACATTTGTAAATTTTACGGCATGCCAAATAAAAACAATCGTTGCACAGACAGATTCAATTTTAGTTGAGCTATTGTCTTCTTTCTAAATTCAGATTGACGGGAATAATTGGTATTAAAAGTGGTTTGTCTTGAGGTGACATTCCTTATTGTGTTTTTTGCCACAGCACTACTACAGCTGCACATACAACAAACATATTGATCCTTAATATTGAAGAAATAATACGATTCCTCCTAAATAGTATTAAAATGAAATGTTCAGTTTCTTTTACTTGAACAACTTCATTTTGGGTTAAAATAAAGTATTTAAAAACAACGAAGTAGAAGACACTAAATATGAGCATGTAACTAGATCATGACTAAATAAAGAACTAGATACGTTGAATGCTCGTTCAACCTACACAACACAAACTGGCATTCACTACTCACATGAGCAGCAGGCGCCGTGGTGCCCGCGGGCATGGGGTTGGAACCCCTGTATTACACCATAACAATGCATATTAACGTTTTGTCTTTGTAACGCCATATTTTTTGCACAATATGGGCAGAAACAATATTTTTTAAAACCTAAAATCAGGCTTTAATTTTTCGCCAGCTCTCATATTTTTGTGTGTTTGAGTTTTCGTTTATATTAGTCGTTTATAGGTCACATCTTTCTCTTCCCTGATTCTTAGCGGGAATAACTTTTGCCCTAGAGCCTATCATTAAACTTGAATTTCCGATTTGCTTTTTCGGTGGTTTGCAATGATGGAGCGTTGTATTTTTTTTTTTTTTGTGAACGCTACTAGCACTAGACTACATCGCCAACGATCTCGGAAAATCTTGAATAACCTTAAATTTGAGAATACATCACTTATGTAACCTAAAATTAGCCTTCAATTTTGGATTTAGTTTTGGGGCTGGTAGATTTAGATGGCTGCTTCATTTTGTACGTGCCGTAGGTGGACGCGTTGGCGAAGACAGCAGCAGTGGGATGTCGGCGGCGGGAGGGGGGGGGAGGAAGCGATACGTTGTCCTTTGTTTATTTTTGCGTTCGGCGTTTTTTTTTTATTTCCGTGCCGCCGGCTACGCCACGTGAATGTGACTGGCAGAAAGGGAGTGGGTCGAGAGGGAGAGAGAGAGGAAGAGAGAGACGGGGGGAGGCAGTTGAAACAGAACAGCGGTTCCAGCGCTTGGCCTGTGAATGCGGATGCATGTGGAAGCAGGAAATGGAGACGCTGAGCGAGGGGGCTGCTGGCAGCACTTGCCCTTCTGTGGTCATGCTCGAAATTAGAACGTCGCGTGGATTACAATTGTAATCCATTAAAAAGATTCTTATTAACAATATTTTACGAATAAATTATTTTTAGTTCACATATAAACGAGTAATGGTATCTAAAACACGTAACAGTTACAAAATACTATTAAATTTATTAGAACGTTAATACATTACAAAGTTTGTGAAATACTACACAATGCGTTTATTATACCTTTAAACAAATGTACTACAATACATGCGAATAGATGTAGTTTTTTGAAAATTCTTGTGCTCTATGTGTTTTGTGCACTTGATGAACTTTTTTTACGATTATTAAATAAATCAATTTGACAAAATTGATTAAACATCTAGAGCCTCTATTCTGGATGTGTTTTAAATGTCAACACTAGATAAACATTCTAAACAGATTTTCTTAATGTCACCTGAGCACACCTACTGGACACAATTTACCCAGTGCTATTGAGTGCTCCTGTTTCGTTGACGTGTACAGAGATAAATACGTCCCATGTCACCTCCTGGTAACTCCACTGACTCCTCGGTCCCTTCTCGGATTCTAAATAGAAGTCTCTCGTATGTTCGACTACTATTCTAATCCAAGCTATTTCCGATGCTTATCGCTCGAGTAGGAGTTATCACATGTCCTTTTTCGCTATAATTCAATAGCTGGGGCCTTGTACAAAAATTACGGAAAAGTTCATATTAAAAGTTGGTCAACTTTACAATGCAAAATATACAGAAATCGTAAGAATAGCCATTTTAACCTTCAGTAATACGTAACGTCCTCTTGACTGAGTTCTCACAACACATTTTCTGCGTCGTAAGAGAATAACCCGGCAGGGGAGGTTCTCTACTAGGCGGGAGTATCTAAAGGGAGAATGCTCCCGTAACCCGAATTGCAGGAGGCAGTTGATCTCACGTTCCAGCGGGGAAGGAACACCATGCACGTGACACGGAAATTATAAGCAATCAATGATTCAATTATCTTTATGCGGCAGTTGAATTGAATTAATGCCTTATTTGACGTGGCGAGACTCGGGCCATCAGGCCTGCTCTTCCGTCTGACTACGCAAATTACGCTACGCTCCTTTCACAAACTAGCGGAGAAAGGAGGTATATCTGGGACGACGGAACAGGCGATTTGAATTTAGCTCAGAGGCGTCATTTAGGCTTGAGGATCTTTTACATGCAAGTAAATCTACTAACATGGGACAGCCGACTTTGCTTCCCTTCCGAAGGAAGGCGTACGAAAGATTTTTGTCCTTAAAAATGATAAATGATAATGATAATAATTTGAATCCGCCAACATGGGTATAACAGTCCGATACGCTAACCGTTACACCATCGGCGCCAACAACGCAGTTGGGGCTAAAGGTCTTTTCTTGCCTCTGAAAACGGCAATTACCTGCAAATAAACTACATGTAATAGCTTTGAAAACCTTTTTGCATCATAACCAACTACGGACGTGTGGCGATTACTTTGTATACCACGGCCAACCAGCTGTCCTCCCCACTCACCCAATGTTTTGTTATATGCTGTAATTATGCCAATGCTAGTGTTGGTCTAACATTTTCAATTGCTTAATCCTTCTCTTGGAAATATCTCGTTGAAAATGGCCTTCTCAAAATATCAATTATACACTTACTGGAAGACACACTACACAAAATTATTCCTGACACTTGTTAGACAAAGCATTTTTACTACACTGCAAAGTCACTACTAATCTCACGAAATAACGAATGAGCACAGCACGTCGCAAACAAACACTACACTAGATCATCACTGCGTAACGCATCGGTTCTCTAAGAAGAATACACTGTTCTCTTCACAAATTCAAGGATTCTAGGCATCTGATCATGTGTAAGTCAGAACTTCCTCAGAAAAATTAATAAAATCTCTACCTAACATTCTGGTTTACTGTCATTACATTGAGAGAGAAATATATGGCCCTTAATCATTTTATAAGTTATAAACGTCTCGACAAGTGGTACATTAATGCAACAACACTTCGGCTTATTTCTTGAATTCTTCATTAGTGAGACACTTTGCTGAACAACAAACTTAGAAGCTTTTATACATTATATGTCAAACCTAATGTGCCAATTAAAATTGTATTTCTGATTTTTCTATAATATCATTTAACACAATTGAACTTTAATACATGTTGTACTCAAATTTGTATAGCTATGTAAATAATATTGAAACAACTACTTTTGTGACTGAATTGTAAAGTAACAATACCTGATTTATAGCCAATTATTTTTAAAAAGAATGAAAAGAATTTTATAAATGAGTGTTTTTTACATTTATTAAAAGAACTATTGTTGAAAAATATCACTCACTGGCATAAAATGAACAGCTGCATTGCCCATTACTTAAATGGGTGTTTCTAACAATCAAGGTAGAAATATTTGATCCACTTCAGAATCACCACCGCTGTCATCGTGTGAATGCTCATTTATTTCTTTTGACCCTGAGAGAATAATAATTCTGTACATTTGATTAAACCACCTGTATGTAAGAATATATCGTTTCCCTTCATCTAAACTTTTACTCAAGCAGCACTCTCTACTCTTATTTTGTAATGTTCGAGAGGCGAAACCTAAAAAGTAGATATTTAAAAATAATATTTAAAATGATATTTCAAAATTAAAACAACATTAAATCACAATGTAGGTGCTTTAAAACCGACAAACAGTATTCATGATACAAGCAAGTCATAACACATGCTGATCTAAGTCCAATGTCACAAGTTTAAACATACTTCAGTACATGCAAATCATGTCTTCTTCATTCCCTTATTTGTCGCAATTCATATCTTTGAATTGTAAAGAATTTAGTAGATATTTTCCTTGCTCTTCGAATATAACCATATCTTGAAGCAGACGAAAAGCCCGCCAAATAAACGCAATTCCCGTTAGTTTTACTTCTCATTTCTGCCGTGAAGACTCTAAATATTAACTAAATACAACATACAGAATATAGTAACTTTAATCTTGAACATAGTTTCGAAATATCTTCACACTATTCTATCACTAAAAAAATATTTTTCCTTGATCATTTTTCTTTAGCGGAATGACAATAAAATACTTTGGTGGAAGGTGGTTCCACGACTCTAAGACAACTTAGCCAACTTTCGTCGAATAAAATCGAATATTTCCTGCGTATTGATCACCGACCATGCAGAATCCCTGTGTTGTGGCAACAATAGCTGTTAAAAACCCGGCGACATGACTGAACGCGTTGTATGAGTGGCAAAATGTTTGGAGTTTTGCTACCATACTGCGTCTTGGGTGACAAGCAACGATCTGCAGGAATTATAATGAAATGATTACGGTTTTTCGCTATCATATTATGTAAAAGTTCATTTATAAATGCACTCTCATTAAAATTAGTTATTTTATTTTACGTTTAACAAATATTGCAAAGAAGATCAGTATAACTCCAAAGAATTATTTTTGGCTATGCAACGTATTAGGATGCGCATATTGAAACTTACTCGTCAAGATCTTGTACAGGGAGTGATTCCTTACATTTTCTCTGTGCATTTGATTGTTGGAAAATGTATACGTTTGACGCAAAAGATATTTTTGTGTTTTTCTCAAAACAAGGACTTTGGAGTTGTACTGCTTTTCCACTCGCCGATTCAATTGTTTTCAGTATTCAACCAAGTCACGAAACGTGAAAAAAATGACAAGTGTTCTGAACGAAACGGTTCAATTGCGAGGGAGTGCAAGGAAAAGGAGGAGACGCAAATAACTGCAGCAATGAATCTTCAACTGATATTCACACATTTGCTCACTTGTGCATATAAGGAGAAAACTAGATGTGTAGTTGCATGGTAAACTAAAATTTTTCGCTTGTGCATATAAAAGAAATGACAAAGTGGAGACTATATAGCTCTTCCCGCCAAGGAGAGTTTTCCCAAACTGAAGTGAGGTCGCCGCAACCGAGGCGAGCCAGACCGCAGGCGTGATGGAGAGAGGTTAAATTATAGACAGACTATGGTTCACGAAGTTTATTATGTTGCTGGGAGTGGGGAATTCTACAAACACAGCTCGATCTAATGATGAGTGGATGATTCCGTCAACTGTTAAGGTCATTAGTCCCTTATGTGTAGTGCATGTTTTATTGCAGGTATCAACCGTCGCAGGATTGCGAGATTCCGCGCCGACCTAGAGTTTGGAGGAATTATTCTCAATCAGGGATCTCCCACCAGCATCTCTCTGCCATCTGGCTCCGCCCCATCAGAGACTTGTTCTAACCTCCCGACCGGTCTCGTGGCATGTGTGATAGAGTAGTGCGTGTGAGTGTATGTGCGTACTAGTAAGAGGGAAAGAGTCCAACAAAGAGGACGGAAAGATCGCGCGCGGTCTGTGGTCCGTTCGTTTGGGTGCCGCTCCGGCATTCACCTGGTATTGATCAGAAAGAAATGATCGATCAGAGCCACCGGCCATAAAGTACTCATCCAGACAGACCTTTGGGAGCGGAACCCTAGGACCTCCGGGCAGAGGCGATGCAATGGCGTCTGATGCTGAGTCGTTGGTTTCGACATTCGCAGCGCTCACGGCAACAGGTGGGCGCGCGGGCGGCGCTTTAAGCCACGTGACGTTGCGTCGGCGGCGTCGGGCGAGAGAGAAGCACGTACATACATACATAAAAAACCTGCGTGCTTGCTCTCTTAAAAATATAAGTCTTCTTTATTTTTATTATTTACGTCAAAAACAGTTAAAAACTGTGTGTGACGTGCTATGGGGAAAAGTTAATTTGGAATTATATTTATGTAAGTCTTATAAATAACTAAAATAGTTATTTATGTAACAAGTGGTAAGAGTGGCAATTTATTTTCGAATAGGAGAGGTTGCAACACGAAGCCAACAGTCCCAGTGGCGAAATTACTCGAGCAAAATAAAATATCTTTTACATCGTGTGATACGCTGTTTTTAGGAAGCCTTACCGACGTTCATTTTATTTTTATTCAAGTACATATGTATAAATCACTGTGGAATGCCGTGTCCTGGTAATGTTAGATGCGTAAGTCTAAAGTAAGCATAAGAAATATGTAACGAAAAAATTGATATTGTGTTAGAGTAGGGACGATTTGCCAAGATAACAATTTTGAGAACAGTAAGTAGAAAGACGAAGTATGTATTGCATAAAAATCCGGTCTCTAGTTATTACAATTCTTGATTGGTCAATAAAATTGACAGAATAGCCTCGAAAATGGATAAAACGTGGTACGATACTCGTGTTGTAACATCTTATTACAATACTCAAAAGCGATCTAGCGGCCTCGTTTGGGTATTTTCCAATCTCGTATTGTAATCAGATGCTTTCCGACACTTATATTGTAAATAACTATTATATGACAATTATTGGAAACTATCTGGAAATGCTTAGTGTATTACTTCTCATGTAGTTTCATAAGGATGCAGTGTAATTAGAACGTAACGTGTGTAGTAAATATTTTACTTCCAAAATATTGAGAATCGTAGAGGGAAAGGTTTTTATTTGACACTAAAACAGAAATCAAAGCATCCAGTATATTCTGTATTATAATACGAAATGATGAAAAACGATTGAGCCTTTTAGCATATAAACTATGAAAACAAAAGATGTATGTGAATGTTATCGGAAAATTGAATGAAGTGTTGTTTACTTTCTTGTGTGTGAAGTGGATAAAATAAAAAGAGTTGGCACATTGCGGTCTGTTTGTCAATGCGCTGCGCGGAATATCTCTATAGAGTCAATCTCAAAACGATTTTTAAATAAAACAGATAAAAGTACACAACACTTTTCTGTTTCTTCTGTTCACATCACTAAAAAACTAATGCAAAAATTAACAATTTGAAGATCTCCAGATATAAATATTTAATTTCTAGAGTTATATTCTTAACCAAAACATAAACCACTAAAAAACAAAGAAAAATTCGACACATTCATACTTCCTTGCATACTTACTTCATAGAAAATAATGTAATGGTGTAGCAAAAATCAGATTCTTTCCATGTAGTAAATTACTTCTTTGAATGCTTTTTTCAAAGACTAGTCTTCTGACCTGATATTTCATTCATTTTGGCAGTCCAATTGGGATCGAATAGCTCTGACAATAAATCTATTCCTTGGAGGGGTCCAGAGAGGGTGTATATATTGCAGAAAGTTCAATATAGCGATAGAAACTATGAATCAAATCCTGGGTCAATGCCCTTTTACTAATCAGGCAAGAATAGAGATAAACAACTTTGCGGAGAGAAAGATGCTCCAAAAGGCTGGTGTCGTGGTGTTCACGAACGTTTTTTCGTTATCGAAGTGGTAAGAGTCTAACCTGACTTGATAATAAAAATGCGGAAATGGGTCCACATGGTCGACGATTCTCGTCTAAACGTGTCCGCCACAAGAATGGGACTAGCCTTCTGAAAACAAGGCATATAGAAAATTGTGTATTCAGAATTATCCTTTTGAGGATCCTTGAAATCGAAAAATTGATTTACGGGAAAATGTCTGTCCATCCACCAGCCCTGCTGGGGACAACGCTTGCGACTTGCAGGATTTTCACTGATATTTCACTGATTGAAAACTGATATTTTCGGATAAATCTGCTGTCGCTTCCTTTTGAACATGAAACGGATATTTTAATTTATACTTTTATTAGTAACTTTACATTATTACTATACATGAAGACGCAAGGACATTTTCAATTTTTTCTTCAAAATATATCGAAATTTGTCGATTTTTTTCTGCCTATAAAAACTTCCCAAATTCCTTGAAAATTGTAAAAGAGAAATTGTTTTAGCTTTTGTTGCATCTGTAATATTGGAGTTACTCTTGTGAATGAAATTTGTTCTTCAAACTTGCATCTTTAAATGTCATTATGTCCAATTTAAAAAAATCTGTGTGGTTTTTCCGAAATTTTGGGTTAATTAAAGACAATTTTTAAAGCTTTATTCTCAGATACGACACTATTTTTATCTTTTGAATGTGCTAAGAACTAAGTACTAAGAATTCAAAAAAATCTTTAAATTAAGCTCAAATTGTACATTTTCAAAATTTCTCCAACGCCTTTGATTCAAAAATGGTTCCGAAATTTTTGTTGAAACGCTTGTTTTGCATAGTGTTAAATATTTGTAAATGCATTAACATCTCTCTATTGTACGACAAACGGCATTTTCTTATATTCTTTTCGTTTTAAGAATACACAAATATTAAGGACATTTTAGTATTATTGCACTTGTTAGCATAAGTGCTTCTCATGATTTCTTATGACGTTCTCGAAAAGTCAGTTTTTTCTGTGAAAATGAGCTCAAAATTTTATATTTTCAAAAATGATCACGCGACATTTTCTCGACAGCTCAAAACTTTTCTGTAAAATTTGCATACAAGGCAATTATTTGCTGTTGTATAATATTCTGAAAGTCCATTTTCATTCTACTTTTCGGGGTAGAATTGAGCAATAAAAAAATATTGTGGATGCTGATAGGCATCTGCTTGACTAGTTCCGAATATTCTGTTAAAACATTTTTTCAGTTTACCAAAAATTTCTGCGATCTGGCAACCTGGACGAAATGCGCTGCAATTTTAAAGAGACGTGTCTGCTGTGCGCAATCTCCTAAGGGACTACCCAAAAATTTGTTCACGGAAAAACGTGTCTCCGTCCGTCAGAAGGCAACGCTGGAGGCTAAAACGTAAGGTTTTTCACCAAAATTAGTCTTTCCGGGTGGATCTGGTGTCGCGGGCCTTTCAATATGAAACGGATATTTTGTTTTTTCTTTTATTAGTAACTTTTCCGGATCCCACACTGATTCGCTGCTGCAACTTCGCGGAAGAGGCTTTCGACGAAGCCGAAACGAGGGCAGTCGGGAAGCGGAAGCGGAGATTGCTGGCGCGCGGGGATGCGGAAGTGGACGATAAGAGGCACCAGCTCCTCCCCTCGTCAGGGCACAAGGAGGATGACACGTCGCAAAAACAGTCGTTGTCTACCTACATGACAGTACCTGCCATCGTGGAACATTGAAGCATTCGAACAACTTCCGTTTATTTATTTCAAACGTATTATAAGGGCGACTGGCGACTTTTTATTCCTCGAATATTTATAGTTTTGCGTATTTTTGTCAGTAGTTTTCTTGCTGAAGTAGCTTTCCTCAGTAGTTGTTTCTAACAACTGTATCTAATGCTAACGCTTTACTTTGTGTTTGCCTAACGGATTAGAAGCTCTATCCACAATTACTTTAGTGCACAGAAACAAAAAGCTTCAAACTTTGAACAACGTACTAGACGAAACACTAATCCCATAATGAACAAAGGAATGGGTGCCGTAAATGAAATACGGTTCCCCTAACCAGAATCAATAGAAAAATTTGGCCCAGCTATTTTTGTGGTTGACGCCGTAGGCGCTGTGTGTGTGTGGGGGGGGGGAACTTCGAGGGGTTCTGAACCTCCGCTGCATCCGGTAGTACCCTGGTCTTCCGTGTTATTCTAAATCATAAAATGTTTGCAGTTCGTGGTTGATTCTCTCAGAACTTCGGTGAGTGGTTTCACAACCCACATTGTTTTGCTACAGTTACAACAAAAAATGTTTATACCAACAAGGGAATCATTTGCATCAATCCATATGTTTGCAAGGAGAGTTTTGACATGTTTTAACCCCTGCCTTTAAATTGTAAATTTGAATCCGGAAATTGTTACATTAAATTTAATAAAAAACATTTGCCAAAATGTGAAAGCGCTTCCTTTAATTTTTTTTTGAAAACGTGACACTAAAAGCAATTAGTGAATAGAATTAGATACATTAAGATTAAATCTGAAACACTTTTGTATTATTTTCCCAAATATTTTCTCTACTAACATTCAATAGCAAGAAATGAAATATCAAGTTCCATACGCAACAAAAACAAAACAAAGTGAAACGAAACTCAGTTTAAAAAAAGATTGTTGTTAATTCTTTGGTTCGTTGTTTCATGTAAGTCATTTGCAACTTGTGGCACACAAGAATACATAAATATATGAAATTTTGTCTTTTACATTTCATGAAACTAATTTATTGGTTCTAACCATTACTAATTGATAGCTGTGTGCTGCAAGTTGCAAATGATTCCAGCGAAACAAGTGTCACTCAATCACATTAATCTTATAACATTTCGCAAGCATGAAAACTACAAAGAGGAAAATGAACAAATGTGACAGCTAAGACCCGGATACTTATGTTCTAAATATTTGGAGAAAATATGTAAATATGTTTGTAATATAATACACAGAAATATGAACTAAAAAGTAAGAAATGTATATGAATAATCCCATGAAATCTATGGGTATATTGTTTTGTTTCACAATATACGGATGAAAATCAAACATTATACTTTTTCTAATCCTTTTACTTACAACGATTTGCGTAAAAATTAGAAACAAATATGTTTCAAATTTTCAGCAATGAAACTTTTCCTATTATTATGTGAGAGGGTTTTGTACTGACTGAAAAGTGTTGTACATCGCATGAGTCACAAGTGGGTATTGAAACTCGCGCAGATGCTCTGGCGTGTGGTCAATATCCAGTGTGGCGGAATTGTCCCCTCAGTGCACAGCACTATTAGTGCAAATTGTTTTGAAACCGGGTTTTCTCCAGAACTGATGACCTCTTTTTCTTCACCAGATCCCCCTTTGACTTTGGAATGATAAATGAACAATTCGTAAAGCAGCGACTGCGGATTGAGTAATTTCAAAGCTGTCGGAAAGCTTCAAGGAAGACGTCTCCAAAGATTTAATTGTAGCCCTTGCTGAAAAATGGAGCAATATATTCTTTCAGCTTTTCAGCATCAAGCTATTGCTTTGATATGCATTTGGACGTTGCTGCATCAGAATGGAATTAATGCATAACTAGTACGAATAAAATCAACATTTTCAGCACTGTAGCTCATATAATCAATCCAGGTGCCCCATCTTGTTTATCAATTTTTTGCATTAAAACTCAATGCGTCAACTTAATCTGAAATCAGTTCGGCAACCCAGTGCGTGCATCAGGTTAAAAGTGGTAATGTTGGATACAACACCTACAGGGATTCTGCCGCCTTGCACATGTACGGCACTGCATTAATACTTGAAGGAAGACGTTACTGTAATTAACTTCATCAGGCCCCAAAATGCCATTGTATTGGTAACAGTTTTGCAATATTCTGATGGTTGCATTTGGGTAACACGTAACAAGTTAACAAAAGCGACATACTCTTTTCAGCCCCCAAAAAATTAAACACAATGTTCGTTTTCGAAACTTCTTATGAAATTCTCAAAATAATCGGTAAACTAAAAATTTAATATTCAGCCTGTTTCGATGAATTTCAGAATTGTTTAAGACTTGTGCGCCTGCCAATATACACCCGTTAACTCACATTTAATGCATTCTTATGTAACGGAACTTTTTCAGATGTTTCAAAACAGCTAAGATTAAGTTGCTCTTCAAAAAAGTCCCCCAAAATGAAATTAAAACTTATCGGCCAATTACCCTTTTGTCAGTTTTTTAAATATTAGAGAGACTTTTTTACGTATAAATTGCAACCTTTCTCAGTAAACAAAGTTCCCAGTAAACAGCGATTTCAAATTGCCAACATGAATTTTGAAAATAAAAATATACAGATACAACCGTACTTGCCTTTGCTAAATTCTCACTCTGCGTTACCACTGCCCCATAACGTTCAATCCAAAAGATTCAGAGTCACATTGTGATTTTACTTCAGGTTTTTGGCCCAAAGAGATAATTATAAGATTTATATAAAAATTGAATGTCATCCTTGAATAAATGTGTCGGTTTTAACAATTTAAGTACATGACCAAAATGACAGCAATTTTTTTTGTTAGTGGTATCCCACAGCAACTGCCGAATAAAGATAAACTTTCAGAATTCTATATACCTCAGTTTACACTCAATGATTACCATTATGTTTCCGTATACCATTGAAATTCAGGAACTAGCAAATTGGCTACATAGATATATAGAACTAATTTGGTAGAGCTGCAAATTTAACATTAATGCTTCGAACTAAAATGAAAAGGTCAATAAATCATCATTATAGTAATTACTGTAAATTATTATTTTATTAGGTAGGAAATTGCGATCTAGTTTAAACAAGTAACGATCATTAATGTGTATGTACAATATTCTTTTATTCAAAACACAGAGGTGCATAAATTAAAGTTTTAAGTGACACGTATTTGTTAAATGCGGTCAAGAAATTCACCTTACTGTGGTTGCTAAATACCATATAGTGTTAGAGAGAGTATATATAATTTTATTTAATGCTTGATTAATGAAGTTAGGTCCAAGCCCGCCTGTATGATAGAGGGCGATTGAAGTACGGAGGAGGTTGATTCATTGATTGATTGGTTTCGGAAGTTCAATGCTTACGAATGCAGAGATATGTTTCGAGGTTAACTGCGAAATATGATGATTAAAATTACTCTCATATATCAGATAATGGTCCAATTTGTTTTACTCATAACTCGCAAAGAAGTTTCAGGATACCACTCAACTGCCTTGCACTTATGTACAACCCCTCGGAAGGGGACAATAGTTTGTGTGTTGTCGTCACGTGCAGTTTCTTGGCTTCACTGTTACCCCCCAGAATGGCATTGCCAGTCCATATTCCGCAATGGGCCTGAGATTGCGC
>BOPP01000094.1:1994897-2009342 GCA_017312745.1 Gryllus bimaculatus
CGTTTCTCGTATTTCTTATCCAGCACCAGGAAGTCGAGCTTTCGTTCCTACATCGATACATAGGAGTATGCACAGCTATTGAATTACACGATCCAAACCTACCAAACGCACAAGGGCACGTCAAATTTTTATCACTACGAATCCACACAACCACGAAACAGATGGAATGTGGCGGGTGCGTGGAACGATAGGCTAAAAGTAACTGAAAACGCGCACTGTTCCGTGGCACACAGAAAGATTTAAGTGTGGCCACTACCAGACAGTATATCTCTCAATCATCGTTTACGTTAACGTGCCCGGCGCAGCCTGAAGATTGAATTTCCTGAGCAGGGTACTATTTGTCGGGCGCCGCCGTCAGTGCAAATACACGCCGTGAAGGAGGGCCGCGGAGAGGTGCCCCCAGGGCGCACTCTGAAGCGGAGCAGATTACGGCAGCAGCTGCGAGCAGTCCGGCGGAATAGCGCGTATCTCGCAGCGCGCCCTGTTACCCGGAGAGGTGGCCGCACGGCGCGTAAAAACACAGGGCCGGTAACCCTTATGCGCCCCAAGCTTACGCGCGTATGCATCACGCATATGCGATTCCTGCTGCCACACTCCGTTCTAACGGCGTTCCTCCGCCCCCGCCCGACAAGCTCCCTCTCCCTCTAACTGCACCCGGCTTGCCCCGGCCCCCGCCCCGCCTCTCCGCCCCACGCCGCCGCGTGGTCCCAGTCGCGCCCAGCTCTTCCCCCACTCCACGTTCCTTCCGCCCCGCCACGCGCATCGCCCCGGCCCCGCCCCGCCCGCCCTATCACCCCGTTCCCGGATCTGAGGCTGCGGCCCGGCCCATCCCCTCAGGCCCGGCCCCGCCCCGCCCACGCTCCGGTCGCGCCGCGCTCCGCCGCCCGGCTCCACATCTACGGGGGCAACCGAGACGCATCATTGGCCAATCCCTGCAAGGGGGAGCGGGGCGGGGGCGGAAACGCCGTTAGAGGAGTTGGGCAGGGTGCGTGATGATACGCGGTGGGGGCGATAAGGGTTCGCCTGTGTTTTACGCGCCGTGGCACCTCGTAAACAGTGGCCGCGCTGCGAGATACGCGCTATCCGCCGCGCTGCGTAATCTGCTCCGCTTCAGAGGCGCCTGGATCCCTCCGCGCCCGCTTCACGGCGTTTGCACTGACGGCGGGCCAGTACCTCTCAGGAATCAATTTCAGCCGCGGGGGTTATGTGGGAGTGGCACACTTAACTCGCACGGAACAGGCGCGTTTCAGTACTTTTAGCCACGTTCACGCACCTGTCACATTCCACGTCGTGGTTGTGTGGATTCGTAGTGATAAAAATTAGGACGTGCCCTGCGGTTTATGGCGGTTTCACTGACCAGCTGACGAGCACTTCCTGGGAAATCACTGAGCAGTAAAATTACGTTAGCCCCTTACGAGAATTAAACAAGTGCATTGCGTTATTACGTTTATGCGTTCTTCATATTTTACGTCGTAATTGTGTGGCATTCCTAGCAATAGAAATTAGAATGTGTCGCCGACCTTACGGTGTTTTTATTCACCAGCAAACTGCTGCATACTCGGAAATCAACCTGAGTTTAGGAATTACGAAAATCGTAGCTATTAAACTAAAACGAAACATGGACTTACATTTATGTGAGCAATGTTTACAAAGCGTATAAATTTTATATTTTAACTGAGTAGAATTCGCAACAAAAAAAATGACACACCATCACCTTTACGGAATTTTACGATACACCGGATGAATATACGAACTGAACTCGTAGCATAAAAAAACGACATTATCTTGTGAAAGTAGGCAACCTCATATAAAATAAACACGAGTATATGTTTGCACATTACACCAGTAGACATTTTAATTTGTAGGTGATAATAATTCGGACTTTGTGAAAAAGATGGATATCCAAGTTATCATTTGATTTCTTCTGTTTTATGTTCTTCAAAGAACATAGTGTCATAAAATGTGCATGTATTGATATAGATTTTCATTGTTTCTCTACCAATATAGCAATGAAAATGTCCATATTTTTTAGTTGTTTTGAATTTTTTGTCAGAATATGAACAAGTGATTCGTCAGTTTGAAATTTTGATACCTGTATTGTAATATAATTTTTGTTTAAACCTCCAACATAAAAACCCAGGAGTTCATATAGATCACCTTAGGAACCACGGGTTTAGAATGTTTGAAAAACATTTTAGTGGCAATAGCGATTAAGTGTAGCAGATTATTTTATCTAACTAATAAATATTAAATTAAAATATTTCAGCAATAGGGAGTGACCAATATCCCAATTTGAGTTTGGATTTATCCATTTATATGGTGTCCCATTTAACCTGACAAATCAAAATAACTCAAAAATTACGCATCATACACAAAAATGTCCCAGAAAAAATTAATATCTTTAAAAGAGGAATCTGCCTAGCTGAAAATATGATCTCGCCCTTGCTCTTTGGGGGTCGGGATGAAGGCAACTTTAAAATTTTAAATAGGAATCCGCATTTTTCTTGCAGATTTGGATTTTACACTAAAATATAAACGTTTTTTCTTAAACATTTTTTGCTTCGTGTTAGATGGAGCTGTAATTTCAGTTATTAATATTTTTTGCAATTCTCGAAAAAGCACATTTTTTATAGAAAAAAACACTTGTTCAATAATTTTTAAAAAGTATCTAGTGACAACAGACAGCGTTAGTAATTGTAACTAGCGGTTACACGGGTGATTGTTTTAGGCGAGTCCTCTCGCCTCTTACCATCAGGGTGCAAATTTTTAAAAACAATTCTACGCTAACTATTTAGGAATGAAACAACGTGCATGTTAAATATAATTCTTTAATGAAAAAAATGGGGTTTCCATTTGAAATTTGAAAGTTATCACCCCCGGGGTTGGGGTGAGGGTGGAGCTTCTAATTAGAAAGGATTTTTTTGAAAAATATTGAACAGTTATTAGCCAAAAATGATTGTTTTATTATTTTTCAATTCAACGTGTAATTTCTCAAGAATTGCAAAGTATGTTGTTTTTGTAATTACAGCGCCATCTATCAGAAATTAAAAAATGTATAAAATGAAATGTATGTATTTTCTAGTATAAAATATAATAAAAATGGAGGTTTCTATTTAAAATTTCAAATCCTTCTTTCCCTTCAATCCCCCCTTCCGACCCGAAGTGTGCAGGGGCGAGGTTCGATTTTAGGTCGGGCAGATACCCCTTGGAGATGTTTATTTTTTGTCTGAGACAAGTTTTGTACTATGCGTATTTTTTCGAGTTATTTCGTTTTATCAGGTTCAATGGAACACAGTTATACTCACATTAACAGATCCTTTGCGGACATTCCGCACTTCGGAAATCATTATTTTAAAACTTGAAATAGCTTCATACTGAAACCCCACTTCGAACGGCAACTCCCTTTAATGGGCGGAATAAGTAATAGAAATGGAAATACCGTAAAAGTATAATGCAATTCTTGGTGAATAATACAAAGAGGAATTCCAATTAAGATATTTAAATAAACTCTCACGTCATCACTGACTTTTATATAAACTCATAAAGACTACGTTATTTTTTAAGTAGCTCATAAAAAAATAGCGGGTGTTTCAAAGTGGACAAAATGTCCCGCAGGTAAATAGTTCAAATTATACACACACCCATCATCTTATACATGCTCTGGGGATAGACGAATGAGTTTTATGTTTCGAAACACTTGACGAGTTCCTGGAATTATGTACAATTTGAAAATATTCCGTGTAACAGTTGGCAGTCTTCAACTGCGAAGTTGTGGGAAAGAATGCACATGGAGCTGGAGATTCTCCTTTGCAGCCACGACTCTGCAAGCGTGCGGCTTGCGGCGGAATTAATTCCGGCAAAACTGGGTTTGCGTTAAAAAGAAAATTGTCTATTGGTCCCCAGAAACTAAAATTTAACTTATTTTTTGTCCCTGCAAGCGAGAACGACATTCGCGGAGGCAGCCTTTCAGATACGCTCAACATTTCCATTTGAGAATTCCATTCCACGCGTTTTGAAGCACACGCGAAGGGGCTACCAGCTCGCTTGCGTATCCATCCGCTTGCCTCCCACTCGCCCACATGCCCTCCCGCAGACCCACGCATCCTACACCCTACATGCCCTCCCGCCCTCAGCCCTCCGCCCTCGCTCCACCGACCCCGCTTCGCACATTCCTCCAGCCCTCAACCGCTCCTGCCAGGCTGTCGCTCATATTCTCCCGCCTTCCTCTCCTCGCTGCCCTCGTGCTCCGCGCGCGCTCCCGCCCAGGCCGCGCCGTCGCGGTGTCGCTGTGCCGCGCCAGATAAGCGCCGGGGGGCGGGGCGCGGGGGCGGGGTCTGGCGAAGAGGCGCGGCGCGCGCTCCCGCACGAATTGAGAATGTTGGGCAGGCGCCAGAATTCCGCGTCGGACGCGCATCCATCATCGCGCCCCGTTTCCCCGCGAGCCCGCCCCCCCCCGCAGGACATCGTCAGCCTTTTCACCGAACGCGCTGAGATATTTTTATTCATTTATTTCTGGCGTCCGCCTTTCTTCTAGGCGCACAATTCTCGGACTGTTCTGTTAATTAAGAGAGAAAAATGAAACTTAATTTTGTACCCGTGATAACCATCCAAAGCTGGATGCTAATTGCATGGGTAAAATAAGGTACATTTGGAGAAATGTTGAAAACAATCTGAGTTAAACAAATAGTGCTACAGAATGGCACATATTTTCTCGTGATAACTGATTTTCTGATTTATTTGGTCTCGGCTAGCTTTCTGGTATTTCCTCATCCCCTTCCCAGCTGCCATCTATCGCCACCCAAAATACAGATTTAAAAAAAATCATTTTTTAGTTTCCTGATAGAAGAACAAAAACATTACTTAAAGAATATAAAAACAAGAATAACTACTAGTCATATAATACAATTTTCGTTAAAAACTTTGAGACCGTTTTTTAAGAAAATAGCTTTTAAGAGCCACTGTCAAAGTGGAATTGGAACCTCTCTTCGCAGATTTTTTTCCCAGTTTTCGTAAACGTTTATAGGCAGTCATTAACAACACTTCAGCTCAAAATGCAATAATGTATACCGAAGGCTGTGGTCATCTCAACAACTGGAATACCTCGAAAGAATAGATGCGAATTTCTAACAAAAAGACGTTGATAAATACGCTTTGGTCGTGTAAAACGTCATGTCTTTTTTTCTTCTGATAAATGAAAAGCAAGGTTAATTAAATAATAATAATAATAATAATAATAATAATAATAATAATAATAATAATAATAATAATAATAATAACAGCAAAAATATGTATGTTGTTAATATTCACAATTTCTGTTAAAATTTACTCAAGTTTTTTTCATTAAAACAAACTAATATACGAATTTGCTTTGACAACTGAATCACTCTTACAGTAGATTTTCTTATGAATTTAATTTGAAGAATGCTATTGTAATTATATTTTCGAGCAGAATTCAAAGAATTCTGCAAACACAGCAGGTTGTAAATTTCCAGAATCCTCATCCTCCGAGCCTTTATTATACGAGTTTTTCTGTAGAGAAATCTCCGATTTCTGCAGCCGTATTATAGTTTATTATTTTTACAAGATAAGTACGCAGTAGGGACAAACAAACTTCAATAGATGTTAGCAGATGGTTGTGCAGGGAAAAAAACACACACTGGTGCATATGAGACACGTTGTATTGCAACACACATTACCTAAATGAGAGTGATTGAATAATTCCCAAACGCTCCATTTTATGAATTTGAATCGTGTTTCCCCGTGCGAACAGAAATACGTCAAAGAACACTAGCGAGCGGGTCGATAGACACAAACAACACGCCTCACGCATTACGCTGCAGTTCACATGAGCATTGTGAATAATTCGAAAGCGTTGCTGTTAAATGGGGTTTCACCGCGGGAAAACAAAGTAGGCTAAAGATCACTGGCAAGCGGGACAACAGGCACACATACAACCCACTATACACGATACCCGTAAATTCACTTAAGCAGTTTGAATAACTTCAAAACGCTGCATTCTAAGGACCTATAAATCGAGATTCCCCGTGCGAACTCCAATTACGTTAAGAATCTCTTGCGAGTGATACATGAAACTCGCCACACACACAGAAATTACGCTGCAATGCACTTAAACATTGTGATTGGCTCCAAAATGCTGCATCTCAATCGGGTGTTCCCGCGCGAACACAAAGTACTTTAAAGATCACTAGCGAGTGACATGACAGATGCACACGCTACAAGTGACTTAAGCATTTTGAATCACTCCAAAACTCTGCATCTTAGGACCTCTAATTCGAGTGTCCCTCTGCAAACACGAATTACGTGAAAGAAACTGGCGAGCGGGACGTGTGACACACACGCAATCAGCCAAACCACTCATGCTGCAATTCGCTTAAGCATTGTGAATAACTCCAAAACGTTGCATCTTAGATCCTCGCAAATTGGGTTTCCCTCCGCAAACACAAATTACGTTGAAGTTTCCTGGCGAGCGAGACGACAGACACATGAAACTCTCCACACACATTTCGCTGCAATTTACTTAAGCATAAGGAATTACTCCAAAACGCTGCAGTCTAGGAACTCTAAATCGCGTTCGCCACAACATGAGCCAAAGATATTGAGGAATATCGTTCTTTATATAATTCCTGCTTACGGTTTAGCCGCAATGTTGATCACAGCCAGATGAACATACATTTTGCCCAAAATCAATTTTTATCGAGGACCCACAAAACCTGGCATCTGTCCAACATATTACAGGAAGTAACTTACTACACATAGAGGCAAGATTTATTCACTTTTTTGTTACCAGGGAACACTAACCCGCGGTTTTCTGCCGAAAACTCTTTTTTTGCCGCAGCATTACAATACTTTCTCTATATTGCATTCTCAGAAACTCCACGACAGAGACGCGCTGGTGGAGACATTGACAGGCTGAATCGCACAGACACGTACAGCTACTGACAGAGAGACAGAGACACAAAGGGTGACAGAGACACAGAGATATATAAAGAGAGACACACAGAAACGGACAGTGGCACAGAGACTGATAGGGCCTGACAAAGACTGACACTCACGGCCCGACAGAGACACACAGAGACAGACAGACGTTTTGCCGTTATCTATTTTTCGGTTTCAAGGTTCTGAAACGCATGGATTTTGATTACACAAGTAAGAAGTAATTTATTACATTTAGAATTACGAGCCACTTTTTCTTTACCATGTCCCGATAGTCAGCGTGTCTCTGATGAAAATTGGGCGTTTTCTGGGCACATGACAATACTTTCTCTTCTTTCGAAGTAAGCGCGAGAAAATAATAATCTTTTGTCTGGTTTTTAATGATGAAGTTATTACGGTTTAATTTCTTACATGCTTACGTTTGGTCAAATGGAATTTCCCTCGTTGACTTGTATTCACGCCGGTGGTCTCATATTTCTCGTGATGGAGCGGAGCCATGCCAGTTCGTGAGGAATACATCGCGTGCGTTCCCTGGGGTGGCCATGTACACGCCAGGTAATGGAGCACGCGTGTGCAGTGCTATTTCGAATGATGGCCACACACAACTGGGCTTTCAGGCCATGGTCTCTTTTCAGGCCATTTAATTACTGAAAAGAACGTATATGGACACAGACATTTACGAGGGCGAAACATGGCGTCAGTTTTCTCCAGGTTGTAGCATTCATTGGTTTGTAACAAACACAGTTTGTTGGTTTATTAACTAGAATACTCTTTATTTGAGCTTGGAACATTTTTCACGCACAGTGTAAATTCGTTGACTCATTTTGACATTTTCTAGTCCTCAAATGAAAGAGTTTTCAGAGACACCTAACCATAACAAAATTTCGTAGCTATAACAAGTTTGTCATATCAAAATTTCTTCATGATGCTTCTAGGATATAATTTCCTAAACGTAACAACGATCACTATTGGAGAAATCATATCAGAAATACATAACCAGAATGGGAAACTAGGGTTATTACAATGCCGCACACTTTATTACTTTGTCATTACACTTTATTATTTTCTTCTGAAATGAAGTACATAACACATCAGTTGTTACGCCCACCTTCTGAACATAATATTCTTGCAACTGAATGAAATTTTTCCATCGCTGTGTAAGTCTCTCCAGACCTGCCTGAAACCATTCTTTTTGGGTGCTGCATACCGTTGCCTTGACAGCTGTCTCCATTTCAACAAAACCCGAAGAACAGCGATCACGCAGATGCTTCATGTTTCCGAACAGGTGATAATCACTTTGTGCCAAGTCGGGAGGGAGAGTATAGTGGGTGTGGTAGCACCGTGAATCCCATTGAATCAATAGCAGCAGTGGTCTCACGGCTTGTGAGGGCGCGGACAGTCATGTTGCAGAAGCACACCTTTAGCCCACTTTCCTGGCCGCTTAGTTTGAATAGCACGACGTAAGCGCTAAGGGTTGCCTTCTTTCCACAGGACCAAGTCGTATAGCGCTATCCCTGACGATTGCTTTCTGTGTTGTCTGCCCCTACTCTGACAGTGTTGTTATGATAAGGCTATTAGCAGTGCTTTCATTGGCCCCCTACGCTTTGTGCTGCTACCGAGCGGCGTATCGAGACACTTGATTCATGTCACCACCTTCAGAAGTGAAATGTGAACCACACCGGACGTACAAAAAAGGAAAACAATTTAGTACGCCCCTCGTACTATTTTAATTCCATCACAGTTACCAATGCTAGTATCTTTTTCAGTCGAATATGTACCACATTCTTAGAGCTACTTCACATTTCTTCTTATAGTGTCTTCTTGAGAATATCGGCTGTGCCAATAAGGCTTCCTTCTGAGCTTCTGTTTGTCATGTTTTTCGGGGTAATTTGCTTAAATAGTGATCCAGTTGCATTGTGACCGTTTCTAAAGCTCCTATTACTATTGACCCTATTTAAGTGTTTGTGTTCCAAATTCTTTGTATTTCAATTTGTAAATAGGTGTACTTCATTTTTTTCTTTATTACTTTGACATCTTTTGGTAAAGAGGATAGTCCGTGTTCCCTGATTGTTCACATTTCTATCGTTATCTTTTAAAACATTATCTTCAAGGTTTCTAGTTGATTTGGTCGAATTTTGTACGATACCACACATTACTTTTGTTTTATTATTTGAGTTCAAAGTATCCTGATCATCTTTCATGATTTTAGCCTGTCTTATGACTTTTCTTAACAATGATTTGTATTTTTTTAAGTAGAGGAGGAAATTTTACGATACGTTATGATGCTTAGAAATGAGAGAAAGAGTTCGTTTGTTTTTACATAAATCCCTTGTGTTATCCAAGAATTGCTTTTGAAATTTTTTTTTGAAAACATATGTTAAAATGAAATGAAAGCGTTGAAAAAAAAGAATCACATGTATCGTTTGTATCAACAGTAAATCACGTCCCATGACTCCTGCAGCAAGTAACTGATGAACTGTTTTATTTTAGTTTTAGTAAACAATCTACTTATACGTGTATACATTAGTGTGACAGTGTTCGCCTTTCTTATAATGGTAAGAATTTGTACATCGTGATCTCTGTATCATAAATCTTTTGTTACAATTTCATATCGAGTAGTGATTTTGTTAATTATTATTTGATGGATTGCCTTCTTTGAATTTAGTGTGGTCCGTGTAGGTACATTTATTGTGATATCTAAACTGTAGGAATGAATTACGTTGAGAAACTGCTCTTCGAGGGCAAAACTTGATTTCGTGGAATGCCGCCCAATGGGCGGAAATGCATCGAAACACGTGCGGTTTGGGGCGAGGTTTCAGATCACGACGAATTTTTCAAAAAACCACCACAAGAACATTGACAGTGAGTTTGTTTGTTTTTTAAATTTTTTATATTATACATGATTTTTCATTAATCATGTATTGCTTCGTTCAAGTTTACTTTGAAAAGTGAGTAATGTTGGTTTTTAGACCTCTAGTGTAGGGTGTGTCCTAAACGTCATACTCATTTGTCGTGTAGAACGTGAGTACGATTGTCTCCTATATTATTTCAGTAGTATACAACCATTATTTATAAATGAGGTCTCTAAAGAAAGAGTTTCCCGGAGTCGTGACGAATTGCATTTTGACTTAAAATATATGACTCACTGAAAATATGATGACAATTTTAAAGTAACCTTATTTCAAGATGTCTCTAAAGAAAAGATTTCATTATGGAAAAATGTGTGTCTTCAATTTTATAGTTGTAGAAGGATGCTCCCCAAATAATTGCACATTCCCAATTTTCGAAAAATCACAGATTTCAGTGAACATGAGACTTGCATAACTCTCTTACGCTACACGAGGGAAAAATCCAACACAAACATTTGGGGCCAATTTTTGTGAAATGTTTATA
Source organism: Gryllus bimaculatus (assembly GCA_017312745.1). Taxonomy (NCBI): domain Eukaryota; kingdom Metazoa; phylum Arthropoda; class Insecta; order Orthoptera; family Gryllidae; genus Gryllus; species Gryllus bimaculatus. The sequence goes on from BOPP01000094.1 coordinate 2,005,245, forward strand.
AGGTTTTTAAGGCTTCATTTAAACTACCCTCAAAAATCACTATAAATATGTGAAACTCGCAAAGTATTGGGTTCATTCAGATTTATCGAGGAGTATAAATTTTGGAGAAAATTGATAAACGGTTTAGGAGCTAGTTTAACTACAGACGGACGGATAGACAGATGTTCTGCCATCAATTGTTTTTACTTTCTCGGTATCGCGTACGCAGTAGAGAGAAAGTTATGTATTGCTGCGCGAAAAAAACGGCGAATTTTTCAGCAGAAATGCATTTGTTATAGGATCCTGGTTCAGTGGATAAATCCAGTTGCTAAATTTAGAAGAAAAACACACTAACGTGGTTTAACCAGAATCCAGGTTTTGTGAGTTCTTGACGAAAACTCAAATGACGAAAAAATGCCTGTCTGTCCCTCAGTCTCTCAACAACGCTAGTGACTAAGCCGTTCGGACACTTTTCTCTAAAATTGATATTCCCAACCGATCTGGCTCTTTGAGTTTGAAACAGATATTTTAATTTTAGGGGGTACTTAGCACGAAGCCCTTGGGACATTTTCAAGTTTTCAAAAAAATGGCTCAATCGTTTTTGATTGAATTTTGCTGTTGAAGTGAATTGAAAGACGTTTAAAACAATGCTGTAGATTTCATTTTCGGTGAGAACTGATTTTTCGAAAATTGAAAAAATTCAATATTTTTTTCACCATCTTCCTACAACTAAAATTATGAAGACAGATTTTTTCCTTAATGAAACTATTTCTCTAAAGTTAGATTTTGAAATAAGGTACAATTTTTGTCGAGAAGTTTTCACGTAATTTTGCAATACGAAAATAAATTTTGTAAACGAAAGTATTTTCACGTAATTTTGCATAAAAGTACGGGTGAGAAAGTATGCATTATTTTAGCACCACAATTTCTCAAATATTTCCGATTTGTTTCGTACCAATAGCATAAACCATAAATAATGTGCTAAAGTAAGTTACTATATTACTTCACTTTTTCAAACGTAGAAATACACTGAAATAGACGATTTAAAACTATTTTATAAAATAAGGAAAAGATGTAGGTAGAGAAGGTTTTAAAAACAAAAGGTGTGTTATTGAACAATATCCTGTTATTTATGAAAGTCATGCAAATGGATATTAAAATGGATATTGATATAAAGTTGCAACTTTTATTTATTGTGATTAAATAACGGAAAGTTTGAAACACACCTTCTTTGCATTTATCGTATTTCCAGTGGGTTATGATATGATACATTTTTCAACATGTAGACGAAATTGTAATGAATTATACCAAGCGTCTACTTTAAATATGTGCCGACGCTTAGCTTAAGGCAGGCAGAAGATGACGCCTCAACTATTTCGTGTTTTACAGTCTACCGCACACGTCCCCGATGCAAATTCATGGAAATTCTCTCTAAGAGCATTTCTACGTCAAAACAAGGCTTCTTTACAACGGTATTTCTCGGGCTGTTGTATTGAGTAGTTGAAACGCTTGTCAATTATTTTTTCTCGGAAATAATTTCTTCCATCAAAGCTAAATTGTACAAAAAAAGACGTCTCATAGGAAAACTTACTTTTCCTCATTAATTGGTACCCAGCTTGCATCTGCACACCCAGAAAGTTTATTCGCATTTTATACACTTTTTGCTCTTTGAAGTTTTGATTTAAACAATCGCAAATATACCTCTGGGTTTAAAATACACTCATTGCACATTTTCACTGCCATTCACGAGTCTGAACCCAAGTGATACCGTGTGAGAAGAGCAGCTATTACACACCGGTGAATGAGGAAGTGGCGATATCCGACGCTAAAAAATACGAGTTTTCGTATTGTTCCGTCGAGCGCCGGAAAGACGCCCATGAATTTGTAAATGCAATCCTTCACGGACCGCAGGCAGACAAGTAAAAATACGGCCTTTTCTCTCGCAATGCAGAAACCACGAATAGTTCTCTTTTGTACCTTATCGCCACCGCTTACGAAGCAGAGCGGAAGTTATGGAATGCTGCGCGAAAGAAGGGCGAACTCTCGGCAGAAAACTCTTATCACAGGGCCGCGGTAACGAAAAAGTAGATACATCCATTTGCTAAATTAAGAAAAAATAATCTCTAACAGGATGTTAGCAGAATCCATGTTTCGTGAGTCGTTGACACCCGAAAAATCGATTGATGGCAAAATGTCTCTCTGTCCCTCTATCTGTGATTAACGCTCGCGTCTAAATCGTGCTGCCAATTTTCTCCAAAACGCATATTTCTCAATCGGTCTGGCTAATGTCGCAGCCCCTTGAAATTCAAACAGAAATTTTTATATTTCGGAAGTACTTTAAGAAAGCTTCTGAGCATTTTGGAAATTTTCAAAAAAATAACTCTGTCGTTTTTTATTAAATTTTGTTGTTGGATAGTGAAAAAGAGATTTAAAAGATGCAGGTCTCATTTTCGTTGAAAACTCTGATTTCGTTGAAAATTGCAGAACTTCAATATTTTTTTCGGCTTCTGCATAAAATTACAATTATAAAGATAGAGGTTTTCCCTTAATGGAAGATTTGGAAATATGGTCATGTGAAATTTTTAGAATATTTCAGTACTTTTCGCGTAATCTTGCGTTAAATATAGCCATTTTTTAAATTTTGTTTAAACAATTTTTTGTCCAAAACGGCACTAACAGTTTTAATTAAATTTTGATCATGAATAGTGTATAAGACGCTTAAGAGATTAGTGTACGTCTCATGTTGAATATTCTCATCTTGATAATTGCAAATATTCAAAAGTTTGTTTCGGCATCTTTCTACAACTACAATAATGAAAAATTCTTAATGAAGAGTGTTCATCAATAACTGATCATCAAATAATGTCATTCTCAATTTTGCGAGTGTATACGTATTTTGTGCAAAATTGTCAGAGACACAAAATGTATAAAATTTAAAAAAAAATACAAATTTTTTGTTTAAATTACGACCTTGCGGAACGTAAATGACGCGTAAAAGAAAGGTGCAAGTCTCGTATTAGTTGAAACACCTGATTTATGAAAAAAAAAAAAAATTAAAAAATCGGCATCTTTCTAATCTAAAATTGGGAATGTACAATTTTGTTCGTAGTGAAATGTGTTAATCAATAAGAGGTTTTCAAATAAGGTCATGTTGAGTTTTTCGAAATTTGCTTTTTAAATATAATTTAGCGACAAACATAGTCGCCCGCTCCGAATTTCCTGCGCTTGTTTAATGTAATAGAGGTGATTTTAGGCATTGGGATACTGCGTTAGTTTGAATTTGTAATAAGTTAGAAATTGCGTAAATGTGATGATGACCAACCCCCGTTTGCTTTACGCCGACCTCTCCCACCGACTTAACCACAGGAATACAGCATCTACGCCCCGTGTAGATGAAGATTTGAACCACGCAAGTCATATGGACACCCAAGCCAGGAGTACACAATGCCTTAGCGATCACGACTAAATCAACACCTGGCATTCAATAACGAAAAAAATGCTTATATGTTTCGATTATGATGATACTAGCTATGGAAGAAATATAATTAGCAAATTAGAAACACAATATCACGCAACAATGAAAATGATCTGAGATCCGTGTTTAGGAACCGTGGCAGTTAATGGGTTAATTATTATAATTTTCTATCCCTTTTCATTTTCTTGCTAGTGGTGTCAAGAATGATAATTTGGCAAATGTGTTTCCCATACGATTTAGTGGATATTGTTGCGTGTTGCACTACTTATAACGCCGCACTGTTAACAGAAGGTGATAATGACGGTCGCCGGTCGCCATTCGTTCGCGTTATTAAAAACTAATAATTTTATTTACGGATAAAATATGCATCACGCATCTTTGGTATATTTATGTAGAACGTAAATACACTGAATTTAATGGCAGAAAGCTACTTTCGTTTAAACGTTTGAATTAAAAACTATAATATTATACTTTAATATTTTAATTTTATTATATTATATTATATTATATGTAATAAATATTTTCACCCTTAGTTTAAGAATTTTTAAAACGTTAATTGAAGTGTATGACAGAAATTTTCATATTATATTACATCACCATTAACTACATCGCGACAAAAATTCGTGCAGTTGTAGCACCACTAG
>BOPP01000094.1:2013769-2055541 GCA_017312745.1 Gryllus bimaculatus
CAACGTTTTGAGAGGTTTTATACATAAAATATAATTGTAATAAGATCAACGTGTTTAATTTGCGTAATTTTACTGGTTCCTTTAAGAAAAAATTGTAATTATTTAACATGGCAGTGCATCTTCGGGTGGGTCTGTGAATCCCTCGAATTACCACTCTGACTGGTATCAATTTTGGCATTTTATTATACTATAAAACGGAGCAATCTATATCATTTCATGATGTCCTATTGTTCAATTTACAATTTCCTGAGAAATGGAATGCTGGAAGTAAGGATATGTGGTGTTGCCACGAAATTTGACCGCTGCCCCTTAGGGCGGGCCGTCAGTCCAACGCCAATGTTTAGAAATCTGAATTCTTCTACTACAGAGAAACTCAATTAAAGCCACATAGCTTATTGTGACACTCAACTCTCTCTGCACGAGAATCACCTTATTAGCCCGCCGCAAAAAAATACCTGCCAGCAATGAGCCATATTGTGACTTACGATTCGCTGCGTAAAAATAAAATTGAAGGCAAGGCGGTTGTATACAGACGTAATAATAGACAATGGAAAACATATATTTGCCCTGAGATACGATGAGAGAGAAATATTACTGTACAATGTGGTTTCTGCTTGCGGCCTTTTTATCTCTCATGGCTATGAAATAACCGACTCAAGATGTATAATGTATGGAGTTCGAGTCGACTACACGTAGAAAAGAGAAATTGCATATGGAGCAATGGATTGGACAACTATCAATCCGACAAATAGAGTTTTTCACTTGGATTCAGAGATTCACAATATATTTATAGTGAATAGAAATAATAGACTATTTTAATATTAGACACTTAATTGGAAAATGGGCAATAATTTAACCGATATATTTATTAGAGTAAAAAATAACACTGAGATAAAATAGAGATAAAATCTTTGATATAAATTATATTCTAGTTCTCGTCTGATTATCCTAGGTTAATCGATTATTGTTTGGAGGGATTTGAGATATTTACTAGAGACTGCAGGAATAATTGCAAACTTATGGATACCTCATATACACGACAGATATATCTTGATAATTATATTCAGAGATTGATTAGTTAGACAAATACGTGCGAACAAAATAAAACAAAGATAACTTAATCAGAAAGAGAAACTAGAAAAATTTTGAGATTAAAAACTCTCGACATCTGCTCGCTTCTCTTTCACCATGAAATTCATCTAGTATTTATATAATAAGTTGGTTAAGAAATAGATACGAATTCGAACTGAGAAACTCAGAGATTAGGAGGACAAGAGTAGATCTAGCGGGGACTCACATTGGTCCGAATCACAAAGAGTTATGTTTGTGAATATTTTGAGTGGAGAGAGTACACTCTGTTTAGAATTATAAACGTTGAATTGGATTTTGGGAGAATTAAACAGGAGAATATTATATCGCACGCACACCACTTAAATTAAATCGGGCTATAATCATATTCTGTCTTGTAAATGCTAAACATGTTATGTACGAGCTATGCAGATCAGCTGAAAGGAACGCAAAACTGCATTAAAATTTCATATATAACACATAATATTCACTCTCTAACACTAACCGAGACCACACTCCGTTTAGGAAAGGGGGTATAAGCGTTGCGATTGAGAGAATATAGTAATATTATGTGGAGATCAAAAGACATATGCTGCAGAAGGAACATTAAATTACTGAAGAAATTTGGAGACGGAAGAGGGAGGACACTGATTACTAAACATTTCTCGGCGTATCGAATGCAAGATATAAACGTAATACTCGATAGGAGAGACTCCAACTACGGAGAGGAAACTCAAATTGGAGCAAACTAGATTACCCTTTTCAATACTCCTTTACATTACATTACGATCTGCTATTGGCAGGTTATATTATCCGCAGTTCAAGGAGAATAAATTATTGATAAAGAGCATTCTTTTTTCCGAGAAGTAAGGAGAGGCTGAGTTAACAAAATTCGAGGGAGAAGGAGTTTGGAAACGATAAACGCTTCTCTCTCTTCGCAGAGGTGGCGACTTGAGGAGTTTGGATCCGGGAGTAAAGGTGGAGAGATCAACTACGAACGTTATACAGCCTCATACTGAGGAGGCGAAGGACACTTTGACCGAAGATTACTTTGTATCATCCACGGAGAACATACGTAGGTGGTGAGGAAGAGAGAAATACAGACGCGTCAAAATGAAGTTTAGGACAGAATTTTCAGAAACATATACACACACGGGCTGAGAAGTGACTTAACTTAGGAAGAGCAAAACACAGGTTTCAAAAACCTTATTCGCTTATACGTCTTGAGGAATCTAGCGGGTAGATAATTTCACGGCTAGAATGATCCCAATAGCTACGAGAAGACTCAATTAGAGACGACATAGCAATCATATCACACACCTCCCGTCAATGTGCCAGGAACACATATGCAAGTTCTAGGCGTAACTGATACGCGTCACCATATAGTCCGAGAGATCTCGAAGACACCTCGTCTAAGACAAGAGCTAAACTGAAGAAAGTGGGTGAGAAAATACTTGTAATACTTGTAGAGAGCTTCTCACGGACATGAAACACGCTTTATTTGTGTTAGCAACCGGAGTGCACTAGATTCCGAGAACACTTTCGAGGACGTGGAGCAATTAACTACGAGTTCTTCCTTTGGGCGGTTTGGGCTTAACTCCCCACCCTCAATGGACAGATCTATCGAACGTCGCTCGCTTAACTGGGGAGTAAATACGCCCTGTAGGGACAGACTCACAAATTTGAAGAATATTTTTAGCAATATAACAGACTCGGGCAGGACATAACAGAACAGAAGGTTAAAGAGAAGGTAGTCGCATGTGCGTCGTCGGGCCTTCGTGAAACTACGACAGTAGATGGCTAAGGTTGGAACGGGTAGAGAGGTGACGAATTAATAAAGAGGCAGACAGCGTCAGTTAAGTGTATTATGCCAAACTAGACATCAAGATCCATCAAACTAGGGTGTGTGAGGGGACGAGTGGAGCGAGGTAAAATATAAATGTCGAAGGAACTGGTATCGAAGGCAAGAAGACTTGGGGAAAAAATTGAGGTCAGATGAGTCAGGAGGGGGCGTGGTGGGACAGTCTGGAATCGCTTGCTGCTTATGTGAGAGATGTTGACGGTATGTCAAGAGTGTGTGAGGTTAGGATCACTACGAGAAACTAAATGATGCAAACCTAGACCTCCGAGATGCCTTTGGCACAGAGTACGTGTGAGTTAGAGGGATGGCCGTGATAAGATAAAACTTGAACGACCCACTTTTTTATTGGTAAAATAGGAACCACGAGGTGAACAATCTGAGAGAGAGAACAGAGAATTGTGAAGAAGAATATTAATTAAGGCTTGCTCTCTTTGGTGAACCTTGACGCTGAGTGTAGGCTGGGGGCGTAGAAGAGTGCACTCAGCGAAGGAAACACCGAGATGGAGAGACAGCGCGTGAGGGAGCGGCATCACGACTAATACGTTTATAGGAGAAGCGAGTGAGGTTCGGGGCGGGGGCTTGTGAGAGAGTTAGGATAGGACGATATCGAAGAGAGCTGTGTCGGAGTGAGAGAAGAGACTCAGAGTGTAACATGTGGAGAGAATTTAATCTGGAAAATTCCATGGGAGCTTGTCTATCCTGTGTGAGAGTCACGTAATGTATGTAAGAAGCATCATCGGTGGAGCCGCGAAACTCAATGGAAAGGACAAGAGCCTGAGCACCGTACATTGCACGACAAATAGTGGGTTGTAGAGATAATGAGGCGTAAAATGCAACTTTGTTACTGACACGAATTTTTAGAGAAGAAACTGAAAAGGAAGTGTGGAGCAGAAAAAATTGAGAGGAAGTGTGATGCGGAGGTCTCTCTGGAAACTCGAGGGGGTATGGTAGGCTGAGAGATCAGACGTAGCGTTAGAAGGCGTCAGTGTCGGAGCAAATACACTCAGGGAGCCTCAATTCCGACAAATAGGTTTAGGAAATACGCGTTAAAATGAAACTGAAGAATTTTCGAGAGAAAAAGGAGGCTGGAACACAAGGAGTTGATTAAGGAGAGAAGAAAAGGGGAGAGAGGGAAAAAATTCGGGTGAGAGAAGGTTGTCGCTTCTCTATGAAATGGCGAGGCGTGATCGATATAGGAGTGGTGAGCAGAGAGGATCACTCTTTTACGAGAAGAGCTCAAGGATGGCATGCGAAGACGTTACGGGCACCGCTCGTCAGAGGTGCCGCACCAAATAGTTTTAACTGGGATATGGACGCGTAAAATACAAAATTGTAAAGAAGGAGTGTGTTAGAAGAAAATAACTGAAAAAAATAGAGAAAAATTGAGGGAAATGTGAGTGCGCTTGCGTCTCTGAAATCGACGTATGTAGGGGGTAGAGATCACTACGAGAAACTCAATTAAGGCAGGGAGCTGAGAGCGGTGCAAAGTCCGGAGAGAGTAGGTTTATTTCAAAGAATGAAGGCCGAGCGATACAAGAGGGATAGGGAAGGAATATTGAAAAACTGTTGCAGAATATATAACAGCCCTGGAAAAGGACTTGGAGGGAGAACATAAGAAATATGGTGCGCTGTCTGCGTAGGAGTGGAACAGTGCGACGGTATGTAATGCTGGCGGTCAGGGGGACGAGGGTGCTTGGATCTACGAGAAACTCAATGAGCAAAACTAGACCTCAGATCCGACAAAATAGTTTTAGAAAAGTACGCGTAAAATAAAATTGAAAGATTTTTAGAAAAAAACAGGAAAATTGAGAAAAATTGAAAAATTATCGCTTTCTCTCTTGACATTACGGTAGTGTAGGTAGAGTGATGCACTTACTGAGAAACACAATGGAGCAAAACTAGACGTCAATTCGACCTAATAGTTTTTAGGAAATACGCGTAAAATAAAATGAAAGAAACTTTCGGGAGAAAAAAACTGAAAAAATTGAAGAAAAATTGAATCATAAGCTTCTCTCTGAAGATCACGTATGTATGGTAGAGATCACTACGAGAAACTCAAGGTGGAGCGAAGCTAGACCATGGCAAGTCCGACAAATAGTTTTGACGATGAGGGATGGGATGGGCCGCCGTAAGAATGAAACTGAGGGAGAATCTTCGGTTTAGGAAAAGAATGAAAAATTGGGGAGATAAAAATTGAAAATTATCAGCTTCTCTCTGATATTTATGGGAGCGTAATGTAGGGGGCTAGAGATTCGAGCGGTGGACGCAGAGAGACTGCACCATGTGAGAGGCGGAAAGCTGACGCACGTCGAAGTCCACGTGCCACAAATAAGGTGTTAGGGAAGGTGATAAAGTGAAAGATGAGAAACGGAGGGAGATTATTATTAGAAAACTAGAAAGAAAATTCGAGATAATATTATTTACAACACGTTAGGTCGCTTGTGTCCCTCTGAAAGTGCACGTATGCTCATTGGTAGAGCAGTGCGACTGCAGCGAGAAACGTGCAAGGTGGAGCAGAGGACTAGAACGCTGCAGGAGTGCCTAACATACATAGGTTTAGTGGAATTTTGACCAGGCCCGGTCGAAAATCAACAATGGTGTGAAGCATTATTTGTGGCTTAAGAATTAAAAACTGAAAAAACTTACGGCACTGTGTCAAAATTACACAAAATGTGACTACGACTTTCTCTCCCTGAACATAACGTATGTAGGTGTAGAGATCACTACGAGAACATCTCCAATTAAGCAACCCTAGACCTCGAATCCGACAAATAGTTTACGGAAATACGCGTAAAATCGAAACTGAGAATTTTTAGAAAAAAACTGAAAAAATTGAGAAAAAAGAATAAAAATTATCGCTTTTCACTCTGAAATCACGTATGTAGGGTAGAGATCACTACGAGAAACGTCACATTGGAGAAAACTAGACCTCAATCCACCAATAGTTTTAGGAATAAGCGCGTAAAATAAAATTTTCGAATGAATCGTTCCTCTCACGAACAACAAACACTCGGAAAAAATTGAGAAAACATTCGAAAATGTATCGCTTCTCCTCACCTCACGGATCCCACGTATGTGAGTGGTGAGAGGATCTTTAACTATTCTTAGCACACTCAGCGGTGGAGAGCAACAAGCTACAAACACACGTTTCAATCGAGATTCATAAACTAGTTGGGACGTGCACAATAAGGCGTAAAATGAATGGGCTTACTTCCTGAGAATTCTTAAGAATCTACTCTAATATAGCAAAAACTGAAAACCAGTGAGGGAGGAAATAGGGATTAAGGAAAATTATCGCTTCTCTCTGAAACGACGTATGTAGGTAGATGAGATTCACTGACGAGAAAAAGCTAACTTCACTTTATTAGTCTCAAGACTAGTTGTACAACCATCAATACTTTGCCGAAAAATAGTTTAGGAATTATGCGTCCGCTCACGAATTATATAATAAGTTGGGAGAGAAGACGGTTCACTAGAAAAAACATGAAAAAAATCGATGCAAACAATATCGAAAATTGTTCCGAGCGATAGTCTCTAGACGTTTTGACTTATCACGTATAATGTAATATTTATTAGATCTATTCAATAACGGAAGAGAGGCTAAATGGATGACTATTATTTACATTTTTAATAACATATGAGCGCTACTATATCACCGACAAATAGTTTAGGGAAATACGCCGTAAAATAAAATTGGAAGAATTTTTTAAGAAAAAAAAACTGAAAAAAATGAGGAGCAGGAAACTTAAAAAATTTTGACTCGCTTCTCGTCTTGATAGAAATCACGTATGTAAGGTTCTCTAGGGTTCAGAGGTGAATACTACTCCTGCCCGATAACTAATTCAGATTGGCTTTTCCAAGGAGCGTAGACGTAAATTTTTCACAGTTATCTATTAATAGTTTTAAGGTAAATACGCGTAAAAATAATAAAATATGAAGAACATTCCATGAATATAAAAAACGGTTTGTGAGACTAACAATTGATGAATTAATTAATCTATATTTAATTGTTCTGAGGTGCCATCTTTTCAATATATTGCAGTGTACTCTTCTACCGCGGTTATGATTCTTTCACAGAGTATTCAAAATCATACTAAACACGAGATTGGCGTGAATGCACAAATCGTATTCTAATATTCCTACCGCGACAATTTATAGTGCAATATAAATATATTGCAAGATTTTTAATACCGAACGGTATCATGGGTGCGTAACAACTGGCGTACCTCCGTTCCATATATCAACCTTCCCTGTAAATATCAGTGTGCGGCGGCAGTATAATTATGAGGGAGGTTTCAGTGATTTAGCACGGTTCTCAAGTCTATTAATAGTCTTCACGAGAAGAGTTCGGTTGGGACAACATCATTTGCCAAATTATTCTATCGTCATGATTTACTTGAACGGGCACTAAAGGGAAATATGCATAAAGGGATCACGAGAATATTAAATAAATAATTAATTCCCATGTAACTGTCTACGGTTCCCAACACGGTAATCTCAGAAATTCATTTTTCATTTGGTTGCTGTGATTATTGTGTTTTCTAATTTGCTAATTATAATTCTTCATAGCTAGATCATCCATATTTGATACGACAAACATATAACGCATTTTTTTTTCGTTATTAGAGAAATTTTTTCTATAGTTTTTTTGATTTAATAGTGTAGCAGGCTAAAAGGCATTGTGTACTCCTGAACTTCAATGTACCACATAAGACTTCGTGATGGTTCAGAATCTACATCTACACGGGGGCGTAGAAAATGCCGTAACTTCCTGTGGTAACGATACGGTGTAGGTTTTAGAGTTCGTCGTAAAGCTAAACGGGGGTTGGGTCAATGTAAACAATAAACATTTTAATACGCATATTTCTAGACTATTTCAGAATATCTTATTAGAACTAACGCCAGTAAATACAAAAATTTTGCCGAGTATTATTAAAAATCACCTCTATTACACATATAAAAACAAGCGTCAGAAATGTCGGTAGCGGGGCGACTAGTGTTTGTACGCTAAATTATATTTAATAATAGCCTCAAAATATCGAAAAAACCTCAACATGACCTTATTGAAGAAAACCTTCTTTATTTGCACTTAATCACATTTTCACTACCGAACAAATTGTACAGTCGACGAATTTTAGATTAGAAGATGCCTGATTGTGTTTTAACTTTTTTTTTTTCAATAATAATCATTGTGTTTCAAAGCCTAATTACGACACCTTGCACCTTCTTCTTTTATACCCGCGTCAGTCTATTTGAGTTCCGCAAGGATATGCGTAATTTATAACCAAAAAATTTGAGTTATTTTATTCGTTATAATTTATATATTTATTGGTGTCTCTGACCAGATTTTGCACAAAATACGTGATACACTCGCAAAATTGAGGAATGACATTTTTGATGTACGCCAGTTTATTATTAAGACATCTCTCTTTAATTAAGAATTTATTCATTTATTGTAGTTGTTAGAAAGGATGCGAAATACAACTTTTGAATATTTGGCAATTATTCAAGATGAGAATAAGTTCACAATTGGAGACGGTACCTAAATGCACTTAAAGGACCGAGGTCTCTAAATATGCAGGAACGCACTAATCTCAATAGAGATCAAAGAAACTGTACAAATATAAAATTGTTTTAGTGCCCCGACTAATGTATTTGGGTGTAAAAAAGAAGGAATATATTGTTTTAAACTCAGAGATAAATTATAAAAAAATGGACTTATAGATGATAACTATTCTGACAAAGAGAGAGGACGAGAAAGGTATTACCCTGAGCGTGAAGAAAAAATTATTGAGCAAAAAAATATTTCACATGAAAACCAATCATATGACTTTCCCTATACTCTTCCATCAAATGGAAGGGCATAAAACACGTATGTCTTTTAATTCGTTAGTGTAAAGATTCGATATTTTTATGGGCAGAAGCACTGGGAACAGAAAAATACCTGGGAACGTTCTGCCAATTGTTTCGGCAAATCAAGAAACATTCAAAGTTTTCAAAAGACGTGAAAGAATGAGAGACCGTCACATTAACTAGACCTCTTTTAAACATCATCATATTTTCGCACTATCTCCAACAACAAAATTTGAACACACAAGCACAGACAAGTTTAGTTTTTTTGAAAATTTCCACAAAGAGTGGACTTACAGAACAAGCTTTCTAACACGGTACTTCCGAAATAAAAAAAAAGAATTTCTGGGATTTGAATTCTAAGGGAGAGGGCTGGCGGACAGATAGCACAGACTTAATGGAGAGATAAGAAAAGTTTGAAGAGCAGAAATGAACAACACGATTTAGACGCGAAGTTAAAAATATATCATCGAGAATAGGAGGGACAAGAGACAATATTTTGCCATAAAATTTCGGATTTTAATCGATGTGATTCTCAACGGCCTCACGTGAAATATTCGATCCTGCTCTTTATCATCCTGTTATAACGATTTATTTTATATCTAACTTTTAACCAAATGTAATGTATTCTGACGTTTTTAGTGTAACCGTAGACGATCACACTACGAGAAACTTTCATTAAAGCAAACTAGAGCTTCAATCAGAGGGCGGAGACCTAGTTTTAGCTTGAAAATCTAAGGAGTATTCTCGCGCCGGTAGAAGATTGCAGAGACTTGTACACGATATTTTTTGCTTCGAGGACCAGCAAATAAACACATGAAAAAAACTTTTCTGCATGGCGTTATCGGGGGAAAGGAGGGCTGATAGAGTAACAAAAGTAGGAACTTTTTGGGTGGCGTTTCCTGGCATTGGGCGGAGGACTTAAGCCGTATTTTTACTTGTCGCCTCGTTCGTGAAAGGAATCACGCAGTTAACAAAATTTCTGGGCTGTTTTCCGGGCGCTCGATCGGAACAAATGAGCGAAACTCGTATTTTTAAGCGTCGGATTATCGCCACTATTCTCATGTACACGGTGTGTAATAAAGGAAACAAATGACGCAGCTCGTTCTCACAGAGTAAAGCTTTCCACTTGGTCAAAGACTTCGTGAAAAAGGCAGTGAAAATGTGCAATGAGTAGTATTATAACCCAGCGTATATTTGGTTGTTAATAAATTCAAACTTCAAAGAGCAAAAAGTGTAGTAAAATGGAATAAACTTTCTGGGTGTGCAGAGCCTTAAAGCTGGGTACCAATTAATGAGGAAAAGTAAGTTTTCCTATGAACGTCTTTTTTTGTACAATATCTAAGCTTTTGATGGAAGAAATCATATTATCGCGAGAAAAATAATTGAGACAAGCGTTTCAATCAGTTATCGCAATACCCCAGTCAAATACACCGAAAGTAGACGAGAAAATACGTTGTAGAAATGCTCATAGAAGCCTGTTTGATAGAAATGCTACTTAGAGAGAGAAATTTCCAGTAGAATTTGCAATCGGGGGCGTGTAGCGGTAGACCTGATAATAGCACGAAAAATAAAGTTTGAGGGCGCATCTTTCCTGCTTAAGCTAAGTCGTCGGCAGCTATTTTACAGTAGACGCTTTATATACGCCCCCAATTATAGTAACAACATTCATTCTAGTTTTCCCCCCTACCTAAATAGGTGAAAAAAATGTATCAATATCATCAAACCGCACTAGTAAGATACGAATAAAATGCAGAGAAGGTTGTGTTTCAAAATTTCGTTATTAATCACGAATAATAAATAGTTGCTACTTTATAGTCAATTATCCGTTTAATATCTTTGCAATCGACTTCATAAATAACAGGATATTGTTCAATAACACACTTTGTGTTTTTAAAACCTTCTCTACTACATCTTTTCTTATTTTATAAAATAGTTTTATTAATCGTCTATTTCAGTGTATATTCTACGTTTTGAAAAGTGGAAGTAATATGTAATTACTTTCGCACATTATTTATGGTTTATTGCTATTGGTAAAACAAATCGGAAATATTTGAGAAATTGTGGTGCTAAAATAATGGCATTACGAATTCTCACGTACTTTTCTATCGCTGAATTAATATCTCAAAACTGGTGAAAATACTTTTCGTTATACAAATTTACTTTCGTATTCGCAAAATTACGTGAAAACTTGCTCGACAAAATTTACCTTATTTCAAATCTAACTTAGAAGAAATAGTTTCATTAAGGAAAAAATCTGTCTTCATAAGCTCTTGAGTTTTAAAGGAAGAATGGTAAAAAATATTGAATTTTTTCAATTTTCGAAAATCATTCTCTACCGAAAATGAATCTACAGCATTTGTTTAAACGTCTTTCAATTCAGCTAATCAACAGCAAAATTCATCATCAAAAAGAACGAGCTTTATATTTGAGAACAAAATTATGAAGGGCTTCGTGCATAAGTGGCCTCAAAATTAATGATTGTTCACTCAAAGAGAATCTTTGGAATATATTTAAGAGAAAATCCACAGGAACAATTGAGGATTGCACTACCCGCCTTGTTAAAAAGTGAGGACAACAGCTTTAACTTTCGTATTTATGAAATTTCGTTGACTCAAATAACATGAGATGCTAACATCGGTTAGTGGGAATTTTTCTTAAATTGCAACTGGATTTAAGTCCAAACGCAGTATCCTATCAGCAGATTGTTTCTGGGAGAAGATCTACGCCGGTGGTTTCGCGCTAGGCAATAGATTAAGTTTATTCTAGGTACGCGTAAATAATAGGATTTGTCAAGAACTTCTAAAACATCGAAATAGAATCTGCTAAACTGATAAACGGTTATCTCACAAATTCAAGATTAGGTATCCACTTAGAGAGTCCGGAACTTACCGAGACCTCAAATAAACTGAGATGCGCAAATTTGATCCCCATCCGATCGCGTTAATTACGCGTCTAGGTATATACAGCGTAAATGAACTGGATAATCTCATACAATAAGAATGGGGTACGCGGTCCGGTCAAGTAAAATTTGATGGCAAAATGCTATCGTCCTCTTTAAACGCTCTAACGTTATATTTAAAATATACTCCCTCGATAAATCTGAATGACCACATAATTTGCGAGTTTCAAATATTTATAGAATGACGTTGTTGAGGGTAGTTTTAAATTGAAGCCTTAAAAACCTTGATAAACTTTCACAAAAATTGGCCAAATGTTTGTGTTGGATTTTTTCCCTCGTGTAGCGTAAGAGAGTTTATGCAAGTCTCATGTTTCACTGAAATCTGTGATTTTCGAAAATTGGGAATGTGCAATTATTTGGGGAGCATCCTTCTACAACTATAAAATGAAGACACACATTTTTCCATAATGAAATCTTTCTTTAGAGACATCTTGAAATAAGGTTACTTTAAAATTGTCATCATATTTTCAGTGAGTCATATATTTTAAGTCAAAATGCAATTCGTCACGACTCCGGGAAACTCTTTCTTTAGAGACCTCATTTTATAATATATGGTTGTATATACTGAAATAATATAGGAGACAATCGGTACTCACGTTCTAACACGACCAAATGAGTATGCGTTTAGGACACACCCTACACTAGAGGTCTAAAAACCAACTTACTCACTTTTCAAAGTAAACTTGAACGAAGCAATACATGACTTAATGAAAAGATCATGTATAATAAAAAAATTTAAAAAACAAACAAACCTCACTGTCAATGTTCTTGTGGTGGTTTTTTTGAAAAAATTCGTCGTGATCTGAAACCCGCATCCAGCCCCAAACCGCACGTGTTCGATGCATTTCCGCCCATTGGGCGGCATTCCTACGAAATCAAGTTTTTGCCCCTCGAAGAGCAGTTTCTCAACGTAATTCATTGCTACAGTTTAAGATATCACAATAAATGTACCTACACGGACCACACTAAATTCAAAGAAGGCAATCCATAAATAATAATTTAACAAAATCACTACTCGTATGAAATTGTAACAAAAGATTTATGATCAGCAGATCACATGTACAAATTCTTACGATTATAAGAAAGGCGAACACTGTCACACTAATGTATACAGCGTATATAAGTAGATTGTTTACTAAAACTAAAATAAAACGTTCATTAACTGTCTGCAGGAGTCATGGGACGTGATTTATTACTGTTGATACAAACGATACATGTTGATTCTTTTTTCAATGCTTTCATTTCATTTTAACATATGTTTTAAAAAAAAATTTCAAAAGCAATTCTTGGATACACAAGGGATTTATGTAAAAACAAAACGAACATCTTCTCTCGATCTTCTAAGCATCATATACGTATCGTAAAATCCTCCTCTACTTAAAAAATACAAATCATTGTTTAAGAAAAGTCATAAGGCAGCTAAAATCATGAAAAGATGATCAGGATATTTTGAACTCAAATAATAAAAAATAAAACAAAGTAGATGTGCGGTTATAGTACAAAATTACTAGCCAAATCAACTAGAAACCTTGAAGATAATGTTTTAAAATAACGATAGAGGAAATGTGGAACATTCAGGGAACTACGACTATCCTCTTTACCAAAATGTCAAAGTAATAAAGAAAAATGAAGTACACGACTATTTTACAAATTGAAATAACAAAGAATTTGGAAACACAAAGCACTTAAATAGGGTCAATAGTATAGGAGCTTTAGAAACTGTCACAATGCAACTGGATCACTATTTAAGCAAATTACCCCGAAACATGACAAACAGAGCTCAAAAGAGCCTTATGGGCAACAGCCGATATTCTCAAGAAACACTATCATAAGAAACTGTGAAGTACTCTAAAGAATGGGTACTATTCGACTGAAAAGATACTAGCATTGGTAACTGTGATGGAATTAAAATAGTACGAGGGCGCGTACTAAATTGTTTTCCTTTTTTGTACGTCCGGTGGGTTCACATTTCACTTCTGAAGGTGGTGACATGAATCTAGTGTCTCGATACGGCTCGCCGGTAGCAGCAGAAAGCGTAGGGGGCCAATAAAGCACTGCTAATAGCCTAAATCATACACACTGTCAGAGTAGGGGCAGACAACACAGAAAGCAATCGTCAGGATAGCGCTATAAACGCTTGGTCCTGTGGAAAGAAGGCAACCCTTAGCGCTTACGTCTGCTATTCAAACTAAGCGGCAGGAAAGTGGGCTAAAGGTGTGCTTGCTTGCAACATGACTGTCCGCGCCCTCACAAGCGTGAGACCATGCTGCTATTGATTCAATGGGATTCACGGTGCTACCACACCCACAATACTCCTCCCCTCCGACTGCAAAAAGTGATTATCACCTGTTCGGGAGAACATGGAAGCATTCTGGCTGATGCTGTTCTTTCGGTTTTTGTTGAAATGGAGACAGTTGTCAAGGAGCAACCGGTATGCAGCACCCAAAAAAATGGTTCAGGAGCAGGGGTCTGGAGAACTCTAGTCCAGCGAAGGAAAATTTCATCAGTTGCAAGAATATTATGTCAGTGAAGGGCGGGTACAAACTGAGTTATGTTATGTCATTTTCAGAAGAAAATATAAGTGTAATGACACAATGTAATAAAGGTGTCGCATGTAATACCCTAGTTTCCGATTCTGTTATGTATTTCTGATATGATTTCTCCAATAGTGAATGTTTGTACGTTAGGAAATTATATCCTAGAAAGCCCTTCGATGAAGGAAATTTTGGATTATGACAAACTTGTGTATAGTGCTACGAAATTTTTTTGTTTATGTGTTTTTTAGGTTTTTCTCTGAAACTTTTCATTTGGAGGACTAGAACAATGTCAATAATGGGAGTCAAAACGGAATTTAAACATACGTTGCCGTGGAGAAAAAAAAATACTTTCCAGTAGGCCAAATAACAGGAGTATTCTAAGTATAAACCAAAAAGCTGGTGTTTGTTACAACAAACCTAATGAATGTACATAACCTGAAGGAAAAACCTGACGCCATGGGGTGTAGTTCGGCCCCAAGTTCGTGCAAAATAAAGCAAGTAATAAAATAACGTCCGTTTCATGATTCAAATTTCCATCACGATTTAATCTCGATTGAAGTTAGCAAAGAAAAAATTCAGTTACTCGGGAATCCGATCTTTACTCATCACTAGAGACTAAAAAACACGTACTACCAGCGTACCCGTGCGAGAACTCTTGCATGTTAAACCTCACCTTTTCAATATCCGTTTCTTACACTTTTCATCAGAGTTTAAAACAAAAAATCAACCTAACATTTGCTGTAGATTTCTTTTCATACGTTTGCCGTGGTGCTGCCATTGCATCATTGACTGCAACAGGCTCAATGATTGTAGCAACAACAGAAGGTGTTATAACATAACCACGACTGTTACTACTGCTATTTTAGTAATAACTGTGACAATTATGCTGTCACTAGCTACACTGCTAATGCTACTAGCGTTGACTGTAGCATCAATTCCTCCAGAGGCAGCGAACATCCTGTAGTGAGCAGAGTCGAAGGTGTATGTAACCTCCTCTACTATGTATGGTGCAATGGCTAGCACATCTGCCCGCACCTAAAAAGTAAAAGAATGAGGTAGAGATTTGGGAGCAGGATATGAGCACAAAACATACTTCTCAGGTTTTAAAAAAATATTATGATATAAATAAAATAAAATTACCTCGCTGTCGCATACAGATGGTTCACCCCCAGTTTCCATCGTGCGTCTTTTTTCTGCTGTTAAAGCAGTTTTAGTATGGGATTTTAATTTTTCCCAACATCTGAAATACAAATACATATAGTTTTTAATCAGCCTTGGGATAATAGAAACACTCAATATATGATATTACTCGCGAAACTTTTCTTGATCTATGACCTTTATTCCCCCTCTTTGGCACAATAAACAGTCGAAGACAAAACCTCGCAGCGAGCCCTGATGACAACATATCAAACACATCTTCACTGGCGCAAAATAGAAACTAGTTTTATTAAAGACGAGAAGTTCTGCCCATGATTTTCTACAAAAAATCCAAAGAAATGACCGAGGCAGGGGAAGATCCATCATACGACATACCTCGAACTCCTGAGAAAGAAAGTTAGCAAATTATTGAGAAATTGCGAAGGCATGACTCATTCTTCAGAGATTAGCATTGCTTCATAAAAGTATCAGCAAAAGTGTGCCCGGGATCTTGTTAGTTGGAAATCGTAAATGAAGTGGGGGAAAAGGTTTTCCACGAATTTAAATCAATTTTTCCGGAGTACTTTGAACAAACGAAAGAAACGAATAATTACTTTTCCTTTTTTTAAATATCTCCTGTTATGTTACAGATCATATAAAGAGCTAAATACAAACTGTAGCCCAATAGAATCACTGCAGTTTCCAAAAATATAAACCTTTTATCTTCCATTTTGCTTCTAGTTAAGGTTCATTACAAAAGATACATATTAAAAAATAAAATTGTAAGAATAGTATTATAACAAATTGTGATTTCATTATTGTACATTTACATTTCCGGCAATCAGTGACTGAGCTAAATTTTTTATGGTTCTATGAACGTCGGTTTGTCGTGGACAAAACAATGGCACATAAGAAATTTCGACATTGCCACTTGGGGCAGCCACATTAAGTTTTGTCCAAGATATTGTTTTGTGTTTTCCGTCCGGCGTTGTGTGACTTGGGCAAAACTTTGCAATAGCTCTGTAAACTTGGGCTCATCGTGGGCAATACGATGGCAAGTTAGAAATTTCGAAATTGCCTTGTGAGAGAGCTGCAGTAAGTTTAAGTGCGCAAAGGCGGGTGGTCGCTCCCTCCCTCCGGAGGCGGCCGCTCCCGCAGGGTGCGCCCGCCGCGCCCACGCCGCACCCGCGCCGCCGGGCCCTCCCCCGCTTTCCCGAAGGGCTGCAGCCTTCTGGCTTGCAACGCCACATTCACTTGTGCCAGGAGAGACAGGCGAGAACCACCACCATAAATCGTACGTGCAATGAAATTCGTGTAAATGTGTCATCCTCCACTTCCCTTCTTAACCAGCGCCATCACTCCCCCTCCCCTCGGGCAGTTCACGGCCCGGTGCGGCGTATAAAATACTTTGTATTGAGAAGGGTCCTTCAGTCCGCTAGCGACCCCTCCACCGTTCAAGGTATTCTTCCCCCTTCTCTGTACACGCACCTCACCGGTCGCTCATGGCATGAGGCTTGCACATCATGACTGCTTGCACCTTCTGCACGCCTCCCACCACTACCCAATCACCAGAGAATTTTCTGCCTCTTTCCGTTTACACCTGAGTTAGTTTTAATTCTTTGAAATTCTTTACTTCAGCATACGTCACTAAGAAATCACAACTTTTTCGTCCTCTGCTACGCCAGCGTCTGGCGTACCTCTCACCCTCCCCTCGTCTACCTTTCACCGCCTTTTGCTTCCCCCTCCGCCCCGGCTGATAACGCTCCTATCAGAGCTCCGGGGTCATCGGGAATAATACTTTCTCTAGATGCGCGGCTTCCAAATACTTCTGCTGGTGTGGGCTGTCGCCCACAACAGCTTGTACATGGACGGGGCGCCAAATATAGTATATAATGATTAACCGTCGTTTATTCGCCCTACAATAAATTAGCTGAATTTTGTTTTTTGTTGTGACAGTTGGCCATATGTAAATTTTTGGGGTACAGGGACATGGGTTCTATGCTCTCATAGGATCACCAATGTTATTCAAATTAAACCCTTTACTTTTGACAAAATATACTATTATCTCAATGAACTCCTCCTCTTAAATTCACAAAAAGAATTTACAAAGCACTCAATTGAAATCTTTCCCGAACAAATTCTTTACATTACTAACACATCTAATATATACAGTTTCAATCACTGAGCTACTTAAATCCCATATTGTTCTTTTTTAATATAACTATAAAATGAAGTTAATTTTTTATGGATTTGAAGACGTTTTTAAAATAATTCCTTGGTGTAAAATTTAAAAATTGAAAACAGAAGGAAGATTATGGTGGATGCCTTTTCTAAATAAGAACATCTCTCTTTCATCTTATTCACTTCAGTTGGTGCTCGACACAATGATAACGATGCCTTCATTGATGTCCAAACCTTTTGACCTTTCTTCTGCCTGCAAACTGCTTTCTTAGCCCATTCACATAACGTGACGGTGACCAAAACTGATAAGCTAAACTACTGCCTAAAGCAACGATTAGCATTTTTAATTCTTCTACTTCAGCACTTAATTCATTATGTCTCGACCTCACGACAGGATTGCGTGTTGCGTTTGCACGATATTGTGTCTCGACAAAACTCGAATTATGTTTAGATCGTGGCGGCGTAACTGATCTCCGCCGTGCACACGGACACGCTACACCCCAGAATGAAAGAAGCCGATGTTTATTAAAATCACTCGAGAGTTAAAACCGCAGCCGCCACACGAGGCTACGAGTGCGATCGATAAATGAGAGACTACAGTGCAGTTGCAGACCATCGCCCACGCAGGAATAACTTCGCTTACTCCCCAGTGACCTGAAAAACATTGGAATGGTGCGCGATGTTATATTTGCCCCTTTCCCCTATTTACGTCCTTCCTTTACCTGCAAGTACGTTTCTTACTTTTACAGACCTTGAGTTTCTGATGATGATGATAGAGCAATGATGAACAACTTGGGAAACAGAATTGCGAGCAGAGATGCAGAAATTGTATTTTACTATACCACATAAAGTTGCTGAAAATTTGGTAAATTGTTTACAGACTTTTTCGATATTTTTGAAAATTGATGTATTCTCGAAAAATAATATTTGAGAAAAAATAAAAACATACATTTCATATTTTTGCTTATACTCTTCAGAGAAAAAGAAGTTTTAACATCTGGATCATCAAGCTCAAATTTTCCTTAAATTTGTGCGATTTGACGTGGAATTACACATATGTTATATTCCTTTTTTAATATCTTGTCTTTGTAAGAATTCTAACTTACTGTACGCCCGTCTACGTTTCAGATTAGAAGGTGTAGAGGCCCTCTTTCTCATAAAGTGCCCCGCCTTAAATTTCGAAATGAAACAGACATTTTCTGATATTATTGAGAATTAAGGTCTCTAGGAATAAGAAGATAATATTTAGTGACCGGGTGTCTATAAACACTACTTGGGTTCAGAATAGGAGACAAGGAGCAGACACGGACTCCTTTTTTTGTTGTTCCACTTCTTATGTGAAATTAATTGACAGCTGGATGGGGAAAGGTATTTTTATGCCGTTGCCTGTGTCTGTAATATGGAGAGAGCCCAAGGAACATCTTACGGATTGCTATTTCTATATAACAAATGCACAGGATTTCACTAACCGCAAATCAAATAAGCCCATTGAGTACCCACATTTTCCGTCAGCAATGAGGTCAGTTCCTCATTATGAGTCACTTGTTGTACCATCACCAGCAAATCACAATGTACAAGATGAGACTGACAATCTTTTACATCGAGAGAGCAATGATTCGTCATCCCAGGAAAGAAATTATTCAATGAGATAGCATATTCAACCCCACAGCTTGTAACACAGGCAAAACTTCAGTAAATGAGCTTTCTTCATGTTGCTGCAAGTGTTACTGTGAGTAGAAATAGAAAAGTGAAGTTTGTGAGATTTTTTTTATGTGATAGCAAATTAACTTTCTACAATGATGTGTGTGTATTTTGATGTCAGCATTGAAATTGTTATGATCCAAATCAGAGGTTACTTATGCTCAGAGGTTTTCTGTTGCACAACATCAATACAATGCTCTCTGCTCCAGTCGCCTATGCCACTATATTGAAAGAGACATGAATTGGAGCATATGCCTACCAAAATTCACTATGCTGAATACATGGGACGTACATATGGAAATTTATAGTTACCTAAATCTTGGAAATGCAACTATTTTATACCAAATATCCTTGTTTTCTTTGTGAAAGTAATAGTTTTACCAACATTTTGGAGTGTAATATGTCCATTAATGTTTATTTCTTACATTTGCATATCGACTTCTTCCCAAACAACTGGGGCTCTATCAGGCGAAAGATGTAAGATTACGCAAAGAAATAGAGACCCTGGAAAAAATATATCAGGGAAGTAGATGCCATCGATGCTGGCTGAGTTTTGTTGAAATACTGTAAGAGTCAGTTCTGATACGCAAAGAAAACAAAAGTGTTGTGTGTTCGTGCAGTTTTCTCGTTTTCACTGTATTTTGGAATGGGTTACAATATTGCTGTTATTGTTTTCTTCTCAATTCTGTGTTTATACGGTGATAAATGATTTAAGTTATTATTACTATTATCATGATACTTTGACATTAAAAACTTATCTTAACCCTTACTATAACTAACCCCTAATAATGCAATTAAAATTTAGTACAAATTCACAACTTAAACACAAAGTACCAATAAAAAACTATCTATGACAGAAAAATCTAAACATAAATCTGAATTCAGCTTAAAGTTGACTGTAAGAATCACACACTCTTTATACAGAAATTGAAAAAAGAATTGTAACACAGTGATATACACGTATTTATGTTGAGGTATCAAGCCCTTGTGAGAGGAATCTAAATGCATGTTCCTGTGCCTCTTGGCATGCGGTGGCGTTGCATCGGTGTGCTGTTGGCAGCGGCGCGTGGCGGGCGCCCCCTGGTGGCGCTGGCGTGAGGCTGGCGTGAGTCGCTGCGCGGGCGGGCGGGCGAGCCATGGCGGGGCGCGCCCTCTGGTGGTGCGTGGCGGCGCTGGCGGCGGCCGCTGCGTGCTGCTCCAGCCCTGCCCCACCCCCGCCCCAGCCCGGTGAGTCTCGCGTCATGGCCTTGGAGTGTACACCGCGCACATTGCGAGCGGGCGTCTTTGCTTCGACAATCAGCCCTGCGCTCCCATGGTCCTGATGGAAATTGAATCGCTCATTTCAGAAACCCGCCAAACGCCAAAATCCTCATTCCGATCAAACTGAGAAAAAGTCTCCCAATGGATCTGGTTTCAAAATGTTTGTATATATTAAAGAAAATTAATATTTTGCACATAAATAAGCACTGAACTATGTGCCTACCCTCTTGGAACACTAATCCGCCGCTAATGCACTTTTAGATTTTGGCCTTTGACGGGTTTCTGAAATAAACGGTTCAATTGATGTGTTTTCTTTAATATATTTTGAATGTATTATTTTACTATTATAACATTTCCATATAATATTTATTATTTTCAAATGAATAGAAAATATTACAATGATTTTTTTAAAACGTTAAAAGTACAAGTGTCCCGCCAGCACAGCTGCGTCTTTGATTTGTTGTAACCTTTGAAAACTCTCCGAAAATAATGTCCGTACATTTATTTCCTGTTTGAATTTTGTGTCATGTATAATAAGCCTGATGATGGAAAAAATTGAGCCTTGAAATGTTTCTTTGTACGAATTTTAATAAATGTTTTATTATCTGCAATAGTTATTCCAAGAAACTGTTCGTCTATATTACTAATATTTGGTTTTTGTAAATGGCTTATCAGTTACATTTCTTCCAAAAACAAGGAAAAAGTAGTGGTTTTGATTTTGTATAAAAAACACGAAACGGGAAATAAATACGAAAGATAATTCAACTTACCTGACTATCTTTATTTATTTATCATAATAAAAAGGTATCTACTTCACCAACAATCCAATTAACGAAAGATAATATGAAGAACCCAGACCCAGTTTCAATAACAACAAACAGATGGGGCATTTTCCTGATTAGATAAATGCTGATGAGTTAAAGTAAAAATTTCAATACGAGAAAATATAACTCACGCGGAGCCTCACTTTAACGGAGTAGCAACGTACAGGACGCTTCACTGGGCACTGAAGTTGTAGATGCCCCCGTCACTTTCTCCTGAAACATTTCTAGGCAGCTGGACGGACTGTCAAGAGTTTATTGTTATTAGCGCTTGTAACAGAAATCAGTAGCAGCTGGTGCCTTTCAAAACAAGATGACGGGATTAATTTATCACTTTTCAGAACGTTGATACACAATAAAACGTAAGCAACTCTTTATAAATTCATTAATACTAAGTTCATTAAAAGTATACATTGAAGTGAATATTAGGTATGTTCACCTCCATTGCTCATGGTTTTGGCTTCTGTTAATAATAGGATATATTGTAACCAAAAACGAACCTACTCGCGTTGGGCACGCCTATTGCAACGAGCCTTATATCTTTTCAATTCATCAACTATCTTTAACTTAACTTATTTTACCATTCCTCAAGCTGTGTAACCATTTGTAACGTTCTATGTTTTTTTTAAATTTAATTTTCCCTGTTTTTCTCGTTGTATAATTGCTCTAATAACTCATATTTTGCTAGCTTTGTTTTTTATTAAGATCTTGCATGAGTTAGTCCTACAACATACGTTACCATATCTGATACACGTGGATGTGTGACTCTACACAAACATCACGATTCCTCCAACATCTGTGGAATTTACTACCTACTGAATTGATAGCATATTCAATGAAATATCAGCCTTTCGTTTTCAAACAACAATTAAATTGTGTAACATTTTAATTAAGCATGTCTCAGCTCGTTATTAATTTCATGATTCTATGGCATTATTCAACCGCACGGCTTTGATAAAGTGTAGCTTACGAAGGCCTTCACGGTTGATAGGATGACGCCGTCTTCTCCAAAAGGGATGTTTTGAGTCCTCCTGTGGAGTAATTTATCAGACTAACGTCCGTGTGAACTTTGAATTTTACCCAACTGTTGCTAATTATACTGTCGCTATTCGGAAAATCCCGAATCTGCTCTATATTATCGCTTCGCGACTTTCCTTCCGTGGAAACCTCTATTCGCGACTATTATTTTTTCTAATATAATAATTTTATAAATCTCACTACGGAAACTAACCTCATATAAACCCTCGAACTCGCAGTCTAAATATATTTATATGCAAAATTCATAAACAAATTCACAAATTGAAAACTATTATTAAAACAATGCAAATATTTACCCACTTAAAACTCAAATAAACAATACTGTTTAGCCTACGCTATTATAGATTAACCAAACAAACATTTACCGACAACATAAATCTATTATCCCCAAATTACAATTTCATAATGTTGATACCATGTGAACTGCTTGGCCGTTTCCGTGAGACTGAGAATTCGATACCTTTTGTTAAGCTAAATTTTCAACGTCCTCGCCTAATCAATTCCATGTTAAGGCCGTGACGTTCTTCGACAATACAATTCTCGTCTAGCATCCAGCATAGCGCCTAAATGTTTATGGTTCGTTGCTATGCTACGCGTTTCTTGGATTTTAACATTCTAGATGCATCCATTACGTTGTATTACACTCGTGTGACAATCTCGTATGTCACAATATTTAAAAACATCTAGTGGGAATGTGTGGCATACTGAATCTTATCCTTCTTTTAGTGTTGTAATTATGTAATGTTGTAATGCTACAATGTATTTAGAAGAAAACTTATAATTATTGTTTTTTTCAATAATATAAATGACAAGTTACTGACTTTAAAGTAAATGATGTAATTGCAATGAAACACTAACACCCGATATAAAATAACATATGAAGATTCAGCATTTTGAATAAGAAAAGATTATCACAAAATGAAACTATATGTACGACAGACACTTTCGTCTTTTGCGCGTGAAACTGCCGAATTCCTCCGCGTGGAGGCGGGAAGGATGTTCCCGCGGTCTGCGTTGTCGACTGTGGCGATTTCTGTGTTGGCGCCGCGGAACTAAAATGCCCTGGGCGGTACTCAGAGCTTGCAGTGTCGACGCATTGCGATGCGCATCGAATCGGATAGCTCATGCTTAGCAATGTTGCACTTCTGTAAGCGTGACGTCATAGAGCGTTTCGCCAATCTCGCCCTTCTCTAATCCAACTTTTCTGTATCTTATCAAACGTGTGTTCTACACAACGTGTTAGGGAAAGTGATTTTCTACATATAGGAAATATATTTATCCACGTTTTCCAAGGTCCGGCAATAAGGTCGTATTTATCCAAGGTCCGGCAATAAGTGTTTTTCTGTCGATATTAGCTCTTTTCCCCCACAGAGTTACAATACGTCTACCAAACTGCGTAAGCTGTGTGCCATAAAGTATTAGAAAACAAGTGTTTCATGGGTGTTTTAATCAAGTTTTGGTACGTGAGTTTCAAGAGTTGACTTGATATCACATTTTTTACACGATCTGAGGCCTTTCTTTTCTGTGTTATCTCTCTTTAGCTTACACTTGAAAAACTTGATTCGGTCCCTTGTGATTTCTTCCTCTGTCCTAAACTGTTCCCCTCAAACAGCAGACCTCCTTCACGCACTTTCTGACGAGAGCTTTCGATTGCTAAATTTCGATTCCTCTCTAGAAGCAAACGAAACTGGAATAATTGATTCTCAGAAAGCATTAGGATTTGGTGGATTTGGTCCTATTGTTTTCTTCTCGAAACTGATACAGAACTTCAAGTGGGAGTTGCATATTCACTTCCAGGGAATTCAAGCACAGAACAAAGGTATTAAGTTTTAATTGCATTCTTGGACGAGGCTTTGACGACGAATTCGAACAGAGACATACTTGTGGTTGCGCGTAACCAAACCGCGTTTCACAATCAAATGGGACTTAGGGCTTGTCTCTTCAGTCTTTATATCGTGCAATTGGAAATAGTTTGAAACTGTTGAAAAGCCGAGAAGAGTACAATGAACAATCGAATTGCGAAGGGTGGGCCTACATTACTGTTAAAGTGATTTTCGCTGATTTAATAGGAAATTTATAGAAGTTTGCTTACAACTTACTTAATTGTTGGCCTCTGGTTCTTTAATCATTTTTAAAAGAATTTTCATATGCTAAACTATTTGTGTTTGGTATCAAAATTCATTATCAAAAGAGAGTTTAAACGTTGTTGACCGACTCGCTCACAATTCTCGGTAACAGTACAGAAAGTATTATTTAGAACCTGAAATTAAAAATGAATAATTAATGAACATTATAACCTGCATCTCTTTGTCTCGGCAGTTCTTTTGTGTTACGAAAAAGCTAATTAATTTTTCCCAGAACAGGAATTTTCCCAAAACGAAATTTTAATCCGATGTTTTTATTTGAAGTAATATCAAACTGAATTAGATTAAAGATTAATCATCAGTGAAGCCATAACTGCTCGGGCTACGAGGGAAAACAAATTTACGATTTTCTACCGTTTCACTTCTGGAAGCAAGGGTCTTTGAATCACCAACAAACCTTTTCCTTGGGAGTCGTACAGAATACCGTAGACAATCCTGGTGAACATAGAGCCAATATATTTGACACTTCAGAAGGAATTGAATTGGCAATTGATCGCATCTGTAAATATTGCAACCCACCTGAACGCGCTGTAGAAGTTGAACAGCCTCATACCTAAAACACTGATTTGTTTTGCTTATCGTGTATTGCAAGCATAGTTATGTTTCCCTTGCACTCACCAAAACTTACGTTGGAGAATCGCAATGAAATTTCACCGCAGAGTTGCCCTAAATACTATCTTTTTATGTGGCATTGTTCTAAAACGTGTAGGTTTCGAATGAAGCGCAGTCCAGCCACTTGCTAATATATTGATAATTACAGAAACTCCACAATTATCATCTACATATTTTGAGACGTCACTACTTTGTGCAATTTGCTTCTTATGCAAATTCTACGATATTTTTTTCTCCTTCCCCGGATACTACCCTGCTATCGATGGATCCCTATTTGCTATCGAGGTTTATAACATACAAATATTTTCTGGAAACATACAGTAAAAATAGGTTTCTTGTAGTACTGTAGTAACAATATTTTCAAAAAATATTTCTTAAATATATCACTAAATTCTCCTAACTACGATAGAGGGAAACTAATTGAACTACGCGATTCTGCAATGAGAAATATTTTACATATATATGTATATGTATATGTGTGTGTATGTGTGTCCGTGTGTGTGTGTATGTGTGTGTGTGTGTGTGTCACGTAAGGAAGGAGGAAGTGGCGTCAGACAAATTGAAGCCTCCTGGCACAATGCAATAGTCGGGATGAGAAAGTGTGTAGCCAGTCATCAAGATGACCCTCTAATGAGGCACGTCATAAAATGTGACCGAAGAATGGGAAACAGAGGCATTGTTATTGTAGCAAGGAGTATTGCAAAGAAAATTATGCAAGACACGCAGAATAACACAAATACTGATCTTCTGATGCTACTTAACATGAAATGTGACTCACAAAAATAGTAAAGGAAATCGAGGACAGATAAACCCATGGACAGTGTCTGAAGAAAATGGACAAGCTGCATTACGTGGCGTAAAAGGGGGGAAATGAAGCCATAATCGGAAGCAGTTCAAATAGCTGCCCTAGACTAGGTATTGAGAACACGACGTTATGATAAAGTGGTTCTCAAATTTTCCCAAGATGATAAATGCCGCATTTTCCAGGAACAAGACCTTTGATCATATCGTCTTAGCAATTTTAGCAAATACGGAATACTTAAATGAGCAGGACAGGGTTAGTTACCTCAACTGTCAGATCTGCACAGCCCACATTTTGCTCAAAGCAGTGTAGAGGAAAATATATTATCTAGATCTGCTCCTAAGAAGCTCGTTGTAACCCGGAGTAGACTTTACAATCAACCGATCCATGACATCTTTTGTAGAAAATTAGAGAAAAAATAATAATATATACTCAGCAGTGAAAAATTCACAGCAGAACAACTTTCTGGCATTCAAGTAAATGAGGAGTGTGTGCTTCGATAGAACTATTAACATGACGCGCATATATATAGCACCACCTAATATACCTGAAAACGAAGGTCCTGTTGAATGTTAATCGCTACCCATTGAAACATTTGCCAGTTGTGAAAATTCATCTGGCTATGAATCATACGATAAAATCATTATGTGAAATTTCCTTCGACGTGAGATAGAATTAATTCGTCAACTTCCATTCAAATCTCGATCATCGTTGAGAAGAATATATGAAAATTCTTAAACTAATAAAATTATAGAGACACCGAATTCTGTTTTGATTGAGGTGGTACATATTCCAGGTAGACCTACATATTACTAAAACCAATCACATCGTGTATGCGACTGAATCTCTAGTATCGCAGATAATTTCGAGGCCAGCCAAAAACACCGACGACCAAGAGTCAAACAATAAACAGCTCGATAGCCCCATGGACGCTAACAATTGTGAAACAATAGCCTACGGTTTGCGTGAAATATCCCTCAAAGCCGACATCTTCTAAACAAACTTGCACCTCTAAGGTACAATAAAAATATACCATCTTCAACAAAAATACCAAATTCTAAATGACTCAAAAAGGTTAATTGTAGCTGAGAGGATAAAATATAAAACCCAAACATGGGCTCAACCCAATAGACGTTACGAACGTAGAGAAGATTTCTTTGTACCCAATCGGTTCTTTGAAGCAGAAGGAAGAGATTCTGACTCAAAACCCGAATGTCAATGCTGTCCCTCCTGCAAAACATGACTTCCACAAGCAGATCGGTAGCATCAACTTCAGATGCGTCTATGGTGTAAGATGTGCTTTCTACGCAGATTTCTACTAAAACAGATAAGACGTCATCTTTTGCAGGAAGGACAGCGTTTTCATTCGATTTTTTAGTCAGATTGCCCAGTAATAAAGTCTCTTCGCGTGATTTTTTAAATAATGAAGTAATTGGTGTAAAAGTCAAACGTCAAATACTGTGACAACACTATTTCCAAGATATTTCGTAATAATGTGTGCATCGCATTTTCCTTCAGAAGGTTTGCAGAATTACGTTTCTATTTATTTACATACTTCTTGTGAGATATCTCAAAGGCCCAAAAACACATTTCGTTATGTAGTATTCTTGACGTTTTAAATTTAAGGTTATTTAGGTTTCCACGGACTGAAAACAGTTTACAGTGACCCCACAATTTGTAAGGTAGCTTATCCGTTTTAATTATTATAATTTTTACTATCGCAAAGATTATATAATTCCATTGCAAATTAGTCCATATGATTAAATTCCATGGACTCTTCACACTTATTATCATGCTTGACTTACGTGTTTTGGGCACACCAATATCGCGGGCTGGCTTCACTTGCGGAACATGGCAGAGGTTGATATTACTCGCGCAACTTTTCTTGAACGATGGATCGAAAAAATGTGGGTAGGGTGGAGGAATTAGTTACGAAACCGGCTACTAGATTTTATGAAGCAATGCCAATCTCTGGAGAATCAGTCATGCCTTCGCAACGTTCTAACTTTCTCAGGAGTTCGAGGAATCTCCTGTGATAGATCTTTACTTGCTTCGGTCATTTCTTTAGATTTTTTGAAGAAAATAACATATAGAAGTTATTGTTTTCAAAAAAAATTGTTTCAATTTCGCGCGAGTGCAGATGTGTTTGGAATGTTGTCATCAGTGCTCGCTGCGAGCTTTTGCCTTCATCTGTTTAATGGGCGAGAGAGGGGGAAGCAAGGTCATCGTTGAAGAAAAGTTGCGCAAGAAATAATGCCACCTCCATGTATCCCGCGTGTGTCGCTCAGTTTCAGCATTGCTGTACAGCAGTTGACCCGGTTATCGTCCCCGGCCGAGCTCCTCGCCCGCACATCTCACGTGGGCGTTGGCGCAGGGCGGAGTGTTGTTAGATCGGAGCTCGCCGACAAGTCGGATAGAATAGAATTTTAAAAGCTCTCGCGGCGAAAGGCGCGGGTTCTGGCGCTGCAGACAGTGGCGGCCGCGCGGCCAGCCCGACTGGCAAACGTTTTGCGCACGAGTATTGTCTCCTTGCATCAAACGATGATTTGGTCTATGGTGTTGATGGAGTGGTATGGTGGAGCGACAATTGGGCGCATTTATTTAGCACGTGAGAGTTGTGGTTTTCCGATCATGGCCTAGCCTCTAAACGTTGATGGCCTATGAAAAACGTTTGTTATCGCAAGACTGGTAGTAAACCATTTCGTTGAATGCACAAATTATATTTCTTTGTGTAACTGTCAATTTGTTGGTTACAATGAATCCATTTTTCACAGCGTAATGTAGGGGAGACGGGCTGGTGGTGACAGGGGCAAGTTGTGGCATCGTGTTTCCTGGCCGATCCAATAGAGCTCAGGTCGTGATAGTTTACTTGCACATTTCAAACCTTTGCCTCAAAGTGATCTAGAAGTTGCTGTGGGAACCGTTGCTTGATTTGTTTATTTTCGAACTTTTTGTGTCTTACATGTAGTGAAGTAAAAATCTATGGTATTGTTGCACTCAGTCTTAGCAACAATAAATCTGAGGTACGTTCAACTACTAAATATGATTGAGAAATTTACTTTTGAAGTAAATATTTGAAGTTTTTTGGATTATATGAATGACAAAATAACCTCAAATAAAAACAGAAATTAAGATTAGAGTGTCTCGAGGCTGGTTGTAACAGGTTCTAAGGGCACATTGAGACAGTGGCAATACGTTCCGTAATACTGTTTGACAATAATAATTTTATTATAAAGAAAATCTAGTGAGGAATTACAAGAGTCAAACTGATAAAAAAGAGCAGAAGATTCGTTAGAATATAAAAGAGCAACCTTGGAAGTCGAATATGGAAAACAGTTCAAGGGTAGGTGCTGAAATGTTTAGTGTGAATCGAATGTCACCGAGCAGATATATAAAAAAGAAAAAATAGAATGTCTGATGAAGAAGAGGTTCCTCAAATGGGTTATAAAAACCGCTTAATGTATTCGCACTTCAACAAGAACATGAACTGTGTGAATAGGCTGTTTAATCGGCAAAAATATTTTATGGCGTGAGTCTTTCGGAATTGTCTAGCTTAGGATTTGATTTTGCTGTCGAGAACATAATTCAATCGCCAGAAATTGGATAACGAAGTCTGCAAGTGTGCAGGATGACGAAGTATGTGCAACGACACTACAATTTACCTTCGTGTTCGTGAAGTTACTAATTTGAATCGAAACCCGTTTCAATCATCACAATGTTGAGATGTTTTTTAACAATTTAGCCACTGTTTTCCAAAACTACTGATTCAATGAAATGAAATTTGAAGCATTGATGAAATGGGGGTAGAAACAGAACAAAAGCGCAGAAAATATATCTTTAATATTTCAGTTGGAGGATCAGAGTTTCAACCAACATGAGACCTGCGCTATTCTTTTAAACGTCGTTCCGACAATTCTATCTAACAACAAATTTTAATCAAAATCAATGGCACCTTGTTTTTGAAAATGTCTCAGGGACTTTATGTAAAGTACCTCCCAAAGCTACAATATAGGTTTGAAATTCAAGGAGTCGCAACATCAAATAGATCGATTGAGGAATATCGATTTTGGAGAAAATCGGCTAAACGGTTTAGCCGCTGGGGTTGTACTCAGACAGACGGACAAACGTTTTGCTGACAATCGATTTTTCGATATCAGGTACACACAAAACAATGAATCTGGCTACCGCACGTGTTAGAGGATTCTTGTTTCTAAATTAAACAAGTGGATTTATCCACTTTTTGTTATCAGGGCACTGTAATAAGAGTTTTTCTGGCGAGAATTCGCCGTTTTTTCGCACAGCATTACATAACTTTTTTTTCTCAAGAAGTTCCTTCTTAAGCGCGAGAAAGCAAAAATGCCTCTATTTTTACACGAAAGCCACTCGTGTTTTTGAAGAGCAGATCGTGATTCAGGGCGGAGGCTCCCGGCCTGTCCTGGGCTGGGCTTCGGGGTGTGCAGCCCGCGGTGGGGTGGGGCCTGTCCGTGGCCTGGTCACGCGAACCCATCTCGCTCTGTAAGCGGTGGGGGCGGGCGAGGAAGGGCGCAGCGCTGTTAGCGTCGGTCCTGGAAGGTCGAAGCAGCAGGGGCTGCCGGGAGAAGGGAGCGCTCTGGCTGGGAGAACGGGAGGTGGTAGCAACTTGGCTGCCTGGAAGATGCCATGTCATGGATTAAGCTGGCACCACCATAGTCGGTTATCACCAAAACAAATATGCCATCTTGCAGAACGATCCCATTGCTAATTAATTACGCAAAAATTCACATTTTTGCATTCATTTATTAATATAATTGCTCATTATACGTCATAGCGATTATGGCTGAGAGATCCGGCGCGCCGAGCGGCCAGGCCGCAAGACAGGGCGGGAGCCACAACGGTTAAAGAGAAGTAAACTGAATGTTTTCGTCCATAATATTAAATATCTATACATGTGCAAAACATTCATCCAACGAATTACTATTTCAAACTAGCAGATCCTACAATAAATGTCCAATGTCAACTCTGCATTACAAATTGTTTGCCATCATGAAAGATCACTTAGTCACGTGAACAAATAATTTCTGTTATAATCCTCTAATGAGGTTACATAGACGACGTGTCGCGATATAAGTCCTTACAATTCAAATACAATTTCTACCAAATAAACTCTAAATTACCTATCGTGCCACGATAGGTAATTAAACACAGCTTCGTCAGAGTTTATCAACATAGATTAAATTAAAGATGTGGTAATTAAGCTATCAGAAATAAAGGATTTGCGAGATTTTCATGGACGTAAAGTATTGACCTAATTTTCATTTGTGAATTTTCATTTCCTGATAGAAGAAAATTCAATATTGAAGTCTGCTCTCTGCAAACCCGTGTATTTCTTTTAAATGTGCCGCACCCAGATAACTCTCCCTCAATCGCGCGGTCTGGCCGGACATTCGCTATTAATTACTCGTAAATTTGAAGAACAATTGAATTTTTGGCCTAATTAATTAAGTAATTAAAATAGTTCTAGCAAGCGGGGTATTATTTGTGGTAACCGTTGAGGTGTGTTCAGCCTAATCTAAGCTGAGTCACCATTAATTACGGCAAGCTTTGAGGAGGCAAACAATCTTGATGGCTCTAGTGCTAAAAGTTAGACGATGCGCAAGCGTTCAGATAACACTGCGAACGCAACAACACTTAATAAAAGAAATGGCTACTGCACACTGAAACACGGCTCTCCTGACCATAATCCATAGTGACATTCGACCCAGCTATTTATGTGGTTGACGTAACCCGAGGCACTACATCCCCCCGATCATGGTTGGGTATGCGGTCACGATCTCCGGTGGAGAGTTGTAGACGGACCCTACGTTGCACTGCGGCACTCACGTCGTTAGTCTCAAGGTGGAGGCAGAGAGTGGCAGGCGATGCTAAGCTCCTGGTTGCCGGCTTGCCAGTAATTCGCCAGTTGGGCCTATAACTTTTGGGCAGGATTGAGTGAAGGAGATTCTTCGAAATGCTCTGCAATCCACGTATAAAAGTCCGGCGGGAAATTTCCACCCGTCATGTTGCCTAGGTTCACGGTGGTACTCTCGTCGGTAGCCTAAAGGAGGAGAGGAGACAGGATGGGGGACCCGAGCTGCCCGAACCTAAGTTCGGATGGCCCTCAGTTGGGCTCTCGACTTCGTCGAGTGGCTCGATATTCTGGGCTTGGGTTTACTAAATTTCCTACCTTTTATTGTATGATTGTGCAAGATTTCAGAATGGCAAATGCATAAATAAAGTTGTAATAAACTGACTTTCCCAATCGAACATCCAGTACGAGCGGCAACGAGATTCGCGTTCTATGAAGTCAAGTTCACTCAGTGAATTTATCATTAAAGTGAGAATGTTAGGAATGAGTAGTTGAAATTGTAGAAGTAGCAATTGAAGTTAGTAAAATAATAGGTCCACGAAAGTGTATTTTTTACAACTAGTTTCACTTTTTCATTTCAGTATTTCAACGTTATGTACGTTATTATACGTATAAATATTCCACTTTGAAATTTTGCACATTTGTAGTTAATTATGAAAATACTGAAAATATAGTATTATTTTCGAAATAAAATTTTATTTTTCAAAATTTGGAAATTTAAACTTTTTAATTAATAAAGATTTAATGAATTATTTATATAAATTAAATTCAACTATAATTTTAAATAGCTGTGTTTGAGCTTTTATTTGAGACTTATCTCATTTCAGTACGATTAATGTGGGAAGAGATGTAAACATTTTTATTTGTTCGTGCGCGCGGTTTTTCGGAAAACTTCCTGCGGCATAAATTCCAAAATAATTGAGTTAAATTCTAACAAAAACATTTAAGCCCCTTTTAAACCTGAACACTCAGAACACATCCAAGAAGTTTCACACATTTTCGAACACCTAAGGTCAAAACGGTTTTCGATTTGACGTGGAATGACATTTCTTCACTGCAAAATCACGTTCTGACAATTAAGCGTAATGTTCACGTCAAATGGCTTTCTCGTACTACCTCGTTGTTTTTAACAGCCTGGTCTACCTCGGGCTACTACCTTACACCATTTCCTGTTCTACCAGGGGGTACAAGTTCCCGGGGTTGGCCCCTAAGCTTTTTGCTTTTACCGTAACCACCCGACGGGGAACACGTACGCAACCACACTGGTATCCATATCTCGCCGGAACCCACTTTGCCCTAACGGCAACCTCCGCATTCAATGCATGGGTTGGGGCCGCTGTCACATCCCCCTCCCTGCAACGTTGCTAACAAGAAGAGCTCTGTTCACTTCGGCGTTTCAAATGCGAAGAAGTTCATCTCGACGTTTCAAAGTATTTATGAGGTTGGCACTTCACGGCCTCGCTGATTGTCACGAATTGTTCAGTGGGACGGAACCTCTGAGCACTCCTTCCACTACCAGTCCGATCCGAGTGTTTCGCCCACCAGCTCATACGGTACTCTTCTACTTGACCTGTTTGCTGGTACACTATAATAAAAAATTAATAGATAAGTGGTGAGGATCCAAGAGCAGGAATTGTGTTTCGTGAATGGGCTCACAGGATTTGCACGAGCATTGACAATATCATTTCTGAAATATGTAAAAACTGAACCTTTCTGAAAAGATCGAAACACTGAACAACTTACTTTTATAACTAATTCCCATGTGTATTGTGACGCATCAACCGAAGTCCGGCTGATCGCACAAAGCATGGCGCAGTCAGGGCATTCCTGTCTGCGACATCATTTGCTCCTTCCCTCCCAGTGACATTGGGGTTCCTCTTACATGACATTGGAAAGGTATTGGAATTCCCCTCACTTGGCATGACTAAAGGGAAAAAGAGGAGCACACAAAACGCCGTGGATGACGTAACAGGGGGAAGCCCACCGCCCAAGTTCCAGGCCTCGCCCTGCACGTGACTAAATTGACAAATCACACCAACTACGGGCGACGAGGACCAATCAGACTCACGAGATAGGACACGTGACGAGAGAGGGGAAACGAATTGAGGTGAAGATAGGAGAGGCGGACAGGCAGAGATTTTGTGACTCTCGGAGGGTAAGACGTATAGAGGGGAGGTCATCAGACTTTCGGCGGAAGAGTGTGTGTGGAAGAAGACGAAAGAGACTCGGGCCGTGCACGCGGAACAAAATTAGTTCAAAGGGATCGAGATTTCGGTAGTACGCGACACCGCGCCATGAGACAGACGGGCAGGCAAGTACGCGAACTGACTTGCCGGAAACGATGAAGCTTAGTATCGTGTCAAGTCCGACGGCGACAAAGATGGGGCCTGGCAAGAACTGTGGGCAGGGCGCCCGGGTGCCTGCGCCTCCGACCCGTGGCCCGAGCTGACCTTCGCGAATTTCCCAGACCGATGCCTGACAACTACCTGCTAACTGTGTGGGCTAGCGGCGTGCAAGGCGCTTTTGCGAAATAGCTTGATTTAGCGGTGACGATGGTGAGCGTATTGGATTGTTAGATCCAAGTTGGTAGGTTCAAAGCCGATCGAAACCGTAGATTCTTAAAGGCCAAAAGCTCCTGCATACGCCTTCCTTCGGAGGGGTAGTAAAGCCGGCTGTCCCATGTTGGTAGATTTACTTGCATGTAAAAGATCCTTTGACCTAAATTCAAATCGCCTGTTTCGTTGCCCAAGAAATACCTCCGTTCTCCGCTAGTGGGTTTGAGGGTGCGTAGCGAAATTTGCGTGGTCAGCCGGAAGAGCGGGCTGATGGCCCGAGTCTCGCCACGTAAAATAAGACAATTCAATTCAATAAATGTTCTCATATTTCATGTCATTAGGTCAGTTCATAATCAGGCTAGCCAACCAACCCTGATAAATATACCCGCTCCGATTCGAGTTCGTCTAGTGAGGGATTGCCTCTCGGTCGGGGCCGTCCGGACAGGAGGCGGTCGTGATCACGACCGCGGAGGGCGGCTAACAGGTAGGTGGTCGGAAAGCGGCGGTTCCGGCGGCGCGCGACGGGCCCAGGCTCCGAGGAGCGTTCGCTCTGAGCCCCGGACTCGGCGGCCGCATGGCTCTGCCCAAACTAGACCTACTACGTCCCGTTCATCCTCTAACAGATTCCCCCTTTATCAAAACGTGGATCTCTTTCTCCCTACATTATGGTCACCATGATGTGCAGATGGAATATTATTAATTTTCCGAAATTTGTAGAAAACAGGTTTTATTTGGAAGTATAACTAACTCAGAAACAATTTGTATATTTTAAATAAACCAAAGGGTGGTAAAATAATAGTTCTTAGACAGGTATTCTGAAAAAATGTATTTTATTGTTCCTTTTAGATGCTGATTTTCAAATTGGATACGCATAAGATATTACTGGTTGAATCATTGTTTTATTCATATGTAATTCAGTGAGTGTACTTAGCAAACAAGAGTATTTAATGAGAGGAAGTAGCTTATGCCATTGTATGCTAGCAAAATTCTATAGGTGATATTATATTTCCAATGCATTTTTTTGCATTCTAATACTACTAAATATTTTATTGTGTGGTGGATGAAAGCCATTTTATTGGTTCATTTTGATCCGTGACAGGAGGTGGTTCATTATAACTGTGAAGGGGAAAAACTTGTATTGTATTTTGACGTTTTCAATTTGATATGCCACTTTTTAGCCCTTGAATCTACCTGATAAAATGATTTTGGAGCAAAGAAATTGCAGTTTCAAGATTTCTACTTTTACTGTATAATACAGAGTCTTCTTAGTTTGTTGAAAAAAACTCTGAAATAAATAAATTGAAAGGGATGGATGAAAGTTCAGCTCCTTGTGGAACACCGGCAAAAAATTATTTTGGAGACATAATATGGTTTATAAACGGATGGAAAATGTGCGATAATTTATTAACTACAAATGAAATCTTGGAGATATTGAGGAATTCCTAAAGCTGAAATTTTGTAAATTAGACTTGGGTTCCAAACTGTATCAAACGCCTTTTCAATACGAAGAAAAACTTTACTAACGTACCGACAAATTATGGATAGCCAGAAGTATGTCTTCAGTTATCTAGAGTATTTGGTGATTCGTAGAGAGAAGAGAGCGAAAACCAAATTCATAGTGAGGAATTGCATTTACAGAATTTAAGAAATTATTAAGTCTATGAAACGTTCAAAAATGTTCCCTTAAGATGGAAATAAACTAATTAGTCTGTAATTTGAAGAATTTTTAGTGGTTTTCCAGGTTTAAGAATTCGAATAACGTGGCATGCTTCCATAACAAGTACAAAACAGTTCTTGTGCACGAATAAAGTTATACGATACATCGATTATTGCGAAAACAATCTCATCAGAAGACTATCGGAAAAATTATGTTGACATTGTAGCATTGGCATGTTTTAATTCACTTTTATTTTGAAAGGGAAATATAATTTAAATAATTTTGAAAAAATAAATTAGTAAATATATTACAAAAGGTCGAATGTAAAAAACGAACAAAGAAATATGAAGTAATATACAAATTTTAACGAAATAAATTTGGAGTGACCATTTCATTTTTTCGTTAAATTACCCAAAAATATAGTATTTTATCAAAAACTTTCTTAAATTTACGTTGTAACAAAAACAATAAGTACAGTGGTGTGAATTCTTTCATAATATAGGGGGAATACCATCTCATTGCCGGAATACCAATATTACAACCTGGTAACTTTGAGATCAAGACAGGTTGAATTACTTAGAAATTATTTAAAACATATTGTTGTATATGAAATAAACTTTGTTAAAAAATTTAAAAAATGGTAACAGAAACAAATGGAATTTTCTTTTAAAACGATTGTTCAAACAAATCATCAGACAATAAGCCCCTAGTTACCGAATGTACTGTAAAACCTACAGAGGAAAATAGTCATACAAAGTAGTGTTATAACAAATAAACTCTTTTAATTTTATTCTTCCTCTTTTTCGTCTGTATTAGAAGTATTTTAAGTACTTTTTTTTAAGTACACCTTCTTCATATATTTAAATACATCCCTAAAATACGCGCGCAAATAACTACAAAATTAATTTTTGCAAATACAAAATGTATTTAGAATACGTATTTCAACAATGAGTTCACTTCTCTCAAGAATTTAAATACTGACCATCCTTGCTCTTTACAAATCGCATAACATTTGGTGCAAAAACTAAATGTACTCATACGTCAACTTCATACACTCCTACATCAAAACATTGAGAATACAAATAGGGGAATAAAGTAGAGTAACAGGTGAAAAAAGCAAAAATAGAATATTGGCATTTTCAATAAGAAATTCTAATGAAAATTAAATTACTTATTTTTCATATCATTCATTTATTTTTTCTCGAGCTTCATAGTGCTGTAAAACCTGTATATATTTCATTAATTTCAAGCAGAAATTTGCTCAAAACTATTTATTTCGTCAAAAATTGTGCATGACTTTTTTGAAGAATTAATTTTCTCCAACAGACCTTCTCTGAGGCAAAAATCTCTTATCTTCAATTTTGTAGTTTTGAAAATTTTTTCGCAATTTAAAAAAGTAGCACCGTTTTCCGGTGTACGATTACAATATTTTCTGTTCTTAAGTCAGTAAGTGCGAGAAAGTAAATATGGATTCATTTTAAACACGAAATAAATAATTAAAACTAATAATAATAGCCAATGAACATTAACCACGTGGGGAGGCAGAAGACCTCATTCGTAAAATCACATGTTATATTATAGTGGGGACCGAAGCTAGTTGTGACAGTTTCAGTTTATTTAATTTTTGAAGGTGTATGAACCATACTTTAAAACTTATAATAAATGAAACAAGTATAGCTGTTCTTTGTTCTAAATTTCCATATTATTGTTTTTGAAATATATAATGATTTTAATGATAATTAAAGAAATTACACTAAACATTTAACTATTACACTTTGACACAACCTGCCTTTCTATTAGGCAAAGGTCAATGATATAGAGGACTACAAACGGGTGATGTCATCCGAACCTGGCAAGGTTATGTTTCACCCCTTCAGGCGAAACTTATAAACAACCTTTTGGAAAAAAACACATGTAATAGTAATGGCAAATCTCGGCCGCGCATTGGCGAGAACGAAAAAGTTCTTAATCTTTCAATGTAGATAGATTTGTTAAGAATTATTGTAATCTAATTATATTTTTGGGTGGAAATTATCTCGTGTAAATTCTTTTTTGTTTTTTTTTTGTTTATTTAGACATTAAACCAGGGAAATTATGTTTCATTTCTCTACAAGAACATCCATCCTCCTTCAGTCACTTGCAGGTGACCAGCAGGAGTCGAGAGCTAGCGGATGCATTCTACGTTAAATGAGATGTGTGAGCGTGACAATATTAACATTATATATTTCAGTTGTAATAAGTTTACACGAGCCCATTTCTTTACTGCACCCAGTTCTCTTCACCCTTTGATGTATCAAACGGTTCTCAACAAACAAGGCATAGGCACACATCCTCATCTTCGGACCTCTCGGTTTTCTCTTGTGGCTTTTTTTCGACTTCAAATCTAGATCTTTGCGTAGAAACAGAATTGACATCAAGCTTTTTTTGTTTTTCCTTCTTAGCACACTTCTTATCTCTAACCTTTCTTGTTGTTGTAATCGAATTCCTTCTTAACAATGAGTGCTAGCGAAAATGGCATATTTTCAAAGTCTTTGTTCTCTCACGGTTATTCCTTGAGATTCTACTTTAGGAAGATATCTGGCTTCCAAAGGACTAAACGCTGATGTTTACAACTCATCTTTTACAACAGAAACAGTAATATTGCCTTCTCTGTCATTAGCAGCTAGAACAATTGCTGAAGATGCCTCTTCAATCTCATCACCGGCGAGTAGATTTTGTGTCAAATAGCTTGGTTCAATTATAGCATGCGGTGAAGTAATTTATCGCTGGTTTACTTCGACATCTTTCCAGTTATCCAAAAGCGGACGATCTGTGACTGAAGAACACAAAAGTGTTCCTCTGTAAAAATACGCCTATTAAAGTCCCATATTCGAGAGAACGGAAATATTGATTTCTTTATAGTCGCAGCAATGAGAAACTTTGTGAAGGCTTATTTGAAATCTCTTTGTTTTCTTTACCGGCTATGCGACTCTCAAAATAACGTATTCCTACAATTATGATCGGTAACACGTGTGCGCAAGTTTCATTGCTTCTGGGATTATCTCTGGGGTATAATGAAGAACGTGAACGAACAAGAATCGCCGTAAAGATGGAAAGATGGAGCGAGAGAGAGAGAGAGAGGTTGGAACAGTGGCGATAAAGGGGAAGAGAGCCATCTCACGCAAGTGAATGGTGCGAGAGCAGGTGCTGAATAAACGCGGGGCTTGTGCTGGGATCTCTTCATTCCGCAAGGAAGGTGGCATTACGGGATATTCCCCTACATTTTCCGCGCACGTGACGTGCAACGCTGAGGATTCACATAAAGCACGAGTTTATCTGTTGGAGGAGAGATCGCGGCTCTTTGAATACTAATGAACCTAAAAGACTATAAGGCTTGTGAATGAGGGTCTTTTCCCAAAATTGAAGGTTTACGAGCAAATTTCAGGAAGCTTATTATAGTTGTTTTCTATGTATTTTCTACTCGTGAAATTAAAACCAGTAGTGTTTAACTATACATAAAATATAAATGTAGTATATATCGTTAGTTTACGGGTGGGAGATGTTGGGACGGGTTTTCAAGTCTTGGTCATATTCAAATTGGTAAACAGTTCCTAAATTTTTCATAATGTATACTTTTCTAGTACGGGTTTAAATTGAAAACTTTTCAATTGAGTTGATCTTTTTTAATCCCTTTCTGTTTACATAATTTAAAAAACGAATAGTTTTATAATACGTTCTCATAATATGAATGTTATTATTATTA
The DNA here is from genome assembly GCA_017312745.1 of Gryllus bimaculatus. NCBI lineage: Eukaryota > Metazoa > Arthropoda > Insecta > Orthoptera > Gryllidae > Gryllus > Gryllus bimaculatus. The sequence goes on from BOPP01000094.1 coordinate 2,053,582, forward strand.
TTATTATTATTATTATTATTATTATTATAAATTCAAGTAGTATCATTACGAAATTCAATGTTTTCAATCTTACAATGTTTTCCATTTCTCTCAGAGCTTGAACTCTTTACTCGAAGTGTTTTTGCATCTACGTATTAACCTTTCGCTGACTTATACAAGATCCAATCCTTTCTGTACCTAACTTGCTGAGTCAAAAATACAATTTCTCTAAATTTGAGTAAATTCTCGTAGCGTTCAATCTAATACATTTTTATTAACATTAATATATCCATAACTTAAAAAAATAAATAGATTTAATCTCAAAAATGCTGTGAGAGTATTTCTTTTTCAATCTACTCCTTCCTCCGTCGCTTACATTCCTGTCTTTAATGTGAAAAACCCCCTCATTCAAATTGCGTACGTATTTCTCTTTGAATGACTTTCTTTTCATTAGTTATCGTATTATTTTTTTAAGTGGTCAGGCGAAAGAGCAGGCTAAATGGCCTGAGTTTCACTGCCAATAAAGACCTTCATTTACTTATTTATTTTATTTATACATACAAAATGCCTCCATCAGGGCGGTGTATCTCTAAACGTTTATCGCTTTTTCTATCCGATTTTTCTTGCTGCTTCTACCTACTGGCCAATCATAAACTGTGGCTCATCTGTCTTAGAAGGCGGTACACATCGATCGCTATGTCGATGTCCAATAAAAAGCGTATGAACTATAACATAACCTCTGATTTTAACATACGCTTTCAGTTATTTTCAATATTTTGCGCATTTTCGAACTCTTTTGGAAATAATTTCATTGCTGAAACAGTCCTATTAAATACCACTCATGCTTTGAAAATTCTCAGAAAAATACCCTCTGCCTTCACGAGTCGGGAATTTAACGACCATTTCCAAAGCAGTCATATTACCAATGGTAAATGTTTTGATGTGTGTGCCGTTTTTTAAATTTTTAAGACTTAAAATGTCATTGATATCAACAACTTATTTTTAAAATCATATAGAAACAAAATTAGACGTTTTTACCTCGATCCAGGTGGTATAAAATGATATGCTATAAAATCTGAAAGCTATGTACTGACGTTCGGTTAATTCATCTTCTTGAAATTTAAAACTGAGAGTTTTCGTTTAGAGACGACTGAGAATTTTCATTTAGAATGCATTTTGTTCTTTCTACTGTACCTAAATAAAGTAGTACAACTTTTCTTTGTGAACACAGAGTTAAAAATGTTCTTAAAATGTGATTTAAATGTACCTAGATAAATAAATAAAGATATTGTCTGGTAACAATACAAGCTCTGAAGATGATCGCTACGCGATCGAAACGATCATAAGCTGAATAAAAAGTATTGATACCAGACAATATCTTTATTTATTTATCATAACAAAAAGGTATCTACCTTACCAGCGATCCAATTAATAATTAAATGTACCTAGATCTGCCCATGCATGTTGTAGACTATTGAAGTATTGTTGATTGGACTACGTAAAGCTAATCACTTGTGTTATCCAAGAATTGCTTTTCCGTGAAATTTTTATTTATAATTTTTTTTCTGAAAAGGAAAACAAGTCTTAAAATGAAATGAGATGAAAATAACTGAAAAAAATAATATTTATTGTTTGTATCAAGAGTATTGTAAGCCACTCCCATGACTCTTGCAGCACGTAATTGATGAATAACTTCATTTTACTTTCAGTAAACAATCTATTGATACGTTTATGAATTATTGTGACAGTGTTCAAATTTCTTATAATTGTAAGAATTTGTACATCGTGATCACTGTATCCTAAATCTTTTGTTTCAATTTCATGTCGAGTAGTGGTTTTGTTACTTGTTATTTCATCGATTGCCGTCTTTGAATTTAGTGTAATCCGTTTTGGTACATTTTTTCTAACATCTAAACTGAAGAAGGAATAAATTAAGTTGAGAATCTTCTCTGTCCCTCTCTGTCTCTCTCTCCTCTCTCTC
>BOPP01000094.1:2055566-2157361 GCA_017312745.1 Gryllus bimaculatus
TCAGGTAAACAGACCTGGGTTACATCTGCAAGTTTTTACAGTCCATCAGCAACTTTGTTTTTTTAACTGTGAAAAATCCTTCCCACCTCACCTGCAGCAACTGTGATGATCCACTTCTTTGAACTTCATCAAACAAAGGAGTATTGTGACTCACGCAAGAGAAGGACCTCAGGATGTATTTTCAGTAAAGGCCGGACACACATGTAGGAGAGGAGAAAAAAAAGTCCTTGACTGTGGTGGCTCATCGGTCCGAAATGCTGGCTACCCCGAAAAACAACAATATTACAATTCATGTAAGTAATCTTCGGAAATAGTTCTCAAGAAGTTAATTGTAAAAGGTATACTAGTAAGGATACGGGGAAATACCTATTATTCAGGTTGGACAAAAAATAAGCAATAATGTCTGTCTCAAATATCTCTTTTTCATAATACTGGTATTATATTGTAAAGTTAACAATTATTTGTTAATTTGCAATTTGAAATGTAGCTCGCTGATCAATCCCGAGCTGTGTATGCGATCTATCACATGAAAAGATCGAAGAAAAAAGCTACATTCATTGCTTTAATGAAAAGGTGAATTAAATGATATTCCCTGCGAAAGTGAAGTAAAGAATGTCAGCGTATAACTCGTATCACATATTGTTTATCGTATAAAAATTCCGTCCGATTAATACTAAATTTGAATTTCTTGACACTTTTTAATTTGAATTTAATTGAATGAAGGCTCGTATTTTATCTCTATGGTAGCATAGATGTGAAAGAATGTCTTCTATGTTAATTGCTCGGAGAAGTATATTGAGGAATCGTCTGCTTGTTTAATTGGCACGTGTTTGAGGGTGCGCTCTACCAGTTTGCAGCGGCAAAACAAGCAAGTACGACCATTTCTATTGTAGTTTAACGTTCTCAGAAATTCATCTCTTCCGTCCCGCTTTGTAGTTCTACCAAACTTAATACAATTTTTCAGAAATTTTAATACTTTTATTCAAATTTTTAAAACTGTCGAGTTTCCGAGAGAAATTTTTAAAAATAGGCTCAATTTTTTTAAATTTAATGAATTTCAAATATATACATCAATTATGAAAGAGGCACTTTTGTCCTTTTTAATGCCAGAAACTATTAAATTTATCACAATAACAACAAGAGTTAAAAATGATAAATTTTAGCAATGCGCACTATTTTTCTTGAGATTTTTGAAGTTAAAATAACTCTCCAATATACATTTTGGGAAAAAATGAAAAACACATATTCGTAATTTTACTTACTTTTTCTGAATAAAAATTAAGAACTCTGGGACATCAAAGTCAAATGTTCCTTAAATCTTGTGCGATTGTCAACGTGAATGCTACATTACGAACGCTAACACACTACTCAGAATTAATCGACACCTACCATACCTTATACATTCTATTCCGACAAAATGACAAAAGTCGCCGGAATCTTTACGTTTTACCAGATGAACTCGAGAGATCATAGTGGGCGTTGGTAACATTATTTTAATTATATGGATTCTAATATCACGATTTTGTTACTGTTTTTATTGTTTATTAAAAAGTTGACATCAAATACTATGTTTTATAAGGTTTACAAGCATTGCATTGAAACATCGAGAACTCCAACACAGAGAAAAACACATGAAAAAAGTGTTTTTTAACGTCGCCAAGCTGAATAATTAAACATGAACAAGTTTTTTCTCTGTGCTAAATTATTTTCGCTCTGTGGTTGTTTTATCCTCGTACTAAGTTATAATGAAGGCAGTCTGATTTTTGGCGTTAGCTTGCTCCCCCACCCCCCTCTGCCAAAGAAGAAGCTTACAATGCTGAACGTTGCGTTTGGTAAGACTTCTGTGATTGGCCACGAATTGCTGTTTCAAAATCTCTACTCCATCGGGTGAGGCCAGATAGAGGATTCTTCATGACTTGCAGAATGAAATTCATAAATTAACAAAACATGAGGCTAGAAATAAAATTTGCGATTGCTTTGTTATTCCTAATATGTATATTTTACGTATAATGAGTGTGATAAAAAGTGATGTCTTAGAGTTGGAAATAATTGGGAGCAATAATTCATTTTGCAGGCGTACAATTAGTAAAAACCTAAAACATCTGAAGTAAAAAATCTTATATATCGAAGAAGCATGGCTACAAAAGGCTAGCTATCAATACTGTCGATGCTGAAATAGACGCCCTAGGAGTGCCGGATTTACTGCATGAGCAGACTTAAGCTATTCGGCTTAAGGGCCCCGTGAAATTGGAGCCCTTTCAAATGACGATTAACAAAAATAGTTAAGCACTATTATACTAGACAATTAAATTTGAAAATATTTCTAAGTGACACATATATATATATATATTATATATATATATATATTTATACGTTTTGCTTATATACACTTGATGATCATACAGTAATATTATTAATATTTATGAGTTCAAAAAATATACATTTTTCATAATTCAACACTTTGGGGGACTAAATTTTTCTACGAAAAGTACGATTATTCAATCACCAAAATCGGCCGTTTTGTTTTAGTTCAATATTGGCTTACGCCATTACCACGCGCTGCTGATCGGTATTCTCGAACGTTTGAACATGGATTGACAACAATATAAAAAACAAAGTTGCAGGTGTTGTATGATTTTGTCAACTGTTTATAATAAATTGTATCTGGTTCAAGTGGTTCATATTGCAAATGAATCACGACGTTCACATTCCGCGAGCTCCGGTGTTCACAATGGAATGACTTGTCAGGGCGGTTACACGCTCACGCGAACTCCTCTGGGCGGGCGCAGCGCGATCACGTGCGACGTCCTCCCGCCGATCGGTCCTACCGGCTGGTTGTTCTGATTCTTCCTCCCAAGGATGAACCTGCTCGGAATGACAATTCCACACACGCATACAATAACAACCTACGAAATTGCTGTTTGAATTAATCAACTTCATAAGTAAAAAAAAAATAAATCATTTACAAAAAAAAGGGCAATTTACATGGATTTTGAAATAATGTTCGGCTAAATGTAGTATACCGGTACAACCTAAAGGAAGCCATTTAAACGCGGCATTTCACGCCGTTCCGCCCGTTAACGAGGCAGTTAGATTTGTAGGCTTTCTTGAAAACTGATGGTGGTTATGAAAAGTGAAATTGGTAATTATGGTTGGCCTACACTCAAAACGATGTTCATAGTGAACGCAAGGCCGACGCCAAGCGAGAAATACTTGGCCTTTAAAGTAAAATTGGCGTTAACATGGCGGGTCAGGGACACAAGCATATGAAGGGCGATCCATGAAAACGCCTTTCCCTAAAGTTTTTATTTCCTTTCTCTTAGAGCACGTCAGTAAATTAGGGCTAAAGCCCGCGCATGCATGCTCTAAGATGTACCGTAAACTAAATTTTTAACCCAATGTTTATAGTTCAATGATCTCTTTTTCACTTGCTTTTCTTCATGGCAAAACATACTCAGATTAGAAATTAATCGAGCTTTTAAATTACAACTTTTGAATTCTAATTTTAACGCGTCCAGGTGGAGGCGATCTAATTTTGTCTTTCGCCGTTGTCCGTGCTCTTAATATCTTAATATGCAATGACTTTGGATTTGCACAAGATGAAGTTGGAAACACATTAACAAAATCTGTTTTAAATAGGAGAAATTTCAAAACTCGTGCAACCAGCTACGCCCTTTTCAATATTGTAGTTAGCAAAACGTTTTTCGCGGCTTTGCGACTACTGCTACTTTCAAGATTTTTTTCCGGCTTTTAAAATACAGAACGCCTATGGCAATTTTTCATCAGAAGTTTCTCTCTCGTTGTGATCCATTTACAAGTTTACGGTCACACACTCCGCATTCGAAAGACTTAGCGAACGGGTGGCGGCTGCGTTGCCAATCCCCTTCGGCGCGTCCTCGCCTTGCCAGCGCCGACTCAACCGTTCGCGCCTCGCTCCGCACTTCTTCGGGTGCGAAGCGAACATAACCCGTTTGCCTGTTCCGATAGTCCGTGTCGTTAACTTTTTTTAAATTGCTCCCCCTTTTCGCAACTGTTGCCGCGCGCACTCCTTTAATTTAATTTCACATCGCGGGTAATTGCTTAGAAAAACGTAAAGCTTTACGCAGTGTATTTCTGGATGATTCTTGTACTCGTAGTTCGATTACACAGAAGCGTTCAGCTAAATCATTTCAAAAGGCTTCTACTCGAGTTAACTATTTTTTCTCGTAGAACAACAAAGAATTATTTCGCGGATTTGCGCACAACAGCTAGCAACCGTTCACCTGGTTCACCTCGGCATATCTTAAACGAGTTGTCCCCCGCGACCGGCCGCGGGCTGTCCGTTGGGACTATCAGCTCACCGCCGTACGCAATCAATTCGCAGAGCTATCTACATCTTCCGCATTGGGGCCACCGGAACTGGACACACATTTAATTCCTCGTCGAATGAAACGTCATATCTTGACGTCGTCGCAGCGTTTGCACGCCCGATGGCGCAATAGTCACATTTTCTTTCACATGGGACGAATGGACGTCGTCAAATTCGTCTCAATGATATCATATATCGTCATAGTTTTCATTATTGATGACTGAATAAAACTTTCTTTAATATTCAAATATACTAGTCTAAGTTGTTAGTTTGTTGTGACACTGTTATACCGTCAGCGTCGTATCTGTAACAGAAAAACTATATACATTATAATTAGCCGCGACAACATACTTAAAGAAGTGAAAATAAATGAAGAAGGTTTATATTCGTAATTTTTTAAAATATTTTGTCCGCTCTAAATACATGTTATAGTTTGTTGTATAGATGACGCTTGACGATATAACAGTTGTAAAGAAAAGTAACAGTTATAAAAAAATTTGTTAATTTGTTAGAACTTCTCTGGATTAATTTAGAAAGTTTACAATCCGGTGTATATATCAGGACTATTGTACAAATAACAGTGCACATACTCAATTCCTCGAATTTTAAACCGTCCTTTTGAGTAACAGTGTTTGAGATAAACTCATCAGTCTTGTTCTACTGGTATATCAAATCGTTTAAAATGCACTAGAAAATGTGTATGTAAATGTTTTTCAACAAGAAATCAATAAAATTCTTGAATTAGCGTGTAGTTGTAAAATACTATAAATAAATTTTCATATGTAAATATACTTGTATTTTAATGACAATATTGTATAATCTATCACATAATCATCTATTTTTTATTATTAAATTATTGGAGGTTGATACCATTAGTTTTTACGCCTGGATACTCGAACTGAAGCTACTCTCCAAAATAAACAATGACACACCTATAAAAAAACGTGTAAGGTGTTGCATTTTTCTTTTGGCCAATATACTAATTTTCCGAATGGAACTTCCGTTTTTTTCAACCATTTGCATCACCTTCTGATGTATGGAGGATATGGAAGGAGGAGGAAACCATTCCAATAAATATAGAATCAAGGCGCTTATTCGTCTATGACGAAAATAATACAAGTAATTTGAACTGTTTTCTGATTAAGTAAAGAATTATGATTCTGGCAGGTGGACTGCGTTTAATGAGGATGGACTAACTACTGGATAATAAATGACGGCAATATTGGTCACATAATTCAGGACTCATTGAGAAAACGTCGTGTAGGACTATTTTTGTGCTTAGTTGGGGGGGAAACACGTGCAAACTAAGTTATTGGTTTCTGACTCTTCTCAATTACGGGTCTTTTTTTTCTATTAACTATTCCTTAACACATGGAAACTACTGCTTAAACAGGTCCACCAAATTGACACATTCATCTCTATCAAATTCGCTGGTTCGGAACATTTGCTACTATCTTTTTGATGATAAAATATACACACATGAGTTTAACTGTACATACATAGTAGATCGCTGAAATAAGTCTACGTTGTTTCAAAATGGGATTTTTCGGTACTGGATGGTCGGAAATAAGTGTGGTGGGAATAGTGAAGATCAATAACAATTACGCAAATTATATGTCTCATCACGCAGTTGAAACCACTTCACTGAAAGTCTGGTCGCACATCATTCATCACAATATTAATTATGGAGATAGTCGGAAATGATAATAAGGAGATTGAAAGGCTAAGTAACAGATTAGACTGACACATCGAGGACAGAACTTAATATACTAGCATATGTCTTGCAATGTAATTCAGCCGTCATTCAAACGTTGAATTTTGAATTGAATTGATGCCCTTATTTTATCGTGCGAGACTCGGGCCATCAGGCCGCGCTCTTCCGTCTGAACCACGCAATTTCGCTACGGGGCTCCTTCACCGACTATCAGAGAAAGGAGGTATTTCTTGGCGGAGAAATCAGGCGATTTGATATTTTATCTTCAGAGGATCTTTTACATGCAAGTAAATCTACTAACAGGGCAGCGGCTTTAGCGTCTCCGTCCGAAAGGAAGGCGTGGCGAAGGCTTTTTTCGCCATAAATCAAGGGTTCGATCTTGGTTTGAACCCCCAAAAGTCCGATGCGCTGACCGATACCATCAGCGACGCCGCTTACGGCTCAAGAATACTCAGAGACGGTCGAGTCTCTGCACGACGTCGTAAGAGCGACAACATTGAAGAGCCATCACGCGGTGTCCGGATCTAGGGCGGCTGGGTGATTGTATACAGTTCAATTAATGAGTTACGTGGGAGGAGGAGTAGCAAGGGTAGAATTTAGCACCATGCACGCGTTGAAATGATGTTTCTGACCGACCCGGGCAGACTTTGTAAGTCAAGGGAGTTGGACACAGGGCCTGAAGCCTTCCTTGCTTATATCTGCTCACGTTTAGGCAGTGCGTACAACCAAAAGGCAGGGAGGAGGAAATAGGGCAAGAGCAATGGAGATTTGTGGTGGGTACTTACGTACCTAATACGCATATAGATAATGGGGCTGTGCTCGAAGCGCAAGCACGTCTAGATATCTCTGAGAATGCTCTGCAATACAAGCAGTTTATGGGTAAATGTTCGCGGATTGTAAGGGGATATTACTATGTCCTGAGTATCAGCCCGATACAATGGATAGGATTACACTTATACTATAATATGGGCTTGAGAGATTGAACGGAATGAGATCACCTTGCTTTCTGTCTGTGCTAAATAGGTAGCACTTATTACGTGCAGCAGAGAAGAGAAAGGTAACAATGTACAGTGGGCACTCTGCGCGAGCTGCTCCGAAACCTTAAAAGTTTCGGAATTGGCCTACTAAGCACGCAGTTTTTAAATAGGGTGTAACTTCAACACCAGTTTTAGGGAACGTGTTGTCCGCTAGATCACTGTTAGGTAAGCGGATTAAAATAATGGTAAGAGACACCCACTGACTACAACATGTCTACTCACAACGTCGCCCGTCTGGATTGCTTAGTTCGCCAGCCTCCAGATTGTCCATGAGTTCAATGTCGTTTGTGCGAGGTATAATGATTGGTAGCGTGACTTTCACAACCCAAATTCAAGGTACAACCTCTTAAAATCCGTTTCCTTCCTGTCTATTGTTTGTGGTAGAGAAGAGAGGAGAGAGAAGGAGAGAGAAGAGGAGAGAGAGAGGGAGAAGAGCAGGAGAGAGAGAGGAGAGAGAGGAGAGAGAGAAGGAGAGAGAGGAGGAGAGAGAGAGGAGAGAGAGGGAGAGCAGAGAGGAGAGAGAGAGGAGAGAGAGAGGAGAGAGAGGAGAGAAGAGGCAGAGAGCGAGGAGAGAGAGGAGAGAGGAGAGAGAGAGGAGAGAGGAGAGAGAAGGAGAGGAGAGGAAAGAGAGAACGAGAGGGACAGATCTCTCTCTCTCCTCTCTCTCCTCTCTCTCTCTACCACACAATAGACAGGAAGGAAGAGGGATTTTTAAGGTTGCTACCTTGATTTGGGGTTGTGAATGTTCACGCTACCAATCTATACCTACCAAACACACTGACTCATGGAGCAATGTGCGCGAATAAGCATCCAGGACGGGCGACGTGGAGTAGACATGTTGTAGTCGTGGGTGGTCTCTTACCATTATTTAATCCGCTACTCTAACATTGATTAGACACCGTTCAAAACTGGTGTTGATTTACATTAAAACTTTTTAATTTTTATGCGAAATGCAATGATTTACTTCTCTTGCAAAATTACGTTTTAGAAAAAACAGTTTTTTTCTCAAGCCCATATTTTATATAATTCTATCATTGGTAACTCAGCATAGTTAAAGCGTAAATCGCAAGTACCCAAATCTTTTTGTCGTTCTAGAGGCATTTTGGCGTGAACGCCATTTCTCGTGTTACGTAAGTACTCCAACATTGTTGCCCTGGTCGCCATAACGATTCGCTTTCCGCACGTCTGTGGTCAGCTCATCGGCGTGAATGTGGCCGAGCTTCGCTTACTGACATCTTTTCTTTTCTGTTGATGGCGCTCCTTATGGTCCAGAGGAATCCACGTTCTGCTACCGTAAGCGGCGTCGCTGATGTATCGGTCAGCGCATCGGACTTTTGGCGGGTTCAAACCAGATCGAAGCCTTGGACTTTTAATGGCGAAAAATCCTTCGCACGCCTTCCTTCGGAGGAGACGTAAAGCCGGCTGTCCCATGTTAGTAGATTTACTTGCATGTAAAAGATCCTCTGAGATAAATTCAAATCGCCTGTTTCTCGCCCAAGAAATACCTCCTTTCTCTGATAGTTGGTGAAAGGAGCGTAGCGAAATTTGCGTGGTCAGACGGAAGAGCGGGCCTGATGGCCCGAGTCTCGCCACGTAAAATAAGGGATCAATTCAATTCAATTCAACGTTTGAATGACGGCTGCAATTCATTGCAAGACATAATGCTAGTATTTAAGTTCTTCCTCGATTTGGTCATCTAACTGCTACTTTAGCCCTATTCCTTTTCGTCGAGTCAAATATGGAAGCATCACCTCTTTGTGTTTCTGTGGCTTTTCATGTTGATCATAGACACCCTTATTTCGCCAGTCACTAAATCCGATTTTAAAACGTGACAGAACATTTGATGGAAAATGTTTACATACAAAACAATGCACCGAACCATTTGATGGATGATGTGGCCTTTTTACAATTTCTTTTTAGTTATGAAAAAGCGTTTGAGAGCAAAGTCTTGTTTGTTTCCCAACTTCAAATGTCCTACACGCGTTTTCAAATGGTCCTGAATTATGTTGACAATATTGCCGTCATTTATTTATCCAGTAGTTAGTGCCATCCGCATTAAACGCAGTCCACCTGCCAGAATCATTAATTCTATTATCTTAATCAGAAAACGTTCAAATTACTGTATTATTTTCGTCATAGACAATAAGCGCTTGATTCTATATTTATTGAATGGTTTCCTCCTCTTCCATATCCTCCATACTATCAGAAGGTGATGCAAATGGTTGAAAAAACGAAGTTCATTCGGAGAATTAGTATATTGGCAAAAGAAAAATGCAACACTTTACACGTTATTTTTATAAGTGTGTCATTGTTTATTTGGAGAGTAGCTTCAGTTCGAGTTTCCAGGGTAAAAACTAATGGTATCAACCTCCATAAATTTAATAATAAAAGAATATATATTAGTGGATAGATTATACAATATTGTATTAAAAATACAAGTATATTTACATATGAAATTTATTTATAATATATTTACAACTACACGTAATTCAGAATTTTATTATTTCTTGTTGAAACTTTACATACACATTTTCTAGTGCATTTTAAACGATTTTATATACCATATACAAGACTGATGAGTTTTCTCAAACACTGTACTCAAAAGGAGTTAAAAATTCAGAGGATTGAGTATGTGCACTGTTATTTGTAATAGTCTGATATATACACCGGATTGTAGAACTTTCTAAATTAATCCAGAGAGTCTAACAATTACAATTTTTTATAACTGTTACTTTTTACAATGTTATATCGTCAGCGTTCAATCTATACACAATATATAACATGTATTTATAGCGACAAAATATTTTAAAAAATTACGAATATAAACCTTTTCATTTATTTTACACTTCTTTAAGTATGTTGTCGCGGTAATTATATGTTATATTTTCTGTACAGATACGACGCTGACGGTATAACAGTGTTCACAATAACTAACAACTTAGACTAGTATATTTGAATATTAAAGAAAGGTTTTTTATTCATTATCAATAATGAAAACTATACGATATATAATATATTGAGACGAATTTGACGACGTCCATTCGTCCCATGTGAAAGGAAATGTGACTATTGCGCCATCGGGCGTGCAAACCGCGTGCGACGACGTCAAGATATGACGTTTCATTCGACGCAGGAATTAAATGTGTGTCCAGTTCGGTGGCCGCCAATGCGGAAGATGTAGATAGCGCTGCGAATGTGATTGGCCGACGGCGGTGAAGCTGATAGTCCCAACGGACAGCCCCGCGGCCGGTCGGCGGGAGACACTCGTAAGATATGCCGAGGTGAACCAGGTGAACGGTGCTAGCTGTTGGTTGCGCAAATCCGCGAAGTAATTTCTTTGTTGGTTCTACGAGAAAAATAGTTAATCGAGTAGAAGCCTTTGAAATGTTTAAGTGAACGCTTTCTGTGTAATCGAACTACGAGTACAAGAATCTCCAGAAATAACTGCGTAAAGCTTTACGTTTTTCTAAGCAATTACCCCGCCGATGTAAATTAAATTAAAGGAGTGCGCGCGGCCAACAGTTGCGAAAAGGGGGAGCAATTTAAAAAGTTAACGACTACGGACTATCGGAACAGGAACGGGGTTATGTTCGCTTCGCACCCGAGAAGTGCGGAGCGAGGACGGGGAACGGTGAGGTCGGCGCTGGGGCAAGCGAGGACGCGGCCGAAGGACTTGGGCCAACGCAGCCGCCACCCGTTCGCAAGTCTTTCGATGCGGACGTGTGTGAACCCGTAAACTTCGTAAATGGGGATCACAAGAGAGAGAAACTTTGATGAAAAATTGCCATAGGCGTTTCTGTAATTTAAAAGCGGAAAAAATCTTGAAAGTAGCAGTAGTTCGCAAGCGCGAAAAACGTTTTGCTGAACTACAATATTGAAAGGGGTTAGCTGGTTGCACGAGGTTTTTGAAATTTCGTGCTATTTAAAACAGATTTTGTTAATGTGTTTCAATTCATCTTGTGCAAATCCAAAGGTCATTGCATTTAAGTATTAAGGAGCACGGACAACGGCGAAGACAAATATTAGAATCGCTCCACCTGGACGCGTAAAATTAAGATTCAAAGTTGTAATTTAAAGAGCTCATTAATTTCTAATCTGATATAGTTTTGCCATGAAGAAAGCAAGTGAAAAAGAGATCATTAACTATTAGAACATTGGGTTAAAATTTAGTTTACGGTACACTCTTAGAGATGCATGGCGGCGGGCTTTAGCCCTAATTACTGTACGTGCTCTAAGAGAAAGGAATAAAACTTAGGGAAAGGCGATTTTCATGGATCGCCCTTCATATGCTTTGTCCCTGCCGCATTGTAACGCCAATTTACTTTCAAAGGCAAGTTTTCTCGCTTCGGCTTTCGGCCGTTGCGTTCATTATGAACATCGTTGAGTGTATCCAACGCATAATTACCAATTCACTTTTATAACACATCAGTTTTCAAGAAAGCCTACAGAATTCTAACTGCCTCGTTAACGGCGGAACGGCGTGAAATGCCGGTTTAAATGGCTTCCTTAGGTTGTACGGTATACTACATTTGAGCCGAACATTATTTCAAATCCATGTAAATTGCCCTTTTTTTTGTAAATGATTTCATTTTTTTTTTTACTTTAATGAAGTTGATTAATTCAAAAGCAATTCGTAGCGTTGTTATTGTATGCGTGTGTGGGAATGTCATTCCCGAGCAGGTCATCCTGGGAGGAAGAATCAGAACAAGCAGCCGGTAGGACCCGAGCGGCGGAGAGGACGTCGCACGTGATCGGTGCCGCCTGCGCCAGGAGTTCGCGTGAGGTGGAACCGCCCTGACAAGTCAATTCCATTGTTGAACACCGGAGCGTCGCGGAATGTGACGTCGTGGTCAGTTGCAATATGAACACTTGAACAGATACAATTATATTATAAACAGTGACATAAAGCACTACAACACCTGCAACTTTGTTTTTTGTATGTTATTGTTTCATCATGTTCAAACGTTCCGAGAATACCGATAGCAGCGCGTGGTATGGCGTAAGCCAATATTGAACTAAAACAAAACGCCGATTGGTTTGAATAATCGTACTTTTCGGTAGAAAAATTTAGTCCCCCAAAGTTTGAATTATTGAAAAATTTATATTTTGAACTCATAAATATTAATAATATTACTGTATTATCATCAAGTGTATATAAGCAACATATATATATGTATATATAGTATATATATAATATATATATATATATGTATATATAGTATATATATAATATATATATATATGTATATATAGTATATATATATATATATCTACTTAGAAATATTTTCAAATTTAATTGGTTATATAATATTGCTAACTTTTTTGTAAATCGTCATTTGAAAGGGCTCCAATTTCACGGGGGCCCTAAGCAATAGCTTAGTCTGCTCATGCAGTAATCCGGCACTCCTAGGGCGTCTATTTCACATCGACAGTATATAGCTAGCCTTTTGTAGCATGCTTTCTTCGATTTAAGATTGTTTTACTCAGATTTTTTGGTTTTAATAATTGTACGCTGCAAATGAAGTTATTGACTTCCAATTATTCCAACTCTAGACATCACTGTTTTATCACACTCATTATCGTAAAATATACATATTAGAATAACAAAAGCAATCGCAAATGTTATTTCTAGCCTCTGTTTGTAATTTATGATTCATTTGCAAGTCTGAAGAATCCTTATCCTGGCCTCACCGATGGAGTAGAGATTTTGAACAGCAATTTCGTGGCCAATCACAGAAGTCGTTACCAACACGCAACGTTCAGCATTGTAAAGCTTCTTCTTGTGGTACGCCAAAATCAGACTGCCTTTCATTTATGAATAGAACGAGAATAAAACACCACAGAGCAAAAATAATTTAGAACAGAGAAACAACTTTTCATGTTTAATTATTCACTTGGCACTGTTAAAAAACACTTTTTCATAGTGTTTTTCTTGTTAATGAGTTCTCATGTTTTCATGCAATGCTTGTAAACCTTATAAGAACATAGTATTGTGATGTCACTTTTAATAAACAAATAATTAAACAGTAACAAATCGTTTGATATTAGAATCCATATAATTAAATAATGTTACAAAGCCCACATGATCTCTCATTTCATCTGGTAAACTAAAATTCCCGACTTTTGTCATTTTCGAATAATGTATAGCTATGGTGTCATTAATTCTGAGTGTGTTAGCGTTCGTAGATGTAGCATTTCACGTGAAATCGCACAAATTTAAGGAACATTTGACTTTGATGTCCCAGATTTTAATTTTTTATTCGAAAAGTATAAGTAAAATTACGAATATGTGTTTTTCATTTTTTCCCAAATATTATATTTGAGATTATTTTAACTTTCAAAAATCTCAAAAAAATGTGCGCATTGCTAAAATTTATCATTTTTAACTCTTGTTGTAATTGTGATAGAAATTTAATAGTTTCTGGCATTAAAGAACCAAAGTTGCTCTTTCATTTGATGTATATATTGAATTCATTAAATTTAAAAAAATTGACCTATTTTTTAAAAATTTCTCCCGAAACTCGACAGTTTAAAAATTTGAATAAAGTATTAAAATTTCTGAAAAATTGTATTTAAGTTTGGTAACCTACAAAGCGGGACGAAGAGATGATTCTGAGAACTTAAATACAATAGAAATGTCTACTTGCTGTTTTGCCGCTGCAACTGGTAGAGCGCCACCCCTCAAACACGTGCCAATTAACAGCAGACGATTACCATCAATATACTTTCTCCGAGCAATAAATAGAAGCATTCTTTCACATCTATGTACCATAGAGATAAATACGACCTTCATTCAATTAAATTCAAATTAAAAAGTGTCAAAGAAATTCAATTTAGTATTAATCGGACGGAATATTTATACGAATAACAATATGTGATACAGTTAATTACGCTGACATTTCTTTACTTCACTTTGCAGGGAATATCATTAATTCACCTTTTCATAAAGCAATGAATGTACTTTTTTTTAGTTTATTATAGTCGCATCAACAGCTGTGGTTATCAGCGACTACATTAAATACAACTTAACAAAATTAATTGTTAACTTTACAATATAATACAGTATGTATAAAAATATTTGAAGACAGACATTATTTGTTATTTTTTGTTACAATATTAGTTTCCAGTATCCATACTAGTATACCTTTTACAATTAGACTTCTTTGAGAATATTGCAGTCTATACAGAATTTTAATATTTGGTTTTGGTATTGGACGATAGCACCAAGTCAGGATTTTTTTCTCCTTCTAGGTATGTGTGTCGGCTGTACTGAATCATAGGACATTGAGTTAAAATCTGTTGAAAGTTAAGAAGGGTATCACAGTGCTGGCAGGTGGGTGGAGGATTTCCAGTTAACAAGTGCTGATGACTGAACTTGCAATGACCAGTTCTTATTCTTGTTATTGTTACTTGATCTTTTCTTGAGAATTTTTTGTTAGTCTTCAGAGAGTAAAAATGTTCAACTTGTTTGTGTAGAGAGCTAGATTTCATGGTTTTCCATATGTTGCGCCACTTTTCATCCATTATTTTTTTTAGGTGTGTCCATAAATGTACTTTCTTTGTGCCTTCCACTGTTGTTTATTATATCATTGTTGTAACAGTCCTTTCTAAGTATTGTTCAACATTCCTAAAAATAGAAAGGAAATGTTGTTTAAATTATCATCAGCCCACCTAAATAACTTCCGGGTAAATTAATAGATTCCAGTCAGGCTTGATGACTGGCTTTTATCGAGACTATTATAGTCCCCTCCTCCTTTGCATGGTCCCTTTCCCTAAAATATTGTTAAGCGAAGAAATGCCATTCTGCACTCAAATCGGAGGCATCTTCATGGAAGCATTAACTCGCATTGTTTTGTAATACGTGGTACTGACCCCATCTGAAAAATATATGTTAACACTGTCATAATCTTACTTCAGAAGTGTTATGAGTTTACACTGAAAAGGGTTAATTGAATTCGTGTCGTGTTTCAGGCATCCAAAAACTTTTTTTTAATTTTTAAACTCTTTCCTTTCTCAGAAGTGTAGCACAAAAGGATGCAGAGTAGCTAAGACATTTATTCCCAGAAGTCTCTGAATAACAATATCTTCAAGTTCGAAAGAATAATTTGGTTAAAAAGTCACACTGGACAATAAAGACTCGTAGCGACACATTTTATTTTTGACTCGTGAAGAGAGCAGAAGACGGCAGACGATGGGTGAAGAGAGCAGAAAAGACAGAAGACCAACTTCTTCGGTCAGTTTGTGTATCAGGTGATTCGTTAGGGTGACTAGGACCAGCGTAAACGTTTATTCGTCATTGCCACTGCCCAACTTGTTTGCGACATGAACGAGTATGGTCGACTCTCTCTTTATTTAAAAAAAAACTTCACTTTACTCGTCACGAAAATGCATTTCGAAAACCAGTTTCTCAATACACACAATTTTTTATGGCACCCAGCCAATTTTCAACTTTTTAAGAATGCTGGTTGTAACAACCTAACTTACAATTCTTCTGCAATTAGAGATTTTCATATTAAGAAAATGTTGGGAAGAGAGAGGCCCGCGTTGGAAATTGAGAAACGAGAACATTGATGGCTTTTCGAGAATCACGACATTTCTGTCAACTGCGCTCTATCAGCCAGAGTTGTGACCGCCTCGGTTCTACCGCACTGACATAGCCAGAACTTCGTTCGCCTTTACTCACGTACATTTCTATTAAAAGGAATTTTATATGAACGTTGATGGTCAACGTAAAACACCTTTATGTAATGTATTTAATCTGTAAATCATTTTGCAACTATAAATTAAGGATTCATTTATATTTATGTGCCATTATTGATAGTTATGGTGCGATTTGACTCGTAGTAAAAGCGACTGAAATAATAATAATAATAATAATAATAATAATAATAATAATAATATGCAATGATGATAATAGTAAATAAGTTAATGCTTTTGTAGATAATGGACATTCTGACCACCTTAAACATTTTCGTCTCAAACGTTAAAACATGAAATCAAGTTGATGTCTTTTTTATTTATTTTAGCTTCGCCATTGGCCCTCTGTAGTTGCATAAGATAAATACATTAATAATATTTATATACAAGAATCATTTGAGAACAGAACAAACAGAAATTTAGTTTTAGATATGAGACAACACAGTGGTTTATAATGGGGAAAACTCACCGATTTATGTCTATGGGGGGTCGAAAAATTCTCTTGGTAACTTTCTTTTTAATCGTTTGCGATGAGGATTTTGCTTCCCTATGTGAAAGGGAATAGCTGAAGAGACCTTTAAAATTTTGGAATAGCACTTCACGGATAAGAGGGGGAAATGGACGGGGATTGGTGTAAAGCCAAGTTCATAATGTAACTGCGCATTCGGGATGAGAGATGCCATTTTTAGAACAATATTGTTCCCACGCCCACCGCTTCTTCCCTTCCGTCCTTTTCCATAAGCCCTCGCGAGCGCGTTATCGCGTGCGCCCCCCCCCTTTGCCCCCGCTTCCCCCAGCGGTCGCTCGGGACTGTGATTGAATGGGGCCCTGTGGGCCGGCAGGGGGGGGGCTGAGAGCTTTCCACTTGCGGCGCCGGGCGCCCTTTTTGGGGAGGGCGGTTGGGGGGCGGGGGAAGTGGGGAAGGGCGAGTACGCGTGTCCGATGGTGATCGACGACGTTGCTTTTCGCGTGCGCGTGCACTTTTGCGAACCTGCATTCCCGCTTAGCGTCTCATGAATTTCCAATGTTGCAAAATTACATTGGATACGTAGAAGGGTCTGCTTTTCAAAGTGGCGACATCTAATTTGGACCTACGAGATTAGTTTACTTGGGACACGGCCACTACTCCACTCTGTTAGAATTGTAATTTGAAATATAACACTTATTTCATTTATTTATTTATTTATGTCGAATACAGTTAAAAACTTTGTGTAACGTGCTATGGGGAGAAGTTAATTTGAAGTTACATTAATGTCCAGAAGCAAAACAAGGGGCCATCTGAACATTTGCTCAAGGATGAGGGAAACTGGACAAAAACCTGATCGAGATGGTTCTTTAGGATTACTCAATCCAAATGGTAAATAATACATTAAATGTAATTGTTAAAATTAATATTTTTCATTTTCATTTTGGATACTCGGTATAGTCTCTAATTGTATAGAAACAGTTGTGCAGCAGAAAATATTTTACTTGGAACTTAAAATTTTGTATCGAATTTAATTGTTCAATATCATCTGGGAAGGTGTTGTAAAACAATGTACATGTATTATATGTGAATGTTTTGTAGTGAGCTGTTGATACTGTCACCTGATGAATATGAATACTACGTCGAGTGTTGTAGCAACAGACAACGGCGTTTGCTGAAAATTTATTCCCGCCCTTAAGTCATTTTTGACGAAAACCACTGATTCATATATCAAGAAAGAAGGTACTAGTAAAATACCTATATTAATGAAGAGGAGCACATACAATAATCACGTTTGTGAGATTTGCTTATTATTCCTACAATTATTTTTTCTTATCTAAACGTCTGGGAACTATAAGATGTTTTCCGTAGAATACAAGCTACATTAAAACCTTTTTTCCATTTATTATTATTTTGTTATTACGGAACCAATTTGAAATATCTGATATTGTACTATTTACGGTATCTTTATTGACAAGAATATTCGTATCATCCGCAAAGAGAACTGTTCGTTTACGTATAGTATGAAGAGAATAGGTCCTAAAATCGATCCCTGCGGGACTCCACATGCAATTGGCAAAGAATCTGAAAGATATGTACATAATGTTCCAGTAAGGTAATTATTCCAGTAAGGTATTACTACTCTCTGAGATCGTTGTTTAAGGTACAAACATAACCAATCTAGAACAATACCTCGAACTCCATAAGAAGGTAATTTTGAAGGTAAAATATTATGATCAATGACGTCAAACGATTTTGAAGTATTAGTTAAGTGTGAAACTGGCAAGTCTTTCTCAATTTAATTAGATTGATGTGTTTAATAATAATAATAATAATAATAATAATAATAATAATAATGCTATTTTCATTGATATCACTCATCTATCAGGTCACAACATTGATAAGGCAGAAAATCTCATCAAATATACCCCCTTGGCCATAAAATACAGTGAGATATATCGTCTTGATTGTGTTAAAGTTGTACAATTTGTTATCACTCTCACTAGTGTCGTCAATGAAAACCTGAAAAAGTATATTAAAAAATTACAATTAAACCCCAATGAAATAATCCTTAAAACTGAAAAATCTGTCATCTTGGAATCTTATCGAATAGTTCGCAGAATGCTGAATGTATCATGAGCTGTAACCAAATATGTGGTCTACCAGTGTTGGCCCCACACACCTGAGAAAAGCGGATGATTTCCGTGACTTACGCCATTAGTAATAATAATGATAATGATAATAATAATAATGATAATAATAACGATAATAATGATAATAATAATAACAATAATAGCAATAATAGCAATAATAACAATAATAACAATAATAACAATAATAACAATAATAACAATAATAACAATAATAACAATAATAACAATAATAACAATATAGATATGTCTGCCGAGCTATCAAAATGTAACCAAAATGGAACAGAAACGTCTTAATAAACGTCGAAATAAAGGAATTTTGAAATCGAAATCAGCTGAATGTAGGACATAAAAGCACAATCCAACCCGATAGCTACGATCTCTGAGATTTGATTTGAAAAATTTCCGTAAGAACGTGACTAAACACCCAAGTCATTCGAAAGACTAGGGAGAGCAAGATACTGCTTTATTGGGAGCAGCACTTATTTTGCGCAAAGTATTGTAGACTCTCACAGTTCCTACGTCTGCTCAAAATTAAATCACCCTCAACGTCCCAGGTAGGCGTGTATGACCTATAGACATTTTCATTAGTAATTATAAGTACTCCTGTCTTGAAGACCAATTGCTGATTTCAACACTCTTCCAAATCACCCAATACCGGGTAGGCAAGTCGTTTTTAATAGAGAGGTCTACATGTGGCTGGCAGATCCACCATGGGTAGATTTCATTTAGAGTTCACTTTTACTTGGTAAAAGCAATAGCTAACTAGGTTTTAGTGTAATTTCAAGGTGCCAATAAAACTAGTTAATTTTTAATTCTGCTAAAATGTGTCGAATGAAAGATTTGTTCATTGTTGGCAGGGGGATGTCTCTGGTTTTTCATATAAGGAAGATAAAATTTTCAAAACCAGTTATTCGCACTTTGCCGTTACTTTTAGTTACGTTTATTAATTCATTAATTGACCTTCTGATTATATTGTTTTATAAATTTATTTTGTTCGCTTTATTTGTTTGTTTTATTTTGTTATTACTGATTCGGTTTTTGATTTCTCTCCCTAGTTTTTAGTATAATTTTTTACAGAAAAATAGCATTACTTAACTATTATATTTAAACTATATAAATAACATATTGTATTAAAACGGATTTACACAACAGTAAAGAGCGAACATTAATTTAAAACTAGAGGGGCTACAGAATGACACAGACTTTTCCGTATTAGTTTTGTATTTTCTTTGGCCTCAGCTAGCTATTCGGACTTACCACATAATTTTGCTAGCTGCTATCTATCGCCACCCAAAGCACAGTTGCCGACACATAAAATAGGCAACGGTCAAATTGTAAATCCCAGTCTTTCTGCACATTCTGGCAACACTGTACGCATCGTAACGCCATGTTGTTATTTCATAGCTAACTATTTTTTCATTAGCTAACATTTTCACCCAACTGCCAACGTCTGAGAAGATAATGGATACATTTTTCTTAGAATTCCCCTATTATGACCTCTAGGATGAAAGTTGCCTGTGATTAGCGAGCCCAAGGGGTCAGAGTATCGGGCAGAAGGCACAGGAGGAGGCGGGGATTGTGTCATTCCGTCGTAGTGCAAGCAATACGATCGCCTTCAAGAATTATATCAATGAAGATAATATCATACATTACGACATACAATTTTTAGCACATGTAATAGAATTAGTGGACTTGAATAAGTTTAATTATATTTTTCACATAATCCAGATTTACTTACGAAAAATCAATTGAATATCATCCCCCAATTTAATACAAAATCTCTAAATCCTAACAATGGTTATTATTAGTTTAACTGGGATTGTTAATGTTTGCTTTCCAGAGACACTGGGCGCATTTCAAGAACATAATAAATTACAGAAATTGCGTATTTTACGACTATTAATGGGAGTGGCTTCGTCGTTTAAATGTGTTATTCTTTAATAAGCTCAGAAAATTTTGGCGTTACCATAAGTTGATCTTCTTGAAATTAAATTATTTAGAGAACATTTGTAAGAACTCAAGTTTCCATGATTTTTACTCGATAAGCGATCACTTCAACCATTCGACTTGCATTCCGCAGGTAGTTTCAAATAGCATTGTGGTGTCAGGGTCCGATGGAAAAGAGTGCTGCTAAATGCACTTTGCATTTACATAACGACTTGAAGGGTAAATTTCTGTGCAAACTGCGAAAAGATTGGCTCCAAATGAAATGGGAGTTGTCATGACTAATTTTTCATAAACAATAATATCTCGAAAACGAAAGCCGATAGCGCCGAGCAGATTGTTGAATTTGGCATCTCGTTTCAAGGCAGTTTACGAAAGACAATAAAAAAATTTGCAAACTTTGCAAATTTATAGAAAATTTCCAATTTTTGCAATTTTGAAGAGTAAAGAGTTCTCTCGTGTCACAGAACCGAAAACTGCGAATTAACAATTTTGCAACAATTACCAATTTTGTAAACAAATTCCGAAATTCGGCGCTATACGGCCCGGGGGTACTCACATTGTCTCTGAGGTGAATATTACAAAATAACATTTTTGACAAGAGATCCAAAATAATTACTAAATACCTAGCTGAATTGTTGTTAAAATTTTAAATGTCGTTAACACTGATATTTGAATACTATTGCTTCGCCAAAACGTCCCATTCCCAAATATTTTTTCCTATCCTGGAGCCATCTTCGCACACTTCCTTTCTACGTATAAGTTTCATGCGCAGCAAATGCCGGAGTCTTAAGAGAGGTCGGTAGTATAGGAAATTGGAGAGATTTTAAAATGAAATCTATTAAACTTTGGATTAAATTAGCAGATGAACAGGGTGACACACCTTATTACATAGCGTGCCTTTAGAGTGCCATGGCAGGGAAGCCGAACCATCGCATACTGGGGGGCGTACAAAATTAAACGCTACTGCGCGCGCAGGTATGGGAGACGTCTCTCCCGGGGAACTGGGGGGCAGATAGGGGGAACCGTGAGCTAGAACGGCTTGGATTTCATATAGCCTTGCGGATATCTAAAGGGCAAGAGATCTGGGCAGCAACGGCTGAAAATACGTTCGCTAGTGCTCAAATCCATGCGAGTCCGTTACTGGGTTGCGAAAGTTACGTTCATACTCTCGAAAGGACGCAAGAGGGGATTACGCTTGTTCAGGGTTTGGGGATGGATGCAGTGTAGACTAAGGGACGCAAGTGGTAATGGCATCTGTGTGCTTTGGGCGGTGATAGGGAAGACTGGATCCACATCTCTTAATTTGCCTGTGGCAAGCCGGAATGCATGGAGAGAAAACTGGATGGAATGGGAAGTTACTCACATTGCCCTAAACAGGAAACGTAAACGCTGCCCAAACCATTTTAGTGATACAGAGGTCTAAATTTCATGAAAGAATTAGGAAAGCATTTTTTAGGGAAAGGTTCGGAACACATTAGGGAAACTGAAATTAGGGGAGTGGGAAAACCAGCACCGGTTAGCTGTGAGCGGAGGCTAGACTGGAGAAATAAATAAGTGTCAATAAGCTAACAATATGTAATGTTATATCAGTAATGTTATGTTAAGTTAAGTAAGCAGTTAAGAAATAAGTCATAAGGTCGTAGGTCAATGGTAAGTACAGGTCAATATAATAATTAAATAGAAATGGCATAGTTATAAGCACATTGGGGGGGAACGTAAGGGGGGATCGAAAATTATAAGGGCAGAGGCGCTTGGTGCAGACGATCTTCTGGTGGCGGCTGGTTTGAATTTCAGGTGCTGAGGGAGGCCAAGCACATGGAAGGAGACGGCGGACGGCTCCGCGCCAGAAAATATAATAGTTAAATACAACGTCCGATAGCATTAGTATGTATTCGGCTTCTGACGGCTAGGTTTTTCCCGCCTTCAGGGGTTTTTCCTGAGGCCGTACGCTTTATGGTCTCTTTTCGCGGCTTTGATGCGAATGGAGAGTCCATTTGGGGTGAATATCAAAATTCGAAAGATTAGAACGCGAAGGATGTAGGTATTGTAATGGGCTTAAAGGGGCCTTCGGCCTAGCCACATAGGATCAAGTAAGCTAATTTGCTTGTAATAATTACCTATTAAATAAAATAATAATAAATAAGTTTCATAACATTCGTTCACATACATAAGTTATTTTGTATTAAAAGAGGGGATGATATTCAATTGGACTTTTGCAAAAGAATCTGGATTATGTGAAAAATGACATTCAACTTTTTCAAATCCACTAATTCTATTGACTGTGCTAAACATTTTTGACGTAATATATAATGCTATCTTTATTGACGTAATTCTCGTAGGCGATCGAATTGCGTGCACTGGGATGCAATGCGACTGCCCCCCCCCTGTGCCTTCTGCGCCAATACTCTCAATCCTTAGAATAAACTTGTCTATTATAGGGACCGCTCATGCTAGAGATCATGATGGGGGAAATCTAGCATATCAGCTTCTCAGTTGGTTGAGAGGCACTTGGTTGAGAATGTTGTTTTGTTATTAGTTAACTATGAAAGAACCAGATGGCGATAACCTCCGTACAGTGCTGCCAGAATTTGCAGAAAGACTGGTCTGTTGCTCCTATTACGTGTAGGCAACTGTACATTTTTTGACATTTTTTAATGTTTGTTTCCTAATAGTAGAACGAAAATATATTTAAAATGTTAAAGAACAATAAAACCTCGTCCTAAATTACAATTTTCATTGAAAAATACGCAGCCGTTTCAAGAAAATGGTGTTTAAGCGCTACTGTAACCTCGAAATATAAAGCTTTTTTTCACAGAAAAATTTTGAGTTTTCGAAAAAATTCATCAAAAGGCATTTAAAGGACTTTAACTCACATACTATATTCTTTACAATACGCTGAAAATTTGCAAATTAAAGGTGTGACAGATTTAAAAACAATTACATTTGTATAATTTTTGAAAAAACAAATGAATACAGCAAAATTAATTCTATGTCATCTTAAACAGTGCAATTAGCACTATTTGTTGTAAATGTTTGAAGAGACTAGTGGGGCTACAGAATGACGCAGACTTTCCCGTGTTAGTTTTCTATTACCTTTTTCTTCAACTACATATTCGGTCATGTCGCATTCTTATGCGAGCTGCCAACCATCGATCTCTAGACTTCTCCTACAGACATCGACTAAATTCGACTTAGTTTTTAGCTAATGTCGAAAATCGTGGCGCCGACGGGACACGCACCTAGGACCTCTCGGTCAGAGGCACTACAGTGACATCAGTTAATGCCCTATGCTACCTCCCCCTAGGAATTGCTAACGGAAAAGTTGTTTAGTTAGACATTACAAGTAAATTGAACACAATATCAGAGTAAGCCAACTCCATTAATCCCTTTTCTATTCACAGTAGGGAGTACTATTTAGAACAGACGCTACTCAATATAAAACAATGAACTCTTAATTGACGTGGTGGGGGAACCAATTGATTGGGAGGAGGACGCCACCATTTCCAGTCCCCCAATAGCGCCGAAATCCAATAAGGAAGGCGTGTCCGGCTATCGTCGCTACAGCTCAAAGCGTGTAGCAAAGCTGCCCGGAACACTTACAATATATTTCTCCTTTTTTGTATTTAATTCACATATACATATATAATTGGAGGCCAATTAAGACGAAACGAAATGTGACATGAGTTCGGAATTCGGAGGCAGTGAAGGAAATCGTGGATAAATATGCTAAATAAAAGATTGTGATTTGACATTTTTAATATTTATTCTTGAGTTAAAGATTAATTCTTAATAATACAAGGACACACCATTATATTAAATTTATAATTATATTTTTGTGATAACCGCCCTTGTCAGATTTCAACCAAGGCATTTAGTTAACATCGGGTCTGTGAGTTTGTCATTCTGCTATATTGCCGAAGTTTTAAACCCTCTGCTTCTGTTTATTAAATTTCTGCCGCGTGAACAGCTGTCCGGCTATACGCTCTATTGTTGACATTCTTATGATTATTAGATATTTTTATATATTTTTCTGTCGGTTACACAGGCAGGTACTACGATTACTGTATTTACAGGATGGTGATTGAAAACAGATAAACTAGATAGATAAATAGGTCATTTAACAATCATATATCAAATTATACTACAAATTTGCCAAAAGTCGCATTGCGTAATGATTTAAATGCAGTTTGAACTTTATATAACAACTATATAACAACCAATAACTATATATAAATATATTACATTTATTTATATAACTACCATTACTACATAACATTACACTGCCTTATTTATCACTTGGTTCTCGAAAAAGTCTTTAAAAAGGTCCTTGTTTCTAACATACTCATCGTTTCGAGCTTCCTCCTACTTGTAGATATCAGATACCAGGGAACGGCTGCCAGTCAGCAAGGGGAGAGAGAGCGGCCTTCGCGTGGTGGGGAGCTGACTTGATTGCGAGGCTGAGGAATGCGCTCGGTGTTCCTGGAAATTACTCTCCCCCCCCCAGCCTAGTCCGCAAGTAGTATCTGCCTCAAGTGTATTGCTCCAAGTGTCCGTAGGCAAAAATTAAAACTGCGACGAGATTAAGTAAAGCAAGTAAGTCAAAGACGCCCCTCTCCCCGCACGCAAACAAGCCAGCTCCCGACTATAGCTTGCCCTCAGTGTTGTCGACCTGCCGCGCTTCCATCGCCCTTTGTCTCTTTATGACTGACACGCATTGCGCCCTGCCCTCGGCTGCCGTCCTTCCTCGCTCACCCTCGCAGCGCCGTAAATCCGTCTGCTGCTGCGACCTCCCCAACGCGCCCACTTGCGCGTTTTATGGCCTCCAGCTGCAGCATCCCTTCCTACGCGTCGCCACGGGTTCGCCCTCTGAGGAGCGAAGTGATTCGTCTTTATAAAAGATATTAATATTTTCAACTTCCTTTACCTGACTCTTTATTTGTTCTCGCCGCTGAAACTTCTGATTCCCAAAACAACGACAAAAATACAATACACATAACACAGAAAAAATAGTTTACCAATCAGCTTTTCTCATATACGCCGTATTTACAAACACATTCTTTGATTTCTATATTCACACATGACCTTATTTACTTTTGTAATCATTAAAACTATCTGCACGTATGAAACTAATGACTACTTTGTCTTCTGCGTATCACAATAACTATTAATCAGTTCTCGCTTCTTTGTCCGGTTCCTCTGCATACTTGAACGATAGTTTTTCGTTGTTTTTCTTCGGCCATCGATGATGTCATTCCACGTGTCGCCGGGCCCCGTTCAGTCCTATTTTTCCATCAGTTTTCCAAAAGTTTTAAAATTAGTTCTTTCAAAATTATTACGCACAACTAACAATTTCATACGGTAACATCTCCGCACGTCATGTCTGTTTCCGACCAAAACCTACACCGTTCATTTTCTAGTACTGCATTACAACACGTCTTCTCACGACCAAGATCTACGCCTTTCTATCGCGACAAATTGTAACCCACGCCGTTCACGTATCTTCAAAATACGCAGTATCGTCTCGAATTCGTTCCTTGTTGGTTAATCTTGTGCCTTTCTCCTTCTTGTCTAATGTTCATGCTCCTCCTGATTGGCTATCCACCTATTTGCATCCCCCTCTTTACTCCTTGATATTCGGTCTCCTTATATGTTTTTAAATTCTATTCATGTTCACTTAAATTTCTCATGTGTCCATCTCTAATTCACTTCTAAAATGCACATTATTTTTCTCTGTCTTGTTATCATCCTTCCTTCCCATTAATTTCTAGTTATTTGTATATTTATTATACAGCTACTGTGAACCTCAATTTCTTGCCCGTCAAAACATTTGTCAATAAACATTTCGTTTTAATGACGAGTTTTCATGACACTCTTCGTTAATAATATTACAAAGAGATTAAATAACTTACTGTGGACTCGATGAGGCTACACCCTGACCAACAACGTATTTAAAAATATAATTAGTGGGGATACAGAATGGCAGAGACTTTTTCGTACTGGTTAGTTTCCTAATTTCTTTCGTCTGGGCTAGATTTTCGGACTTAGCATATACTCTTGCCACCTTCCACCTATCGCCGCCCAAACTACATATTATTAAAATATTCTCAATTTTTCACTTTCTTAATAGTTGAACCGAAATATTACTTAGGGAATATTATAGAAGAGTGAAACCTCTTCCTATAAGTAATTTTTCGTTGAAAACTTGGGAGCCGTTTTAAGGAAATTTGCGTTGATGCGGTACTTCCAATGCGAAAGTTAAGCTCTTTTTCAAATAAAAGAGCTTTCCAAAGAGTTTTCCAAAAACCTCATTTGAAGTACTTCTGCTCCCAAATGCAATACGCACAAATTTCTGGAAATGTTCATACTAAAGGCGTGAGAGATATTAAAAAATACATTCGAGTTGAACAGAGAAGGGAGATGAACGGGGGAGGCGCATTACCGGATTGAAAGGCCCTTCTCTATACAAAGTATTTTGTACACCGCACCGAGCCGTGAGGTGCCCGGGGGGGGGGAGGGGTGGCGCTGGTTAAGGGAGGAGGTGGAGGATGATAAAATTACGAGAATTTGATTGCACATCCTCTTTATTAATGCTTAATTTCTATTCTACATTGGTGGGATGACATATGAAAAATGAAATATATTAATTATTCAGAAATGAAATTAAATGAATGATACAAAATGGTTGGATTATACGTTACTTCTATGAGAACTCATCACCGTGAAGGGGACGTCGTGAATGTTGGTCGAACCACTCACTACACGTCCTTGGGCACACGACGTTGCCGCATACCTTATGCTGGGAGGCCGCGACATGTGTTGATCTCAGAGCCGTTCCTCTCCCGGGCGAAGCGGGAATGCAGGCGTCCCACACAGTTCGCTGGTTACGGGGAGAGTCTGTCCCGCAGCTTGACCAAGGACCTGGCCCTAGGTGGTCCCTGACAGCAGGAGTGTGCGTGCGGCACACACGGTCTCTCGCCAGCAGGTGACTGACGGCGTGAGTCGGGTCCGTCCGTACCGCACTGTAGTACCCGCTAGATTTTACTCTTCTATAATATTCTTAAAGTAATATACTTTATTTGATTAGGAAATCGAACAATTGAAGGAATGTGAAAAAATTGTTTGGGTGGTTATAGATGGCAACTGGCAAGAGGATGGAGCACATCCGAAAAGCTAGCCCTGGTCAAAGATTTTAGAAAACCAACTAGAACGAGAAAGTTGTCCTTTCTGCAGCTCCACTAGTTACTGTTTCACAATGGTCAGACAGTTGTACGACAATTGTAAGAATGGAGAGTTATCTGAATTATAATAATAATAATAATAATAATAATAATAATAATAAATAACAAAAAATTGAGAGAAACATGAGTATTTAATTAAAGAACATATTTTACTTTCCTGCATGCTACGTAGGTAAATAGTCAACATTTGTATATTAAAATGCAAAGCTGCTTGAGAAGAGCTGTGGAAAATCGAATTCGAAATATCAACTGAAGTACGTTTTGCGGTGCCTTGATACGGAAAAAAGGCTTCTTTTCGCAACGTCTGTCCGCCTGTGAACAGCACTACCGCCTAAACTAAACGTAAGATTGTTCGTTCCCGGGTACCCTGTGTATATTGACACATGTGGTTCCCAGTTCGACGCCCGGCCCATCCCGGTGGGCGTGGGCGAACCTGACGGGCGCCGCGCGCTCCCGAGCCTAATCCGGCGGCGCAGGGGTTGCTAAACGAAGTAGCTAGCACCCGGATTGTGGCGTTTCTTTCCAATCATTACATTTTTTTATGAAAATTGTGCACTTCACAAGACTAAGACGAGGGAAACTTTCGATGTGCCACCTCTCTCTCTGTTTTGATTATTAAAACCCAAAAGTTTATTTTTGTTCATCTGCTCCCGCACGCTCGCGTCGAGTTCTTTCGCAAACCTACGATACGTTTATTATATGTCCAATAATGATCAAGTGATCAAGTTATCAATCTCTTTAAAACATTTATTTCCCTTTTCAAATTTCATTTGTATGTAAATGGTTTTTAACTATCTAAAATATTTTGGACGTTTCGAAACCTTGGCGCAACAAGTACGAGTGATTGCACAGTTTACAATACAAATATTGTTTAAAATATTTAAGTCATTCTTTCGATACGTTGTGTATACGTACTGCACCTGTACAAATAAAAATTCAACTTTCAAAAAAAATGGTTGCGTCGAGAACGACGAAACGCGTCTCCAAACATCTTGGGGCGTTCAGCGCGTGGCACTCTCTCTCCCTCTTCTTCTCTCTCTCTTCTCTCTGTTCTCTCTTCCTCCCTCTCTCTCCTTTCTTCTCTCTCAGAACAGGGGATTTTAACATCACTCGCGGATATTTCTCCCTTTTCCATTCCTTAATTATATTGCTCTATTTTCCCTGATCATATTGCAATTTATTAATATTATGATTTCTTTGTTCTAAACGTATTTATTGAATGACCGGGACGCCGTCCATTGTTGTCCGTCAATGCATATATTTACTAATACTACTTTCGTAATTCTAATTTATAGAAGTCATCAAATGGCCTGTGCGTTAACACATGTGCGTTAAAAAACCCTATGTTTCGAAAATTGCAGAAGTTTAAGTTTTTCGGAGTCTTCCTACAACTAAAATATTAAAGATAGAGAATTTTTGCCCCAATGAAATCTGTTCCTTAAATACAGTATTTGAGGATTGAAATTGAAAAAATTGAGTAGTTTTGCGTAATTTGGCGAGAAAGCACAGGCGAGAATGTACGTGCTGTTTATTTTGATTGGCTTGATTGATTTGATTGAGTGAATTCAAATTGATCTAATAGAAAACCTTTGTCTTCTGAACAGGATAGTTACCCGACTGGAACAACAGAACACGAATATTCCTGTCCGCTCGAGCTGGCTCTCGCTAATCATTTAATTAATGCCCGTTTCACTGAGCGGAGGGTCCCTTGTCGGCAAATGAGGCTGCGAGGTGCATTTGCGTTCGCTGTAATCTGGATATCGCTGTGACAGGAAGTCGTTTGAGGCGCATAATGCAGGTGACGCCCCGCCCCCTCCCTTGCCCTCGGCGACAGCGCCCGCCGCGGACGCAACTGGCAACTCACAGGCCGCTGGAGCACAGCCTTGGAGTGTTCTTCGTATTTTTTATATTGCTACGACAGAATTAACATAAATAATAATTCAATTCCGAACTGGTAGCAGATATTTTGTGGTACTAGTTTTTTAATACCTTCATTCCATAAAAAACTATTACTGAAATCACCATCTATGTTTTTTCTTTCTCTTGAGATTGCGTTTGCTCAATTCAAAATTTATAATGAAAACGATACTTTTACTATGATTTCAACTCCATTTTACACAGATCTTTATAACTCAGTGTCATCATTTGTTGTCTCTGCAGCTTCGCTGACCAGAAAATCCTGGGGTTCTAATCACGACGGTAGCGGATTTTAGACTCGAAAGACTAGAATTACAAATCTAGGTCGAATTTAGCTCCTGTTTGGAGTAGAATATCACCTGTCTGCTTTTCTGATGAGTAGTTTTTCCAGGTTTCTCCGACGAATATCTTAACACATGGACCACTGACGACGCTCGATCTATCCGTTTTCAATCCTGTTCATCCTTACTTGAATACACACACACACTCACACATACACAAATCTACATGCGCAACTCTACCACACATGGCAAGAGACCAGATCTAGATCTAGACCTTGTCTCGGCTGAGGGTGTTGCTACGGGTGCCAGGTGGGGGAGATTCCTGCTAATTCCGGCGAATCCCTTCACGTCGAAGTGTAGGTGGGCTATGAACTAAAAAAAGTTAAACTCTCAGAACACTTCAGATTTTTTCATTTGCAGTGCCATTAAAAAAAACTAAGGCATACTTATCCAAGTGCTTGGCTGTCTGGTAGACGCCTCGTCCTAAGCGCCTGCTATCTTCCTTCATGAGCAAGGTCACAGAATTGCGGCTAAAAAGTTGGCACATGCGCCTAAGACTCTGCCAAGTAGTTAACGGTTGTTAAGTTGGGGGTGGTTCGGGTACTGATAAATTTCTAAAAATTATTATTTTTATGTTAGAGTTCTCGTGTAACTTCTCATATGGTATTTTGTTTACGGGAACTTATTTTATCAGGGGCTACCCTTTACATTTGTTGTGTGTAGCACTAATGGACATTGTCAATTCCACGATTCAAATATATTTGCGACCCATCAATGACGTATGTGAATAGTCTTTCGCATTAGCGGAGATTGCATAATTCTCTTGTCAGTGGACGGCATTTTATCCACGAATGCCAGATATTCTAATTACTATTGCCAGTAGAACTATTGATGTATTCCTAAGACAGCGCTTTTTAAAACTCGAGTCATTTCATTTCATTTCATAGTACGCAATATGTATTCTAAAGATAATGTTGAAATGTTTAGTTTCACTTCCGGAATCCATAGACATATAAGAGAAACGCAATGGTGACCCTGTAGATCTGGTCGCGAATGCAACAGCGATAGCGCACATTTTCTCCTTCTTAGGGGCCTTCAAAGCCACTTGCGAATTAAATGTCTCCAAAGAGTGCTACCAAATGTGAATTAATAATGAATTTGAGGCCATTGTGTGGTTATTTAGATTTACTTTGCAAAATTCTGTCTGCGTGAAATACACATACGAACATAAACTATCACTCAATAGGAAATTCATTTTAAAGCTTTGAATTGTATATAGTAGCAGTCTGTTTTTACAATAACACGTTTTCGTTACAAGTTTAGTTTTCGTTACTATTAGATAATTCAATTAGAGGAATCTTGGACAGTACCTTAATTATAACTAAATAAGTTAATTAACAAATTAAATTTCAGGAATTTTTGTACGTGATACGAAGTTAACGTGTTAAATCATTTGCGTGCCGCAATGATTCTTAGAAAGCGCTTGCATGGTGCAGTGATTTTTTGGACGTGGGCGCACAGAAAACTTTTGAGTATCCGAAAACCTTCCTCGGGATTCATTTGAAGCGCATTCACTCACCAATGCAGAGCGAGGATTCTGAACCGTTCGCAACGCAGCGGGCAGCGCTCGGGAAATGAAGAGTGCAGCTGACAAATGAAATAGCGTGGGCGCGCAGCTGCTGCGCAATGCGCAGTCCGAGGCCACAGTGTAAAGTACAGAACATACAACGCGTTACACTTCAAAAACAATTAAATGAATTGTACGAGATTTCTTGTTCTATGCCAACGTGTGCGTATAATTATGCATAATGCTATAAATTATAAAATAATGCATAATGCGATATACTTAAAGGAATATTGTTCCAACAGCCATTGTGCCATTTTCTTTTTTTTTTCTTTTCAAAAATTACAATCTTTTTAAACTTGTCTTTCCCGTCGGTAATATTTTCACTAGCGACGATTTGTACCCATAATTCCGATTATGAATACAATGGCTTTAAATGAGGTCGTATAAAGCTTCTCTAAAACTCATAATTCTTCTGTGAAAATGAGCTCATAATACCGCATTTGCAGAAATTGTCAAACGCCATTTTCTCAAAAGCGGCTTCAAATTTGTGTTCCACCTTTTCGTACGGACAGTGCTAACTGCAGTTTAAGATTACATCGAATCCATTTTAGTATATTATTTTGAATTTCAAAAAAAATCAAATGTAATATTTTAAAATGTCTCTCACGCCACTAATATTCACATTTGCAGTGATATGTAAACAGTATTGAATTTGCATCAAATGAATCCCGATAAAGTGTTTCGGAAACTCAAACGTTTTCTGTGAAAAAGTGCTTCACATTTCGGATTTAAGCATAAAAGATATTTTCTTAAACTCGGTTCGAAAATTTTCAGTGGAAATTCTCATATAGGCCTTTTTTTGTTTTTTTAATTTTAAAAGTAATATTACAATTCTACCAGTAGTAAACCGGAAAATTGTGAAAATTTGATTAAAAAATGTTTGGGGACGATAGATGGCAGTTGGCAAGAGGATGGGGCATGACCGTAAAGTTGCTCAGACCAAAGGAATTTGAAAACTAACTAGTAGGAGAAAGTGTGTGCCATTCCGTACCCGCACCCGTTCTCAGTGCTATTACGCGCGCCCGCTTATGGCGTACGTCTCCTCTGTTCTCTACAAAGCGAGGGGCGTTTGGTGGCCCCCAGCTCCTCGCTTAGGCGCGAGTTCAGAACGTCGTAGGAGGCCTAACCAAGGCTGGCGATCACAGAACCCCAGGATTTTCTTCTTTTTTTCAAAATAAATCCATTTGTGTTTTGAGAATTGTAAATAGTTAATGCGGTTATAAAAATGGTGCAGACATGATTGTTTTATTAAAGCATGTAACATTTTGACAATGTTTGAAGAAAGAGGGAGAGATTGATTATTCTCTCTCCCTCTCCTTATATATATATATATATATATATATATATATATATATATATATATATATATATATATAATGTGTGTGTGTGTGTGCGTATGTATTGATGTTGATCACCATGAAAATTAACACTTAACACATCTACATGTTTTTTCACCGAGAAGGTATTTGTGCTGCTGTAAAATTGGTTGTAACTTTAATAAATGCCGCTGCAGAAAAAAATTGCGCTTCATTTTAATTCCATTTTCATTCAAACTGCGATCCAAACGAGCTCCATTGTTGCGTTGCCGTATGGTGCTGGGCGTTCCCTTGCGACGCAGGGCGTCACATGCGACAGAGACAGAGGGAGGCGGAGAGATGCATAGCGATGGAGACAGACTGACAGAGAGAAAGAGAGAGTATCATGGGGAGAGACAGACAGAGAGAGAGAACCATAAAGTCACAGAGAAGCAGGCGGAGAACGATGGAGGCAGCAGAAGCAGGCAGAGAGTCGCGTAGAAAGACACGTTGAGAGACATAGAGACACGAATACCTTTTCTTTTTCGTGCGGATTGAATAAGACACACCCCGGGCAACGCCTGGTATTTTGCTGTTTAGATATATTCTTCAAAATTAAGTCGTTAAATGAGGTCAAGCAAACTATTTTCAAAATATAACTAACTTTCAAGTAGTTTTCAGTAAAGTAGTATGTATTTTTCAGAAATATTTAAGCAAGATTTTCTCATAAACGGCTTTAATTTAATTTTTTAGTTGTTAGTATAATAAAGAAACGTGCGTTTATAAATATATAGATACGATTTTCATTAAAATTTCTAAACTTTCAAAAATTGAGACTTTCTACGTATTGAAAATTCGAATCTTCCTCTTATCTTTGCTGGAGAGGTTTCTTTTACAAGTTAACTTAAGAAGTGGGCGCATACAACATGCAATATTTTAACATAACGCAATCGTAAATAAGAAAGTATGCTCTACTGCATCACACGTTCATTGATGTATTTTTATTTCCTAGTACGGCATTATTGCCTCTGAAGAATCTCAAAGATACAGATACGGGTAAAATAGTGATAAATATTGTATTCATAATTAATTGAGTATATTCTCAAATCTTCATTAAAATATGATTTAACAGTAACGTTTTAACAGAAATTATTCAACGGAATTCCCGAATGCCATTTAGTCGCGTAATTGCAGGAATTCTCCCTTACCACATGGGAATCGATGCCCAACCATTTGTTGCGCTTGAAATAAACGACGGTAGATATCTTGACCGTCTGTCCGGTGCAGCTGAGGGAGAGGGCTCTTTGAAGCCTCGCTGCGTCTCCTTTGTCCCTCCGCCACGTGCTCTTCTCGCTCATTGGTCCTCTGCGGCAGACGCACCGCACCGCAGCTCCTGGCGACACGGCGCATAATGTCGAATGATTTTATCGCCGGAAAACCGACTTCGAAATCGAGGCCATTTCCTTTGGAACAAGCCACGTCTCTTCATTCCCTTTTTACTGCCACATCCTTTGTCCAGATCCATTTCTTTCTTCTGCTGACATCATAATCTTCGTTTTCGATTTGGGCTGCCGCTCGAAGTGGAAGTGTCTTTGAACTTAGTCCTTTCTATCTCTTTCCTCAAAATCGCCGTGAGCTTTAGCGCATATCTTCGCCTTTCGGATCGTCTGTACTTTATATACGTCACTCCGCGTTTAAAATGTTTTTCCCTCAGCTGCCAGCGCTTCTTTTTTCCTCGCTGCTTTTTGCTACTCGACTGCAAGATCGCGCGCCACGCAGGGAAAACGCCGAGGCAAATGGAATTCGTTAATATGAATGCACAAACCTGCCTGCGTTTTAAATTCCTGTAGAAATGGGTATTTAATTCACGGAGGAATTCTTCGGAGCATTCTTGCTGACATCTCATTTCTTCTTCAGCAAGCTTGGGCTCGTGCTTCGCGCTGGGCGATTCTTCTCTCTGTTTGATCGATCGCATGAAGCGACTTTATGTCCAGAATTTACGTCGGGAGTAACCATAAAGGTGTTCATTACTACGAAGGTCGTATTGAAAATAAAATTCAGGATTTTGATAGAAATATATTAATTTTATTGCCTCAATGAGTTAGAAAAGACATATGAGAAGACTTTTTTGAAACTATATATTCGGAATTTCAATTCATTACAGAATTGTATTTTTTGTGTTAAAGTGTGACACTTCTTGATCTTTCTTGGATTTTAGCACACATAAGGAATTACAAATATATAATTCTCGACGATATCATAAAATATTCTTCCAAACAGTTACTAATTGTTCTCCAAATACTTTCCCACAAATGCATACAACAGTGTTTTTTCAATATATAACATTAATTTGAATTCTCAACTCAAACACATTCGCCCAATTTACACGGAAGTGAGTTATTAATTGTCCAATACGATTTAGAGTTCGTAACATTAGAGTGACGTCTCGATTTGGGCATTTTTATTCATGTCTTATATTTATCTTGGATTTCAATTACCAACAATTGAGGAGCAACTAATGAAAACGTATATTTCCACATGTGGAAAAAATTGAGATCGAAATTAAAAAGTGTAGTTTTTAATACGCTCTACCCACTCCTACCTTCAATTTTTTTCAAAATGCATTTAATTTAATATATTATAATGCGTTTTGAAAAAATATGAAATAAGAAACGTGTAGAACGTATTAAAAACTACACAATTTCATTTCAATCTCTTTTTTTTCTACCAGAGGACAATTTGCGTTTTGATTAGTTAACTCTAGATTATATACACTTGTAATACTATTACTGGTATAACATTTGTAGAAAATATAATGTGGATCTAAGAAGAGCAATTTCCACCTCCACTGCGGTCTTTCAATGTTATTAATCATCATTATTTTGACAGCAAATGGTCATCCAGTCCAGCTTGTCTGTGCCCTATCTTGCGCGTCAGCGGTGTTTGCAAAAAGGGAAATATTTTTAAAACGAGATCTAAATGAAAATCTCTAGAGTTTCTGGGTGTAAAGTAGTTTGGCAACATTTTTCTTTTCGTTCCGTGTCCACGATAATTTCGGGACGCAAATCTCCCGCTCAGCCAGCAGGCTACAGCGCTGGTGTCGGTTATGTCACGCGTCCCCCCAAACGCCTGACTTGGTATCGATCTCTGCGTTTTGCGTCGCGCTCGCCCCGAAGGTGTTGGCGAAGGCAGCGCTCCCTGCGGCCACCGCCTGCGCGAGGCTTCTGGGCGTCCTCGTTCCCCGGCGGGAAGGTTTTCATTCCCCGAAAGGGCAGAACAGGGCCCAATCCCTCCCCCCCCCGTCCCTCCACGTCACGGTTTCGACCCCTGGACTTTACGCCCGGCGTTCTTCAAAGGGGTTTCCGGCGACATAAAAGGGCGATTTCAAGCAGAACGTCGTTTGCTTTCGCCTTTTGCAGAAACCTGTTAAAGAGAAGGGAAGATGTGTTTAAGAGCGTTTTCCGATCGACTTGTTTGTATACTTCGCTCGGCTTGTCACGGAGAAATAATGCCGGAACGATTTTCTTAATGATCTTTCTTTCTGCCACTCAATTCTTTTCTACTTAAAGTTTTTGTGACAATCTTTCACTTTCACAAAAAGACGTTTTAATCAAGCGAGTTTATTTCGTCCCTTTTTCTCGCTACTTATTCGTTCAATCTTCATAGTTTGTTACGAGTCAAATTAAACGTAAAGTAAGTAACTTTGTTATTGAAACAGTTTGGTGCTTATTTAAAAAGAATTTCAAGAAATAAATTCACTTTTTCATTATAACATTTTGTGAAAATGAATTCGCAATTTCTTCTAAGAAAAACTGTGTGTCGGGAATAAATTACATTGTTACACAGTGGGATGAAATGTCTAAAACATGGCTAAAATCCAATATCTCTTGCAAAATGCAAAATAATGTCTACATTCATGCTCATATTGGGGATTTTGACCTCATTAAATACGATTATATCAAAAATGAAAAATTGAAAATGGCGGATTCAATGTGACAGATGACATTTGTCCGTGAAACAATGCAACAAAAATGACTATATGTGAGTTTTCGATTACGAATTTGATACATTTGAACATATAACATTTTAGACTGATATTAACTAAAGCATTTACCTTTAGATACACAGCATGCCAAAAGTGAGACGATGCTCAAATGTTCAGATAAAACAAAATACTTTCGTGTGGTCGCGTAAACCTAGATTACAAAGGCGTCGTCTGTCAGGCGATGCAACTAGTGCCGAAAGCTGACCCCCACCCTCTTCCCCTCACTCTCCCGTTTCTCAAAGTCAGTGTAGCTTCATTGTATGAGTAGCCAGTGGAATAGAAGTATCGTTATGCCCTTGCCTGTTTCCTCTATACACCATTACAACACACGTCGTCCAATAGATTTCGTTATTGCAGTGATATTTTAGCGCTTTATTCGCTAAATAGGAAAAAATTAAATACAAAAGGTTTGTATTTAGCATTTAAGGTTTATTATGAACATTTAGCATCCATAATGGAACGATGACAATCATAACAAAAATCGCATGACGAGGTATTTCTGCGGACTATTTCTCAAAATCCATGAGTGGACAGCATCAAGCAAGTGTCTGCTGGAAAAGACATTTAGACGAATCTATAAAACCCTTAAAAATGTATTTTGTAACTAGATATAATACATGTTCCATCCTTTACATTTCGTGTTTCATTGTATAACATTTTTTTCTTTATTTTTTACCCCAAGTAGTCTGCGAGACAAGCCTTTGTAATAATGTTTAGTGCAGGGCGCCTTTGCAATCAAGGGTTAATGTAACATGGTACCCAATTAGTGATATTTTGCATCAAAATGAACTGAAAGTCAGCAACGCTGACTTAAAAATTTTGTCTGACACACGTGGTAAAGTGGTTTTATTTTTCTCGTACGTTTTCATTACTCGGCCTAGCTTCGTGTCGCAACATCTTTCTCGTAAAATAAAATGTAATTTTTACTACTCGTATCATAAATAACTATTTTTGACATTACTATGTTTGGTTCTTTCTAGAAATAAAAATGCAATTTTTAAAGTTCAAGTTATCTGTGAATGCAACAGTGAAAACAAAATGCCTTCGTCATACTACTTCATAAGATTACAATAGACTGCAATAAGCTGCGGTCTTGTCTATTGTTTTCTAAGTTATGCGGTTCATGTAGGAAGAGAAAGTTGTATTTCCTCAATACGTTTTTGGTATGTTGCCCTTTATATACTATTAATATATATTTATATACTATTTCATATCAAAGTTTTTAAAATTTTATTTCGAATAGTAATTTATGATTCGAGCAAGCCCCAATTATGGTTGGGGCGGAATGGCTCCCTGTCAGGGGTCCCCGCACTTTTTATAAAAGTGCAAAGATAGGCCGTATCAAAACAAACTCGGACAGAAAAGACGGAAGAATGAAATGAAACAGTAGCGGAAAACGCAGTGTGAAGTCGTATATTATCTCTCGTACACAAGATGGCGGCCCACGAAAATCTCTTTCACCAGGTTCCCGCTTGAAACCGACATTCAGGCAGCCAGTGACACTTGCTCCAGGGCGTTATTCGTAAAAGCTCTATCATCGAGAGTCTGCGTTTCCAGATAGCAGCAATCGGATCGTGTTAAACTG
Source organism: Gryllus bimaculatus (assembly GCA_017312745.1). NCBI lineage: Eukaryota > Metazoa > Arthropoda > Insecta > Orthoptera > Gryllidae > Gryllus > Gryllus bimaculatus. Next base: position 2,093,917 of record BOPP01000094.1, read on the forward strand.
ACTGCGGGTCTTTGGTAATCTCATCAATACTAGTGTGCTCGCGCGAGCCACATTGAACCTAACCTTTGCGAGAAAAGCTGTGACAAGCGGTCATGCGTTTGGAAATAATCAAATTCTCAAAACGGCATATTTTTGTCTTCATTTCCTTCCCTGCCTACGGGAAAGAATCCCATTTCAGACGCGTTCTCTGAACTCTTCAGTGGCAGCCTGCCCTGCATGTCTCGTTGTCCCTGCGGACGCTGCGAGACTGACATTTTATCACCGGAGCGATGTGAGCAATTAAATGCTAATTTTATCGATGGAGGACCCTCAGCTGTCACTCCCAGAAATTCACAACTGTACTTCTCTCTCCCCTCGCCCCTCTCCCCTCTCCCCTCTCACCCCTCCTCTCTCCCGAGGAAAAGACTTTCAGGACACTTACGGAAATAATGACCTCAGTAGTTGACGCCCCCGGAATCACCAGCAACTAACCAACCTATCTCTATCTTCAATTTGGCCTCAGGGTGACAGGATCTTTTGGGTGTGAGAAAGAATACGCAAGGCACGTTAATCAAATAAACGTTGCCTATATTCTGCCAGTAATTGAATTCAATACACAATGATTAAAGAATATGACGCAAAACAACTGACACTCAATCTGATTCGTTCGATTTGCGAACCTTGCTCAATAATTATTACTCATAATAATAAAAAATCATTAATGATCTTCATAAACATTCAAAAGTCCTCTTAAAATGACTTATTTCAATTGAATTCTACTCTGAAATAATATAGTATGTTGCACGGTTTCAAATTGGATGAGCGAAACAAATGATGCAAACCTTGACTCTTATCAAAAATGAGAGGGTAACACTTTAAACTCAAATTCTCTAACTAAATAATACACTCTAATTCAAATGCATGACCTAATTACAGTGATTTAATTTTCTACACAAATAACTACTAGCTTAACAGGACGCGATTAAATGCAATTATTAACAAGTGTAATTACATTTTTTATCGGTTTCTAACTCAAGTTCAAAAGTAATGAGCTGCAAAATTTACAGGGTTTGTTATTTGTGAGCATACAGATTGCTCCCCATCCCGTCCTACTACGTAAAGTATGCTGTTTCCAAGCTGAAATACCTCGACGCTTCTTAATTTAGTTAAAATGCAAATTTTATTGGAGCGACCGCTACTCAAATCGCTTCCGAGCGGTATTGTTTGAAAGGTGCTTCGAGATTTGTTGCTGAAAGGCAGTTCTTTTCCTTTTCCCTCCTCGCGTTCGCGCTTGGCCCCAACGAAACCGGCCCTCGTTTGCGGTGACCTCCAGCGGCTCCCCGCGGTCCGCGTGCTCCAACGCCAGCGCAGAGCCCTCTCGCCCGGTTCCTCCTCTGGCACCGGCACGCGCGCGCTCGCAGCCTCCTCTTCGCTTGCTGCCCCGCCCTCCGCGCGAAGGACGCCCACGTGCTCACGTCCAAGCACGCGGAAAATAACGCACAGTGGTTAATAGTCCTCAGGCCGGTCCGGTGGCCGAGATCGCTAAGGAAGGAGTGCCGTAGCGACCTCGGACCGAAGGATCGAGTCCCGCCTCAGGCACGGCTGAATTTGGGTTCGTCCTTTCACCCCCATCATCATCATCATCATATCACATCATGTCGTGTCACGGCATCTTCATAGTTACCATACCGTTACACGCAATAGTGGTCGCTAATGACCTAGAAGTTCATGCCACCTTAAAATACAAAAAAGTCTTGGCATCGCTTTCGACACACCCTTTCAAACACAAATTAGAATCGGGTCGCTCACTTCTCACCGCTTTCCATTTGCATAATATTTACAGTATTAGTTCCTCAACTACTTTGCTTCGCCACAGTTTTCGTATCAACTTTCGCCACAGTTTTCATATCAGCTTCGTCGTTTCCACTATCTCACATATAAATCACGATGACAGATTTTATGCAAATTATCTCTCTCTTCATTATGCGAAATCCACTGTAATTTATTACAAGATGGCGACCTCTTGCCTGAACTCTAGAAGCTCGTAGATTACGACTGACAATGTAACCAAGAAGGGCTCTCGCGTCATTTGTCCGGCGCCTCTATGTGGCGAGCCTTCCGTGGCGGGGTGGATGGCGCGTGCCCCTTCGGGGCTAACCCCTCTCGTTCACCATGAGCAGCATGCGGCGCGCCCTGTTGCAGTGAGCAAATACCTGATCGCGTCTTATCCGCGCCGCCCACAGCGGTAAGTTCTCTTCCCCGTGACGATGCCGCAGTTGCGTGAGCGGCTATCGCCATCTATCTATCTATCTATCTATCTATCTATCTATCTATCTATCTATCTATCTATTTATTTATCAATCTATTTATCGTGTTGATCTTTCTCCATCCTGATTGCCACTATAGAATTGATGGAACGTCTAGGAGCGAAGCCGTAGTTGGTGATTCAAACGTTGATTCCCACTGAATTAAACAAGGTTAAACAAGGTGTGGGAATAGGCAGATGGTGAACATTTACCGACATGTCACACCAATAGACCAAACTATTCATGCAACCCCTAGTTAGAATTAAACAAATTGTGCTTCAAAAACGAAAGGTATCGGCCGATTTTGATCAACAATAGAAAAAGACTTTTGGAAGGAAGAGTCCATAAACTACCTCTTTTTCATTTTTAGACAAAAATATCTGGTTCTCGAAGATATAGGAAATGATCCTTTCAGTTACCAAGAAAATGTATATCTTGCCATCTCTCTGGTATTCAGTTATTCAAAAAATCGATGTGCAGTGGCGGGAATTTGAAACATTTAGAAACAGGATAATCGCTTTGGCAAACGGTTACAATCCGGATTTTTGAAATGAAGTGTTAATGTATTTATTTGTGCTCACCCACCGCCGAGTGAAACATGTTGTAAATCAAGATGGACAGAGAGTCCAGGAGTACAGACCGACGTTTTACTGGTATATTAAATATTAGAGATTGGTATTCACATGTTATAAGAGTTCTTAATGGAGCTGTATTTGACTAATTTTTCTAGTGACCAAGACAATGATACAATTGGATGCCACTAGCTTAAATGATGTAAAAAAGCAAATCGTCGATTGGGGCTGCCCGTTAAAAACCAAACTGCTTTATGAATCGCGTATAATGAAAACGAGAAATATGAAATAAAGGAGCCACTGATATTGAATTTATGACACAAAATGTTTGCCATGATGCAATTATTACAAAAATATTAAGTGGAAACCATTGAAGTAACCAATTTCATTTCATATACTATTACTTTCTGAAATGGATAAATTGTAACATTATTTCAAAAACAAATACATAAATTTTATTTCATATTATTCAAAAAGATGATGTAACACAGAAAATGCAAGTTTTATATGTACCATACAAATAATAATTGTTTCGCTGCTTTAGTAAAAGTAAATTAATATTTTAAAAAAACAGTTTTTTATTATTTTTCATGTAAATGAAAATATCTCATATTCAATTTTCTAGACAGTGTATAGGTTTTTGCAACCATAAAAATGGGTTTAGCTTACAACAAATATTATTTAGTTCAGAACTTGTTTCTTGTAATATTATGAATTCTATAAACAGAAAATGAAAAATAATAATGTGGTTATTTTGTGTAGCTTATATATTACTACTGAATCCCATCAAGAACAATTACTTCATCAAAATTTCACGCAAAGTATAAGTTGCATCAAAATTGATCTTAGCAAGAATGTTTGCCACCCATTTCTGATTACAAAATCAAATGTGCATCTTTTTCCATAAGCGAATATCAGTATTTAATAATAGAGTGAATTGCTGCCACGTATAAGGGTTCGCACACAATGGCAGGGCGGGGCCTTCTAGGCTAAAGGCACGCACTAAAAGGTTAATCTGGCCCTGGATTCGGGTGGTAACAGTGTCGTTGCATTGCGCCACTAAACCTACCGGCCACGTTGTCGCAATGTCTCAACTCAACAAAATAAAATCACTTTTATCATCTGTGTCATACGCTGTTCTTTTTAGACAGCCTTACTGACTTTCATTGTATTTCAGTTCATGTTCACAAGTCAGCTATTTGGTTATTATGTTACATTAATAGCAGTTGTAACATATGAAATCAGACGGAGAATTTTCTTTCCCTTTTTAGTCACAGCTAAATACCGAACACATGAATAACGTTTCACTTTGAACAGTAGTACTAAAATATAAAATGTAAGCATGATGTGCATGACCTAAAAGTAACCGCCTCTTCTAAAGGTATTTTAAAACAAACATTTGCATTACAATATTACAGCAGTGATTACACCATTTGCGTGAGGGGATTGCATCTGTCGAAATGACCGCAGTGCTATCGAATGGTTATTTTTAAACTCCCATTCATCCTACAAAAAAGGGGAAAAACAGGGACATTAACTAAAAGTTTCTCTAATGACATGTCACTTTTTCAACGTAATGCGCCCTCGGACGTGCGTCTTTTTCGAGGAACCGCCGGTGATTACTCTTCCGCACGACTCAAATCCCTTCCGCTTTGGAAGCCCCTGAAAGGAGATGAGCGAGCGCGACAGGTCGTTTGAAATGTCGAAACGGTGACGTCCAAACGGCGCGAAACGGTAGGCGCTTCCGCCGGCCACTCGTCACTCGCAACGCGCGCTTGCAAAAGCCTGACGAGCAGCCTCGCTTTGTTCCCGTTAGGTGCGCGCCACATTAATTGTGAGGAAACTTTCGCGTTAATTTGGATTATGAGGAAATATTACCACACACATTTTGGATTTATTTGACACTGATGTCACGCTGCTAGGACTTGTACCTCGGTAGGTCTCGTGGACGTCGATGATTTGTTTTTATTTCTCGCCTTCCTATTCAGTTGTGCGTCATTATTCGTAAATAATTACATCATATGCTTATAATTATTGTTCTGTTTAATTTTCGTAAACTCGTCACTTATGTAGAATGGATTGTCATGATTAGGAAAAAAGCGTATTTATAGTAAGCCTACTGTAAAACATTTACAATGTATTAACGCTATGATAGTAACATGAAATATTTTGTGAGACATGTACTACAGAATTGTTCTTATTTCCACAATAGTGTGATATCAATTAGTAACAAGAACCGGAATCCAGAGGCTACCACAAGGAATACCAACGTTTTGAAATTAAAACCATACTAGTGGTCTGCAGCAGCAGCAATGCTGCTGTCGAGCTTGTGAAAAATAGGGTTTTGGAGAAACAAAACTGCTAGGTGTGATAATACAATTGTTATGTTCTGGCAATAAAAGTTATTTTGCACTTCAACAATGATTTATTCAGGACAAACAAATATACGGTTGAAGCAAAAGTGTAGTAAGCTTCGAAGCCGACGGGCCTGATGGGCCTTCTTTCTTCATGCCACGGCGCCTCCGCTTGCTGTACGGACTGTAGGTTTCCGCCTCTGATTCCCGTTGCGGTCGCAAGCCCCAGTCTCTGTTGCGGGTGGGTTTCTGTCCCGCCGGACTCGCGTTGGCTCTCTAGACGACCCGGGCTGCCACCGCAGAGCGAAGATCGTGGCCGCTGATTTCCCTCGCAGTCGCAGCGAGGGCGCCGCCACAGGAGATGACGGTGGGAACCTCTCCCGCCCCCTCGAAGTAACCGCCACCGAGGTCCCCCCCGCTCGGCCCGTGCGAGGGCCCTTTACGACCCGTGACTCGCGTTGGCTCTCGTCGCCACTCTCGAGGCGACTAAGCTGCCCCTCACGGCGGCTCGCCTAAGCCAACCGCACTCCCTCGGAAACTCGTCACGCTCTCCACACAAGTGTAACTGAGACTGGCTGTGGCCGCCGCCTTTTGTAGGGCCCCTTCCCACGTCGCCATACGCTGCGCCTTCCGAACGCCGCGGCCCGTAGCAGAGCATTGGTTTGCATGGAGGCCTTCCCACGTGCGGCACCGCTGCGGTGTTCGGCGGCAGACCCTCGCTACGCGAAGCGCAAGAGGGCGTACGCGCCTCCGCTAGCAGAACACAGATTTAAATAGGTGCCATTGTGCCGCCGGTAACTGCGTTTTATCTGCCGCGGTCTCTTTGTTAGTCGTCGCCGGAGGGTCGGCGAAACCTCGCCCTGCAGACCCCACCCTCTTCCACAGCGGGCGGCGGTGCGGCCGCGGCTGCAGCGGTGGCGGCGTCGGAAGGGCTCTGCTGCTTGAAGGAAGCGCGGCCCCGTGGCGACGTGCGAAGGCGGCCGTAGTAGAGGCGACGTCGCGGCTGCGACTCGCACGTGGCCGCCGGTTCCGAAGGCCCGCACTCAAGCGGCGAGACACGAAACGTGCTCGCCGCGCCACGTGCGCACACGCCAATAATCGTAACATCCCTTACTAGAAATGGCTGCATTGCATGATTCTGAAGCTGCGTAATAAAATAATTGCGTTTTTCCGTCAAAATCGAAAGAGCCTCTTTGTTTCTGAATGTTTTCTCAGATCCGGGGTACGTATCTAACTAAACCGTACGCACTTCTCACATTGCTGGAGGCTGAATAGTTTTCTTTCAATTTCTGCCCTCAATGATAATTACTTATGTAGGTGGGTAGGGAAGCCACAATGCGAAATGATTGGGACATGTAATAGTCAGTTTCATCTTAAGCAGAGTATATTCTGATTTTTTCCAGTTTTGGAATGAAGTTTGTTATTATGCTACAAAAAATTAAATTATTAGTATAACACTATTGTCTTCTAAATATTGTTTTTCTTTCTTTAGACTACTCTATTTTTACTGCACAAAAAATCATGAAAAAATAGAAGATTCCAGTATAAACATGAATATAAAGTATTTTCCACAATAGCATTACATTGCCTCTGCAAACTAAATGCCAGATGTTTTCCTATATTGCTCTTTGTAAAATGTAGATAATATTCAAGATAAGGGGACTGGTTAACACGTCAAAACAAAAACACGAGAAAAAATGTGGATAAGCTTTCAGAAATTCCAACTGATTTAAGCGTATTTGATTTTCGTAGGGAAGTTACATTGCATGTCCAGTTTCAATTTCCCATCCCCTCTCCTCTCTCTCCCCTCGTCTCTCTTCTCCTCCCTTTTCTTCCCTTCTCTCTCTCTCTCCCCGCTCTTCTGTCCTCTTCCCTCCTCTATTCTCTCCCTCTCCACTTTCCGCATCTTCTCTCCCCCCCCTCTCTCTCTCCCTCTCTCTCTCTCCATTTTCTCATCTCCTCTCCTCTTCCCCATCTTCTCCTTCCATGTTGCTTCACACCTCCATCAAAATATATACTTTTCGATATTAAACTAATAGTGCTACAACATCAGATACTATTTCATATTATTTCTAACTGCTCCACTATATTATACTACTCTGAATGCACAGGTTATTTCAACCTGCAAAAATTATTTTCATGAACGAGACTCGAACTCATGTTCTCAGGGTTAACTCGTTATTCTAGTCACTATGCTATACAAACGCCGTGTGATTCTTACTCAGGATGACGCTAAGAATTTAATTGTCTTAAACCAATTATGCAAAAACGTAATTTTTGGAATTTTCGAAAATCCGCAGTTTGTCGAAAATGGGTACACTAACACCGTACTTTAACGCCCTTTGTTACATAGAAGAAACATTAAACAAAAAAATTTGAACCTTTCTTGAGAATGAAATTGTTTTAAAAATATTGAATTGCCTATATTTCGCGCAAAATTACTCGAAAATGGCTTATATTTCGGAAGATTTGCACTTGACCTTTCAAGACCCGCCTGAAAATAGCGATTTTATTAAAGAAAACATATCTATATTCAATACTGTAGTTGCTGAAAGATGCCTAAAATGGACTTTTGCAAATTTTCAAAAATTTCAGGGATTTCAACGATCATTAGACCTGCAGCACTACGTCTTTTACGCTATCCTAAGGCAAAATTTAATCAAAACATTTTGTGCTATTAACATATAAACGCCGAAATTAACTCCAGTTTGGCACCTAACCTTAAATAAAACAATTACAAGCTCTCTTTGGCATGCTTTAAGAGCTACGACCATGCATTTTAAACGTTACGGGCTCAAGATAGTAAATATTTCCTCCATAAATCGTAGAAATTTCCTAGAGACAGAAAACACGATGTTTCTGAGAGAAACATTTTCAAACTAATTCGCAGCGTGCCAACAGAACGCAGCAGTTTGCGTAATTGCAGTTGTACTGCTATTACGCAGTTTTAAGTAAGCTGGTGTAAGCTGGGCTAAGTAAGGTAAGTTTGTAAGTGGCTGGTGTGGGTTCGCGTCCAACCTTACTCACTATCCAAATCGGCTTTTGTGTTGCACTACGCCCTCAGAATATCAGAGGGGAGTGCTTGTCTTCTTTGTCCAATAGTGAGGGCGTGTCGAGCTAATTTTTTAGCGTGGCCGGAGCTTTGGTGGTTTGAAAGACTTGATAGGCTTTGTTCAACGAAATCCGTCTCAAGCATTGAGTGAAGGACTAGATAAAAAGTTCCTTTCACAGTACTTTCAACCGTTTCCGAAACAGAGAGCGTACTATTAGCCTTATAACTTTGTTATAATAATAATGATAATAATAATAATAATAATTTATGCCTTTATTAATGGCGAGGCTCAGTCCATGACCTGCTCTTCCGCCAAACCACTTATGATTACATACATACAGAGTAGTAACATTTTAAGAAGGGAGGGCAGTACATTTACGTCTGGGAGTACAAAACTAGGAACCATCCCAGCATACGCCTTAAGCGGTTGAGTGAACCCAGAAAGCCTCAATCAAGATGGCGACTGAACATCATCATCATTTGTTCTGTACGAGCTCAAGTGTATCGTTGTACTTCTGTGCAGTGCCGCAGCGTAGGTGGCCACAGGACGTTTATAGAGTGCTAAGCGAAGTTCCAAGGGGGTGTAGGTGAACTCTTAACTCTTTTCTATTTAAGACGCTGTTAACACGCATTGACACAAATCAACGACACATAATTCAGTGACACATAATATTATTTTTTAATAGTTAGTGTTAGAAATCAGATTATAACGCCGACGTCAGGTAAGTCTTATTTTTTTTCAGAATGTCTCCATTTCTAAAAATCATTCTAGGTGGTTTACAAATCGTCGACAACAAATGCCAGCTCTCCCATCCTGCGATGTATTTATGTAAAATACCCTGAATGTAAAATACCCTGCGGGTATTTATGTAAAATACCCTGAATGATCTAAATATCCGATTGAAAGTCCCAAAGGGTTGGAGTTAAAGGAATATCGATTTTTGAGAAAATCAGCCGAACGGTGTAGGCACTAGCGTTAAACACGAACGGACTGACGGACAAATACGTTTTGCCGACAATCGATTTTTCGATTGCAACAGATATTTTATAATATATACTAGTAGCAACAGGATTTATCCACTTATTTACCAAGGCACGGCAATAAGAGTTTTTCTGCCGATAATTCACCGTTTTCTGTCGCACGATTACAATACTTTCTCTTCTGGCAAGATGCGAGAAAGCCGAACATTGCTAAGGAAGTCACAATGCGAAAGACTTGGGTGATATGTGGCCCCTTTGAATCTTGAATTGAATGATTTTTTTGCCCTGGACATGGCTGCCCTGTGATTTTCGCACGGGCCCCCTTCCTTTTGTGTCAACTGTGCCCTTTCTGCGGCTCAGGAGCACTTTGGTGGATTTCAATGAATTTTTGCTCCGAATTTTAAGTAGCGCTGTTCGCTCCAGCCCTTCCCAACGGAAAATATAGTTACCTACAATATTACCTAGATAATATTGTTTCTCATTATTGACATCAATAGATTCCAGGCGAGTATCAAATCCTCCCAGGGACGATATAGTCATTTCACAATGAACTGTGCTCTAAATACACAAAATTCCAATCAGAATGCTCCCAACAAGTAAATCACACAAAATATACCAATAATGCCTTTTATTTCTAATATCATTTTCTTTATTTGGTAAATAAACAGTTTTATTATTTCTTGTCTTTCACGTTTCCCTTTTTGAAACATGTTTCAGTTAAAATTCTCTGTAGATCATGTACAACACAACTAGTTACATTTTTTTATAACATTAATTTACAATTGTAAAAATTACCTCTCTTTCATGATGATGAATGCTGTGGAATTAAGATAAAATTATATTTGAAAATTATTTTTTAGTAACACGTTTTGAAAATGTTTAAAAATGAAAATTGAAAAATATATATTAGCATTCTTTACGTGTGCATGCTTTATACATTTGTTTAAAACCTTCATAAAGTCTAAGTTCAAATAAATATCTTTATTAAAAATATTTACGCCCATTCTGCTATGCCAGGAGCTCGAAAACAAATTTTTCGGCCCACCAAGATGTTATTTTTCGTGAATTTAAAATATTGAAACATGAAGAAGATTCGAAGTACGAAGTAGCCTCATTGTAATGAAGTAGATTAAAAATATAATGAAGCATAATTGAACTCGTTGGAATGAATGCAAGACGTCACTTAGCAGCAGCGGAGTGGTGCACGGTTTGCGTCGTTAGTTCGCGCAGTCCAATTGGTGTAGTCTAAAACAAGGCGCGCGGGGGGGGGGGAGTCACTCGAGGAGTCTCTGTAGCGGCACAACACTCATTAAGGGCCGGGGACATGCAATAAGGAGCGGGCGACCTCCAGATCTCCCGGCCAGTTTATGCAAGTCGGCCGCCCTCTCCCCGGCCTTAACTGCTGGCTCCACCCTCCGCCTCCCCTCCCCGCCCTGCTCTCCTCCCAATCCCACTCCTCGGCCTTCCGCCCCCACCCCCGCAGCCAGCCCGCCTCTGCCACCGTCCCTCCTCATCCACTCCCTCCGCCCCAGCACCCTCTCAACGTAACTCAGCTCCCACGTCGCCTCCTCTATCACTCTCCCCCGCCGCCACTGCCCGCGCTGCGCTTAGCTGCGCCCCATTCCCTCCCAGCCTGTTCCTTCATCTCCCCGTCCTCACAACTGCTCTATTCCTCCCCTCCCTCCCTCTCCGCGCCAATCATCCTCGGCCTTTCGCCCCACCCGCGCAGCCAGCCCGCCTCTGCCACGATCCTCGGTCCCTCTCCCCCCTCCTCCAGCAACCCTCTCAACGTAGTCTTAGCTCTCCCCCCTCGGCCCTGCCCCCCGCCCCTTACAGGTGCCTCCGACCCTCGCGTCGCACAGCCTCGCCCCTCCCTCCTCCTCGCATTCATTCCTCACCCTTCCGGACCCACCTCTGCAGGCAGCCCGCCTCTGCCTCCGATCCTCGTTCAACACTCCCCTCCCTCCCCTCCCATCCTGACCCTCTCAACGTCGTCTCTCTTCCCTCCGCCATTCGCCCTCCCTCGCCTCGGCCAATGCCCGCACTTCCCCGCCGGCGCTGCCCGCCGGGCTCCCCTTTCGGCGCGACCGCCTCTCGTCCGGACCCATCTCCTCTGAAGCCCCACTCGCAAAGAAGATAGGTTTGAAGCACCTGCCGGCGAACGGGTCACTGCGCTTCTCTGACAGCACCCCCTCACGCCGTTTAGAATACGTTAGGACCAACTGTTTAGTCGGAAGTGGATTCGGACAAGAATACCAAGCGTTGTCTTCAGTCTAGCAGTATGCAAACGCTTTAAATCAGGAATGTCGCTCGCAGGCAAGATTTTTCAAGTACTGCGTCCGCAGCAACTGGCCCGACGTTTTTAAGTAAAGGTGCACAGATTGGTACTAGGAAGCAGTATTTCATCGGCTACCTAGCCCATTACAGCATATTCAGTGATCTTTTGACTGTTATTGAACCAAATTGAGTTAGATTAAATTCCATTTCCTTTTCAAAAGCAAAGAAATGATCCATGGAAATGTTAATTTACTTAATCGTATTTGAAATTGACAATCGAAAGAAAAATTAAACACTTTTAATCGCAATTAGATCTTCATTTCGTAATCATGTGTACTTATAGAGCAATAATTGTATTAACTTCCTACGTTTGTGTTGGCATATTTAACAGTCAAATAGTTTTGTCTGTTAAGTGTTCTCCTTCCGTAATCGACAATGTTTAACTTGTAGTGACTTCTTAATTTATTTTATTTTATTACTATATACAGCAAATATCCGAATGATTAAAAAATTAAAACATAAATAAGGAAAAAATTTACCATTCAAACACATTCCTGCACATTGGCAAAATTATTTATATAAGACAAAATTTAAAAAGCATGAAACTGTAGTAAATAGTAAAGGATATAAATATTATTCAAATCGTGGTTTTTTGACGAGTTTGGGGAGAGATTTTCGTGTGGGCGCTGCTCCTCCCCTCGCGCCGCTTCTGCTTGCGCGTGTGCACCCCTTTCTGGATTTGGAGGGGAAGTGGGAGCTGAGTGAGGGGAAGCTGCCTGAGCCCTCAGGGGCACCGGGCCTCCCAGCGGCAGGTAGGTCGCGCAGGCGTCGCTTGACGAGGCCGCTTTACCAGCAAACACTTTGGCGAAGCAACATTTGTAAAAGCAAGACATATGATTACAGTGCCAGAAAACAGAGAATGCGTTGTAACGAGTAGTGACGTGGCGTTTAAGGACGGGAAATCCTGGAAAGTATAGGAAAATAAGTAGGTGCGTTAAATAAACCCTTATGAGGTAGATATAAACGTTGAAGATATTGGAGACCCAAGAAATGAATCTATGAAAAACTTAGATGAGCAATGGTATTTCCACAAATAAGATTACTTTAGCCCGACAGACTGACAATTGGTTTATTTAGCTGCACATTATGTCAATAATAAAAATTGTGAAATAAATTGTCAGCGCTCGAAGATACTATTCCATTGATTAAAATAATTTAATTATTAATTGAACTGTAATTGAAATATCTCTTACACGACAGAATCAAGGAAAGTAGAAATATGTGACGTGGGTGTGTATGTAGCTATTTGTATAAGGTGGTTTTATAAACGAGACAACTTACAATAATATACAATGTATTCATTTTATAATTTAATTTTCCATATTCTTTAAATTTATTATATCATACTAAAAAGCCGCATTCAAAGTGAAAATATTTTTTTCATTTAATACTGTCGAATATATTAATAAAGATGGAATATTGTGTGTCTTGCTCATGCTAATTGAACAGACGGGCAATTAATTCCGTACCCTCAGTTCGGCCTCCACCGCAGCGCTTCCATCTTGCAAGGCTTCCGCGCAACAGGTGCTGCTCCAACTCCCACCCACCCCCTTCCTTCTCACCCCTCCCCTGCCCTCTCCCCAAAGCTAGGCCAAACCCAGTTGGTTCGCTTGCCGCAAGGGGGCGCTGTGTGTGTTGGATTATTAGTTTCTAGACTGATTCTCAGTATTTGGAGCGAAAGCACAGTCGGGTTAGGGTCAAAGCATTTCGTGTCAGAGCCTAGCGCGTTAGCAAATACGTATGATAAATACTTCCATAAGTATGATCTATTGATATTCAGAAAAACACTCTCCAAGTAATCTTCTAGAATGCGCAAATAAATTTCAAGGAAACAGGGAAAAGTTATTTTCTTCTTTTTCACACATATTGGGAAATACTTAAGAAAATAATAAACATGTTTACAGCTCGTAATGTAATTGTAATGTAAATGTAATGGCGAGAGACGCCACGGAAAACTACCAATGAGAGCAGCTAGACTTTTCCTCCTTACAGCGACTGAATTCCGTGTAGGAATCTATCTAGTGGCTTGCTACCGTCGGGATTCCAACCTAGGACCTCGCAGTTAGTCACTGCAGTGACATCAGTTGATGCCCTGAGCCCCCTCTCCCGGTGAATCAAATAGAAGATAATTCATTAATCGAAAGAAACTAATCGATAATGTGGATCGAAATGGGGGTATTCCAGCCAGCGCTAACAAGTCTCTTCGGGCAAATCCAGTTGAGCGTGCTACGAGTGCCGGATATGCGATTAGAGGGCGGGGGAAGGCGAAGAAAACTGAAGGCGGCGGCGCGTGAGTGGAAGGGGGCGGGGGAGGGAGGGAAGGAGAGGGGAGGGGGTGGGGAGGGGGGGGGTCGTGGGCCTGCGCGGTGGCGAACGACACCCGCGCCCAATTAGCGCCTGCGATTAAACACCATGTAAGTTGTTAATGAGTTTCCGCGCGGGCGCGCGCGCCTAATGACTCGTTAGCCTCTGATGACGCGCCCCTCCCTCTCTCCCCTCCTCCATACCCACCCCACCCCACGCCCCGCCGCAGCTCGCACACCCTCGTCTCCTACACCACGGCTCCAGTCCGCCTCGCTTCCCCTTGCGGAAGCTGCACCGCACCTTCTCGGTTTCCTCCAGGTTTCCTCCGGGTCTCCTCTCGGTCTCCTCTCGGTCTCCTCTCGGTCTCCTCTCGGTCTCCTCTCGGTCTCCTGTCGGTCTCCTCTCGGTCTCCTCTCGGTCTCCTCTTGGTCTCCTGTCGGTCATCGACTGAGATTGTTCCGCGTTAACTCTAAAATTTACAGCGTCGTTGTCTGAAAGGTCCGGAGAACCAATCTTGACGGTGGTGGATTTGCGACTAGATAGACAGCTGGGTTGACTTAAACTACTGGCTGGAAGAAAATTCTAGAGGCCGGTGCTCTATTCGATGGTTTTGCGTAGTTTCTTCTATCAGAATTAGGCAAATGTCGGAGTATCTTAAAAAACGGTCCATAGAGAGCGCGTGATGTATCTTTTCTCACCCCCGTTCCTCCTCTTCTCTTACACACACACACACTTATTACTACACTACCCACACATCTGGGAAGGCTAGCCTCGTGAACGGAGAGAAATGCGACTTGAAGGTCGGCTTTGGTCCTGAGGGTGCAGTGGAGCACTATGAGGTCCCGGGCACAATGTACTGGCACTGCTTACGGGACTAACGACCTCAGTAGCCGGCCACGCCCGCAGTCAATTCTCATTTCGTTGGGACACATCACCCACATCTCCCCCTCACCCGTGCCCTCATCCTCCTCGTCATCACCATCATCGTCATTGGAGATCGAAGTAGGCCTTACTTGGGCTTGCCTTGTGTGTGAATTCGTATTCGCTGTATTAGTTTAGCTCAGTATAATATTCATATTTATTAGTTACAATTCTTCTTCTTCTTCTTCAAGCATTGGATCGTAGATCCGTTGTGCACTCATCGGTCCTTCCACCTTGTTTTTCAGCATACCGAATTCCTTTGGGGTGGTATTGTCACTTGTTTTGCAGTTCTCGAATTTTTCATTCTTTGTACGTGGTTTGCCCATGCTTTCTTGTATTCTTTTATTTTTTCATTAAAATTAAACATCCCTAACTTATTTCTTACATCCTCATTCCTTATTCGGTTTTCTCTCGTAAGGCCAAAAACTCATCTGAAAAATCTCATTTCAGAAGTTTGCATTCTACTGCGGGATTCGCTATTCAGTACCCCCGTTTCACTTCCACATAGACCAGTTGGCACAGCTAATGTTTTATACAATGTTAGGCGAGTGTCTTTACTTGCCCTGTTTTTTAGGGTTCTTTTAATCGTACTGCATAAATGATTAAAACTCTCTTTCTTTCTACATCAACTTCCACTGTGAATTAAATGCCAAAGCCTAGAATCTTAAAAATGCGTACTTGTATCATTTACTACCAGTTTATATCGTACAGGAGAGCTACCTTGAAATGTCATGGACTTGAGTTTTTTCTACTGAGATTTTTAAGTTATACTCTGTGTTATCCCTTGTAATTGAAACAGAGGTCTCTGTAATTTGTTCTCATTGTCTACAATAACTTCCAGATCATCAGAAAATATTAAAGTTTTGACAAAATTGGATTCTTTAAAGTTGTATATAATATTTAAAAATATATGTCCCTGTCACCTTTCTCTAACAGCGTTGTCTAAATAGAGATTAAATAAAAGGGGTGATAAACTACACCCGTGTTTAACCTTTATTAATCGTCTCGTGTAGGACCTCTCCGTTATTATTTTACGTTAATTTGTGTACCATTATATATGTTCCTAATATCTTCAATAATGTGTTGGGAATTTCTAGATCGTGTTACTTAAAATATTGTCGAATGCCTTGCTGTAATCTATAAACACTAAATAGGTTGGAAGATCGTATTCTCTCCTCTTTCCTATTAATTCCATTAGAGAGTACACATTGTACATGACCTTCCTTTACGAAAACCTTTTTGCTCTTCAATTAGTGTACAATCGATTGTGCTTCGTAATCGTTTAGCAATTAGTTTTGCTTATATCTTGTAAGAAGAACTCCCCTGTTGTTTAGTTGAAGTAGGTTTATTCCCCTGTTGTTAGAACATTGTGTTTGTGAGTCTCTGTTAAATATTGGGACAACCATAACTGTTCTACAGCTTTCAGGAATCTTTCTTTGTTGCCAGCAGAGAGTTAATAAGTCTAGGAGTGTATGTTTTGCTTCTTCTGGTAGATACTTATATAATTCTGGGTTAAGATTGTCCAAACCTGGCGCTTTCCTGTTTTCACTTTCTATGAGAACATTGTGTAGTTCTTCATATCGTGTATTCTATCGACATCCGAAGGTAGAACTACTTCTAGTGCTACTAGTTCTTTATAGTCTTATATATACCAGAGTTGTTTGCAATGATTAAACCAACTTTCTTTACTCAGTAATTGTAGGTCAGCAGTGTCTTTTTCTGTTCTATTTAGACATTGAATAACTTTATTTGCAAAACACTGACTGACATGGAAGTCATGTTCTATTATACGTCATGTTCTACTAGACGTATCTCTTCCAACTTTCTTCATGAGCTGCTTTTACGAGAGTTTGATATTCTTGCTTTGGTCTTACAGATCTCTCGTATTCTTGGAGTCTTAAGATTCATTCATTTCAAATATAGTTCCTTTTTGGTTCTAATAGATTTCTGAAGCTCTTCATTCCAAACAATGAGGTCTCGTTTTGTTTTATATTTCCTTCTCTTACCTAGTGTCTCATTTACTACTTTTTCTAATGGTCTGATCCGATGTCTTTCCCACGCACGACATTGACAACTTGGAACAACTTTCCCAAATTTTCGTTGGCTATATAGTAGTCAATAATGGATCGACTACCTTCAGTTGTCCAAGTGTATTATAGTATATTAAGTGTGATATATTTGTGTTTAAGAAGGAATTTTTAATTCGAAATGCCTGAAAATTGATAAAATTGCGTAGAATCCTGCCATTTTGTTTTTAGTGCCACTTCTTCATTTGATCCCAAAAGGTCTTTGACTGGCTGATTTCCAATTCGAGCATTCAGGTCTCCTCCAATTAGTATGAAATCATTTCTGTTAGTTGAGTCTAGAAGTTTTTGTACATCATTTCAGAGGCATTAGATCTTCCTTCTTCAGGACCTTTTACCGCTAAAACAGTCATATACCCTCTGTAGGTATTTTTAGTCTGCAAGAAGTAATTCATTCGTTTATGCATGCGTAGGACACTTATTCTATTTAACTACTATTACTTATCAGTATTCCTACCCCTACAACAGCCCTCTTTTCAAGTGGTACACCGCTATAGATTAAAGTATAAGATCTTATGTCGTAAGTAACTTTCTGCTTCTTGTTTTCAAATAAAAATTCCAAGTCTATTTTAGCTTCACTTATTTCTGCTATTAATTCTTGCTGTTTATGGGCTTAACCACGTACATTCCACATTTCCAAAATAAAATGTTCGACTATTCGAAGTCGCTTGTCCTTTGATCTTGCGTTAGTCGTTTCCGTAGATGGCCTGCTGTATCTCATGAGTGATCGAGTAACATCAAATTCCTCTTGCCGCGTTATGAGCGCTGCACTGAGTACTCCCTGTGGTGGGACTGCCACTTTACTGCTTCTGGGCTCGCTGGATTTTCTATTTAGGGTTTTCTCCCTTAGACAGGTTGGTTTCACAACAGTTATTTCACTTGTCGACCAGCATGGATGTGTTTAGTTTAACGAGTAGCGGAGAAATTCATTATTTTTAAAAACGGCTCCAAATGTTTTCTTTAAATTGCTTGTAAGAATTAGTTAATACACTTGTCAACGTGACACAGGTCTAATTTTCACGGTTAACTATGAATTTTAGAAAATTTCAACAGTACGATATTTTTCGAAGTCTTGTTACAACTACAAAATTAAAGATAGAGATTTTTCCTTCATTCATTAAGGTCTTGTAATTTTTTTTAAAAATTTTAGTAGTCTTCGTGCAATATTGCGTGCAGTATGTGCAATTTTAAAAAAATACAAAAATAAGGTTTTTTTCAAAAAGGCTCGAAAGTTGTTCTTTAAACTTTTGATAGGGATAATGCTAAATGTACTATATAAGATAGCAAAAAACCCATATAGCTCTATTCTTTTCTTTTTTCAAAAATTGCAAAAATATAATATTTTGACGTGTCTCATGTTAATATTTATATTAACGACAATTTGTTTACATTATTTTTTATTTGTTTACATTATTATGAGCACATCTGCTTCGAATAATGTCTTTTAAAGTTTCTCGAAAACATTTTCTGAGTAAACTAGCTGCAAAGGCCACATTTTCAGAAACGCTCAATCACCATTTCCCAAAAACGGCTCTAAATTTTTTCTTGAAACACTCCAAACGGATAATGCTAACTCCAATCTTTAATATGGCGTAAAGTATTTTTCGTTTTTTTTTAATTACACACACAAATGTATATTTTTTAAAGTTCTCTCACCCTCTAGATATGCACATTTCCAGAATGTTATAAACAGTTTTGCATTTGGGAGATAAAGTACGTAAAATGATTTTAAACGAAGTTTTTCGAAAACTCAAAACATTTCTGTGAAAAAAGCTTTAAATTTCAAATTTATAGTAGCACTTAAACGCTGGTTTTTAAAAACAGCTCCAATTTTTTCAAAGAAAATTGTCATTTAGGACGAGGTTTTTTTTTCTCTTTAAAAATTTTAAAATAACATTTTCGCTCTACAATTAGGACACCAAGAAATTAAGAATATGTCAAAAAATGCACTTTGGGCGGCGATAAATGGATGGTGGCAAGACCATGTGGCAAGTACGAGCCGCTATCCGAGACCAAAGGAAATAGAAAACTAAAAGGCGAAAGTCTGCGCAATTTTGTATGACCTCTAGTTACATGTTGTGTGTTATGTGTTTTGATGCTTAGTTGCATACAAAACGTAATGAGAAGGAATTAATTCTGTTTGAAAGTATTGAACAAATAGAGGAAAAATGAGATTTTTCAACTTTCATAAAGAATAGTTTGGAATAATAGACTTTTCAAACAATTCCGCTCATTAATTGTTGATCATCTGAATAAGGAGTTATAGAAGCACTTGTTAAGATGAGAATATGGGAAAACCATTAATATTGAAGATTCTTTAGGTCGGTTATTAGGCTGAATTTGGTTTAGTGAAGATTTGGTATTTAGAAAGTTAATATTTAACAATTTGAAATATAATAGATTTATATTATATCACAACCACCTGCATAGAAACACTCGAAGCCCATTTCCTTCCGTTGTATAGCTGGCCGGCAATCTAGCAATTTGCCTTATCATAATTGCTACGATTGCCAAGAAGGGAAGGAAGATGAGGGATTTCATTAAATTTAAAGAGAAAGTAGCGTGAACAGAATTGGATCCCAAAAAAGTAGTAAAGTTGAAGGGAGAAGAAGAAAAGAGCAAGATTATATGAAATAATATTACCAATAAGCTGAGAAACGGTTCATTCATTTGAATGGTTTCCCCTCTTCTCGGATGAGGAAGGTGCAGAGGTGTTGGCGTAGGTCAGGCCGTGCAGCGGCCCGGGCCAAAGCGTTGGCGGAGGAAGGTGGACCGCTGGGGCCCGTGCGAAGGGAGCGAGACACGCACAGGTGCCCCAAAGCGTCGTCCCGTTCGAGAGGCTGGCGCCCATCCCTTGGAATTGCCATCGTCTGAAGGCGAGCATTTGCCGGCAGAGCGGCGCCGTGGCGGGCGTGGATACCGGTCGATTACAACTTACCTGTTCCGGTCCATACTCCTGTCCTGTCTACCCGCGCATTGGATTAGATACCGGCACGGGAGTGTTGAATCGGCGTAGCCACGCCGAGTGAGACTTTGTCCCTAGCACACACCGCAGTCTTGGTGATGGCGACTCGCCCGATCACCAGCAGCTCTGAAATTGTTTCACCAGAAGGCCCTCATTGGCTCGCGCAGCGTATTTACCGCCTCCCCCCCCCCCGAACAGACGGCTAATTCAGCCCACGCGTTCCGCGGGAGTGGCCCTCTGCTAATGAAATTTAATCGCCGGCTGAGCGCCCGCGCATTCTTCGGTTCTCGGAACCGCCAAAGATTCAGTTGAGCGCTTCGGCGAAATCTGCTCCGACGGCTGCGCAAAAATCCCAGGTGCTCTCGACGGCGGGAAGCTTTTTTTATTAATGGGGGTGGGAGGTAACTATTCTGCCTAAGTTAAAATGAGGATTTTTGATGTACAATTTTTCAAAAACTATTAAATGATAGACATTTGAAATTTTCATAGCATGCCCATTGCGTCTTTCTTATCACTTTATCTCAGGAAGATTTTATTATTTAGAATAGATTTTAAGTAAATTTGTTTTTAATTTATCCAATTTTTCCTAAATTAAAAAAAAAAGTTCGAACCTGACAAAATAGTAGTGTGTTTGTTAAACGCCCGCTTTAAAATTAATACTGAACTACTGGTGATTAGATGTTAAAGTTTGGTATACCTTTCATTCATAGTTTTAGAGAAAATGTTCCTTGTAAATGAAAATATGTAACTTACGGGCAATGATTTATAAAGTTTCTTAACCAAAAAAATGCTCATTAATCAGCTGTTGTCAATTTGTATAGCTGTACTGGTTCAAATTAACAATACAACAATGCATTTGCTCTAAACGTTACAAGAACATGTTACCAGGGAGTTCCAACAATTGCTGCGTGTAAGGATTCTACATCAATGCGCGAGCGCTATGGTTGGATTTTCATATGTCACGTAAAACAATAGAGCATAACTGCTCCATTTGTCTGCAGCGGAGACAGCATTTCGTCTTATGACATTACCATAATGTTTCGGCAACCTGTCAGTTGTTTCATCAGTGAATTGACCTGTTCCCGCATATTTTTCCCATCACTTCGTTTTGTAGTACCAAGCATGTGTTTCAATTTTCTCAATCTCACTTTCATTCGCTTTTGAATGTTGCTTGTTTCAATTCCCCCGTACACTTGAATCCATCAGAGTCACCATTTTTAAGACAATACGTGTAACGACCACTTACCTTGAAAGCCAAACTATCGAACCACGCCCACTTTCGGTGCATGCATTTATAAAAATAACGATATCTCAACGTCTAGAGCGCGTAATTCAAAACTTTTAATTGCATTTTAAAGAGCAACAATAGCATTGCTTTATAAAGCAAAAAATCTACATTTTTGAATGGCTTATCCCCTCCTGCTTCCTTTAAAGCTTTTCTCCAGACGTCTGCCCTTTACCCTTTACGACCCGTTGAGACGCCAACACCGCAGAGCCTGCAAGGTGATATAGTATTCGTTGCTAAAACTCCCGAACCTTCTCCCTTACGGAATGTACAGACTGAATTTGCTAAAATTGGATACACTTCGTCGTTTATCATTATAGGTGTCCTTCCTGTTTGAAATGTCCACTCCTAAGTATGTAGTTTTCAAGACTTGTTGGATTATTTTATTACTTATTATCAATTTACACCTTATTGAATCCTATGAAATTACCATTGACTTTGTTTTCTTAGCTGATATAAGCATGTGGTTTTGTTCTGCAGTCTTCATTAGCGCGTGAAGCAGTCTTTTTAAACCGTCTTCCAAATTTCGCTTCCGGCAATAGTCCATCATCTACATAGCACGCTATTGGGATCCTTTCACTTCCAATTTTATATCCTGGCACATCATTTACTCTGTCTAGTATCTTATCCTTAAACAGATTAAAAAGCACAGGGCTGATAGAACCACCTTGTCTAACAACAGCTATACAAATGATTTCGTCTGTTGCCATATTTCCTACTTGCTCTTTCGTGATGAAATTCGAATTCATGTCTTCAATTATCTTTGAGTATTTCTGGAACTCCGCATGGAGCAAACTTTGGGTGGATCGAGTAGCCTAACGGTTCCTCCTATAATTAATTTATATTTTATTTTTAATTAATTTACTACCAAAATGCAATCTAGCATACCGAAGGGAATTTGATTTTTTCAGACTTCACAGAAACTACAAAAACAAAACAAGCACTTTTCCCGGACTGTCTCGGTTAGCGTCAGAATTATTGGTCAGATGCTTTTAGACATCGTCACACACGTAGTGCATTCTCGGATAGGTGTTCAGGCCCTCGCTTTGAAAACAACAGTAGTTCCTAATTCTGTGGTCTGCAAATGTATAATGAACGAGTAATATGTGCAGGATGTGCGGGTAGGAACCGTCCAAAATTGGCAAAGAGTCAATTTTTAGCATATTTTGTCTAATAAACTACTCGTATATTCTTAATGGTTGATCCGCAATAAACACTTAAAAGTTGGTTTGAAAAAATGTTTTCTAGGCAACAATTTGCATTGCAGAAGCATATATATATATATATATATATATATATATATATATATATATATAAATTGTTTAATATTGACGAATTAAATTAATACATTTGTGAATGAATACAAAGAAATATTAACACAGAAGTTAAAATTCAACAGAAGTGTACAAATTAGCTCTTTCTGAAGCATTTGTCAGCACGGAACTCACTTTGTCTTCTTTGGCATGACTTTAAATTGTCGCTGGCGAACACTTTCAAAAGAAACTCAAAACGTCCTTCTCCTTTGGCTCAGCGCGTCGTAATACGGAAGTCGTCACTGATTCCAATACGTCCTTGTTATTCCAGATTCCCTCAAGAACATCTCAGATCTCGCGTTACTAGACTCTTTGAATTACTCTAAGATAAAAATAAAGTAGAATAAGGTCGGGAGATTTTGCTGACCTGTTTTGAGGCCCACCGCTACCTATCCATCTTCCTGAACACTTCACAAGCAGATAGTTTTGTAGATTTCTTTTACAAATGTGGTGGCGCTCCATCGCGCTGAAAATACATCGAGGGACGCAGCGAGAGAGGCACATCAAAAGGTGGGAAGGCACTTCATGTTCTCAGATCATCAAATATGTGTCTCCAGTTAACTTTCTCTCAAACAAGTGACTAACAGTAACAGTAAACTAAGTTATACGTTATTTTATTAAATCCGAAGTCTTACTGTTCTCAATACAGTGCGAGAAATTTGGCCCATTTGGGTTGTTTTCCTTCAAATCTGTATAAGCAATATATTAAATATTTGTATGTTATGTTCATAAGTGTGTAATATATTAGTTTAAATGAGTAAACATAATAAAGAAGCAGCATTTCTAAAATATTAAAATGAGTTAACTGTAAACTTGACTGTGATTGTGTCCCATATTTTTCGTATTTTTATTCTGATTTTGCAAAACAATATGACGAAATAGAGAAAAACTGGCTTCAGTTCGGGAATCAGCCTGTTAGAAACATAAAAGATCATTAGTTAAATATTGTGCTTGTTACGTATTGTATTCACATATTCATCCACGCCACTAGAATGACTGTCTCCTTTGCAGGTTTTATATATTCGCTAACAGTTTTGTCATTCTAGAAACGCCTCCTTTCTCCGCTAGTTTGTGAAAGAAACCTAACGACAATTGCGGGATAGGACGGAAAGCTGGCCTCATGGTCTGAGTCTCGCCACGTAAAATAAGGCATTAATTCAAGGATATGTATTCACTTTTTCGTTACCAGGTTTCACAATTAGAGTTTTCTGTCAAAAATTCGCTGTTTTCCTTTGCACGATTACCTCATTCTCTCTTTATACAAAATACCTACTTCCTTTGCACGATTACCTATTCGTAAAGGTGAGAAATTAATGTGTGCAGTTGCAGGGCTAAGTTTTGAATACGAGCTCCACGCAAGGTAAGAATATTATCAACTTACAATAGTGTAGCGTCGTGCACAACCATAGATGCAGCTCACCATGTGCTCGCCGCGTGTCAGACCACTTGGATTAAGGGCAGGGCGTCAGGATGTGACGTAGCGGAAAAGCCCAAGGAAAGGGTGGAGGGCGCAGCCAGCCCAGCTAGGCAGCTGCGACGACTGACCGGTCGCTTTCCTTTTCGAGGATCCTAGCTGTGTGGATCGGAGGCAGCGCGACGCGTGGGGTGCGGACCGCGTGCGCGTAGGCTAGGGCCGGCAGTGGACTTAGTCGAGAAGTAGTTAGACTCAGGTGACGAGACGTGTAGGAATTCTGCGGTGCTCCACACGATCGGATCTACTCGATATTTAAGTTGCGGGTGTTGTAGTCGTAGAATGAAAATTACTTCTAGTAGGAGGGTTGATTTATTTCGTTTATGTAACTATTGTAGATGAAGTTTATGTTGGTAGTAAATTCATTAATAAACTAGCAGTAACTTCAACCCACTCTCGTCTGTTGCCCCTGCATGACGCCACAATAGTAAGTTGGTAGGCGTGACAACTATTCATGTCGGTTATTATCACAACTTTACACTTCAATTAATTAAAATACTGCTCTTCTATTTTCACCACCATTCTGTTAGAGGCAAGGCGCAAAAGTAAGTGTATAAATTTAATTTACAAGCAAATCAGGAAAGAGAAAAGGGAAAGGAATCATGAAAGAAGAAATAATAGAAGAAACAGAAGAGAAAGAAATGAAATAGTAAAAGAAGAAAGATCATAGAAGAAGAAATCCTAGAATAAGAAGTCTTTCTTAGAAGCAGATAAAAAGAAACTGAGTGGGGGTGAAAGTAGTCACAGCCGCCTCGGGTTTCAATCTGAGCTCGAGCCACTTCTCACGACAGCGCGGTGGCGGGGGACCGGGGTAGGCAACCCGCAACACTCTCGCGTTCCGCAGCTTGCAGCCGCATCCTCTCCGGGCGGCAGGGGTCACGTGTCCCCTCCCCTCGGCGGACTGTGCAAGGACCGCGGCCAAGACGCAAAGAAAGGTCAGAGGAATTCGGGGGGGAAAAAAACGTTTCTTTGAAGTCGAGCTCGGGGAATAAAGAAGGGGTTAACTATAACAGTCCCTAAAGCGACGTATGAAGGCTGTAATTTGAGGTCGCTATGTAGGAAGAAATGAAGCCAGAAAACTAATGAATTGTATGTATGTTTCATATTCAGTTATGAAACAGGGGAACAAACCACAGCCACGTCACACTCATTAAATTTTCATTTTGAAGCTAAGTGAAATTTTCTGCGGATTTTGACAAAATATACCATCATTGTTAATTCAAATTTAGAGAACGTCAAGGGAACACTTTGCAAAAAATATAATTCTTCGTAAACCGTTATTTGATGAGACAGATAAAGAACTTTATAAATGAAATTTATTCTACAAAAGAAAAGACGAAAAGTTGTTTTTGTATGAGTTGCAGTGTTTCATGTTGTAAGATATATTTTGGGTCCAGCTTTCCATTTATTCACAACACTGGCAAAAATTACATTTTCGTCCGTCGTGAAAATTCTTCTCCACGAATCCACTCTTTTAGCAACGCATTCCTTGGTACGTTTGGAATTGTAGAAGACTACTATGTACCGGACTTCGTAAACAATACAAAATGATTATCGTAGAAAACGTCTCCCATCTGAGGTAAGTCTACTTTTAAAAGCGAAAGACGAAGGTAGCACTAATCTTGAAGACAGTTTTATTCTTTAAAAGGAACAGAAACTACCCCACTAATGACAGCGAAGATTCGAAAGACGAGAACACCTTCCTGTTGTTTGGAGCGCCCTTTTTTATTATAAACATTTTCAGCTTTTACAGAGTTCACTTCACACTCTTCATTTGTATTGTTGACTCAATATAAACTTTATGCTAAATACGTAATTCGAAAAATCCCATTTTGGGGGGGGGGTGATCTTTTATAAGGAGATTTCAGGGGAGTTACATTTCGGGAAGCGTTGCAAAGAAGGTATAGAAGGGATATCTATTTTAATACAGGTAACATGAGTGGTATTTGTGCCTAACCGAAGAAGACGTATTCTGGTGACTCGTGGAAAGTATGATAAAACTTTATAGAAAAATGCATGATGTGATTTTTTATAGTTTAGTTGAAAATCATTGTGTTAGTTGGAAATAAACTTTGATGCATTTGTAACTGTACGGAAGCTTCATAACGAGCTTAAGCGAAATAGATAAGCTTATTCTGCAGGGTGTCAAATTCACATACTCTACGCGGTTCTGGGTTTGCTGAGTTTTTTCGGCCGGCCGCTCGCAACACGAAACCGCAGGTCGTAGAGCTTGACGATCGGAGGGCGACCTTGATACATGATATGATTTTACGGGTTTGTGACTAGGCAACTAAAAGCCTCTGAAACGCTTGAACAGGCAATTATCTCTTACTCATATTATATATATAATATATATATATATATATATATATAATATAATATATAATATATATATAATATTATATGAGTTGAGAGAGAGAGGGAGGGTAAAGAGAGAGAGAGAGAAATTCGAAGTAAAATGCTTCGCCACTAGAAGCAAATTCTCGATTTAGTCTTTGGAAAGTAAGGCAATTGCACGTCGCCGAGCAGTTACTCACCAATGAAGAACTTGCTCAAAGTAGGGACATTATTTACGTTCTTTATTCATACGGTTTGAAGCAATTGCTTTGAAAGCTCAAGAAAGAAATAATAGCTCGTTTTATTCGTATTACGTATCTAGAACGAAATTGAGTTTGAATTTTCGTTTGAGCAATTCGTGATCACAGTAGAATTCGAGCAGAGAGGAGCAGGAGTGATGAAAAAGAAGTGGTGAGCAAGCGACAAAGAATCCACTGGTGTAGTATTCGCGTAAAGGGTGTGGGAGTGAGTAAGTAGAAAAAACGAGTTAATGAAACACGCGAGGGGTACGAAGTGCGCGTAACGCAGCGCAATAACGAAGAGTGTTTTCTCCTTGGATGAGGCGGCTAATCCCCCGGAGGAGTGTGGAATAGCACGCGCGCCTTTCCCTTTCCTCACACGCGATGCGTTTGTCTTCTCCCCGCCTCTGCCCTCTCCGCAGGCACATAGCTCAGAGACAGCATTACCGCGTGCATCTGCAGAACTGCGTTCTGCGAGTCCAAAGTTTCAATTGTCGACGTGAGCCAATGTTCGACAATAGAGCCTGCCAGCTAGATTCATTCAAGCAGCTGTCTGAAGGAAGAATTCTAGTTCTCTGATGAACACTAGACGGAAGGCTGCTGGCCCGACGAAATGGCCCAGGAATCGCGCTCCATCTCTCTTTTCCTTTCCCTTCCAATCCTCTCCATTCTCTTGTACACATTGTTACATGCACTAAACTGCCACACTTGTCGAGAGCTTGGTGTTCGCTGCCAAATCTCACCAAACACTACACTCAAGGAAAGGGGTCGACAGCCTCCACTAGAGAAACTAATGACCATAGCAGTGGACGCGCCAGAGGATCAATTTCATCCAACTCCCCCTTCCGGACACCTCTTCCCGGAACCAAGAGAAGGGGAAGCCAGTCCCTGTCTCTCCTCCCTCCCTCCTTCCCTCCTCCCTCCCTGCGCTCACTTAACGTACTCTCACGTAATAGATTGACCCGAATCGCAGCGGTAAGCACGCCCGCTTTCATTCTCCGGGTGCCAGGACGCAAATTCTGTTCTCGTCATCCAGACGGTTCAGTGCACAAGTGAGGCTTCTTTCCATGCCCGTTTCGATATTCTCAACTTAATCCGCCCTTGCATCTTTATTCTTTCCACACACTTACCTGACACCTCTCCCTGTTTCTTGTATATTGAATCATCATTTCTGTCACTTCCCCCACCATTCCTTCGTTCCATCTTCTCAAGTTCGGCTCATTTCTGTCTATTATTTCGCGTTCTTATTTTTTGATTGTCGCCGCTCGCTTCCAGCGCTCTTTCCCGCTCCTCCACTTACAGCGCTGCGCCCGCTGCAATCGGCGATCTGAATTCCCGCTCCGCCACGCCAGAGGCGGGCGAGGGCAGGCGTTAGGGGGGCGACAGAATGAGCGGACGGGAGGGAGTGGAAACGACAGGCGGCAGGGGAGAAAGAAAGGAGGAGGGTGGACGGAGGACGCGAGAGGGAAGACGCGTGGGAGGGAGGGAGTACTGGCGAGTGGGAGGGAGAAGGGAAGGAGGGAGGAAGAGGAAAGGAGGGGGAAGGAAGGAGGACGGAGGACGGACGCGGGCGGGGGCGCAGGAGGGAGAAGGAGGAAGGAGGAGGAACGGTATTACGGCGCGAGTGGTCGGGCGGACAGGAGTTGTGCGGCGTGGGAGTACGGCGCGGAAGACGGCGGACGGGCGGGCGGGCGGGCGGCGGGCGAGGGCGAAATTGGAAACTTGGGCGGTGCCGGGAGGTCTCTCCACGCTTTAGATCGAACGGCCAAAACTGAATAAACGGCAAAAGCGTCGGCTGTTGGCAGAGGAAATGGAGGAGGCGCTCTGAGACGACGCCCAATGTCAAAGAAAGAAACCAATACTCGTCGCGTGCCGCCAGGTGGGGAGCTAACGGAGCGTCTCCAAAGGTCTCTCTTCTTTACTGCCCCCCCCCCCACACCCAGTTTCCCACACAACTCTGCTTGCACTTTGCTGGCTGCTGGCCTGCCACTCATTTACTCACATGTATCGCAGATCGAGTTACCAAACAACCTCTTCTAAAACGAACATTAAATCATCAGATCGGTTACAAACAAATGCATTATCGTAAAATAAACGGAAGGTGAAAATTAAGGTCGGTTGTTACGATTATATAACGGTATTATAAAAATATTAAAACGTTCGTTATCCTTTCACATGTTGCCGGTTACTAATTTATATACTGACACTTTCTGGTTTTGTAAATCTTAGGAAAATGAAGACACTACTTGTGGTCTCAAGAACGAGGAGTAATACATTGAAGGTATATGAGAGACAAATTGTGAACACATCGGAATGACTGAATTTGATCATAGTCTTATCACATCTAGTATCTTATTACTCAGCATCGACTTCGGAGAGCGTTGGCGGGGGTGCTTTCGAACCAGTGCCGTCCTAAAAAGTTTACGTAAAAAATTCCCGTGGTAGATAAAAATTTTCGGGGGCAATATATATAGAGTCGTTTGAAAGTGCGTTTGTCAAGTGTAAATAGAACCCAGTGTATTTGTGCGAGTGAATGAAAAAAACAAAACCAAGAAAACGCAATCAAATAAATCATGAAATCAATAAAATACCAATAAGGCTTAGTGTAAATCGGAGGTTGCCAGCCGAAGTGCCGTCATTAGTGAGTAGGCACTGCCCATTTCTATGCCGCATAAGCCAAAGAGCCGCGGCGCATGTACCCCAACATGACAATAAACTCCCGCCCCGCCAGGGCTACTGGCGGGGGAAAGTTGAAAAAAATTCGGGGGCAACACCCGCAACCCGGGCGGTTGCTCGTCCTGTGCGCCTGCTCCGGGCGTGCTCGTCCTTTCTTGCGACCGAAGGAGTCCGGCAAAGAAGCGCTCTTCTCCGGGTTGGTTTCAGTTACTCGCGGAGTGCGCGCCGGCCATTGCACCCCAATTTCTTTAAGGGCGCGGTTTTCCTGCACGCAGCTGCTCCCCTCCCCCATATCTCAGTGGTCTGTGGCTGCGATGTTGAAATATTTTTTGGAGGACAGAAAAACGTTTTGACCGTTGCGCACTGGTCGCATTGGGCGGGTCGTGTACCGTTGACATAAACAAAACGAAGCGGCTGTGCTCGGGTGACCTTTCCGAGGGATCGTGTGCTAAAACATCCTCTTTTGTTTCCCGTAGGGTTGGGCGTTCCTCCCTCCTTTTCGAAACAATCATAAATTCGCCCGGTCGGCTGTGCTGGATCGTTGTGCTGTGCCGCGGATCCCCAATGCCCCTAACAGTTCAGTTCGCCAACCTTGGAGCGTCGCGAAATCAACACGTCTTCGTTCTCAGAGCTGACGAGGCGTTACAATACTTTCATATTTCGCAAGACATCATTGTTTCAGTTCTATCATTAGGAAGCCGAAAAATCGAGAAAATGTAGAAAAGAGAGATCCTTTCAGCGACCAAAGAAGGTATTTGCGAAGAGAAACACACAGACACAACCGAAAACCGAGTTCAGACTACTGAACTTACGAAATTAACTTGAGCAAGCGCTCTGTGCTATCCTATATCACCATTGGTTTCATTAGTTTACTTATTTATTAAAATCAACTCTTTTTTTTCAAAACAGTTTACATGAGGTTTTTCAAAGACCTGATTTTTTACAACAGACGTTATGAAAAAATCAAAAAGTGCTATCTCTGATATTTTATTATCATATGTTCACGCTCTATTAGCATTTTGGAAAAAAATTAGATATAGCCGAAAAGAAGGCTAGCACCATATTTCTTACAGCCCCTTATTACAGATGTGGCCAAAACTTAAACAAAAAATGTAAAGTAGTTTTTGAGAAAAATCGTAAATTTCAAGCGCACGTTGTGACATCTTGCGAGAGCAAGAGAGCACTTTTCGAGTCCCCAAGAACTTCTAGTGGAGCGCGCCTGAAAAGATGCAGAATCCCCCGCCGCCCACACTCATCATTCTGCGCTCTCCAAAGGAGGCCACTCGCGTGGGCTGCAGCCCCGGGCAGCTGCGACCGTCAAAGCCTCCCCCGCCGCGGCCGCGTGCGCCAAATCCTTCCTTGCTTCCATCTGCGCCCGCCGGCCCCCAACTCGCCGGCGAGAAAATCTCCGCAGCTGCAGACCCGCGCCCTCAATGCAAGGTTCTACTGGGCTTTAAACGACTGCATCGCACACTACAATACACACAATAATATTTATTTGTCCCAACCTCGTAAGAAGAGAAGGTTTTGTAATCGCGCACCAGAAAACGGCTTATGTTCGAAAACAAAGCTACCTCCTGAGCCCATTAATGGAAAAGTTGATAAATTCTGTTCCTATATACAGTAAAGTAAGTCCTCTAGGACGCTGTGAAATCTGTTTTGCGAATCCTTAATATCGAACAAAGTCGATTGACAGCAAAAAGTCTATCCTGTCCGCATCACTTTTTAATCGTCTTTTCATAGATACGCGGAGAAAAATTAAAGAAAAATTTAGTGCGGAGTTGGATAAAAAAATTGTTTGACAAAATTAAAATCATTTGCACAAAACTACACGAAAATTATTCATATTTAAAAGAATCGAATATCACCTTATTTCAAGATCTGTATTTAAAGAAAAGGATTCATTAAGGGAAAAAGTATATCTTTAATGTTGCAGTTGCAGTAATACGCCCAAAAATTGTCCTTAACAATTTGGAAATATTTAAGATTTCAACGAACATATAACCTACATCATTTTCTTAAGCTTCTTTCTCGCTATATCGGAGCTATTCTTGGGAAAGTTCCGGTCAAGTACTATCAAAAATAAAAATATCCGTTTGAAGCTCCTTAAGGATTTAGTTCGTTGAGATAGATCGGAGAATATCATAAATGAAGAAAATCGACTGAGCTGTTTTTGCACTGACGTTCAGCACAGACGAACGTTTTGCAGACATTCTATTTTTTAAGGACAGGCATCAAGGACCCACAAACCTGTCTACTTTTGGATTCTTGTAAAAGACAATGTCTACGTCACGTGTTAGAGAATTTTGTTTATAAATTTAACAACCAGATTTATCCACTTTTCGTTACTAGGGTCCAGTAAAAAGAGTTTTTCTGCTGAAAATTAGCCGTTTTTTCTCGCAACATCACATTATTACTCTCTACTCGATTGCAAAAAAGTAAAAAGCAATGAGGGTGACTAAGGTTTAACATACCAGCTTTTTTGATCAGGGAGAGTTTGATGATCTTTCCTATTTAAATTGTTTAAACCACTCAAAATACTGGGACCGGCTCATAGATTCATTGCCAAAGACTTGATGAAACAAACTGAAGGTCTCTGAACCACTCTGCTGATATTAAAATATAAATTGAACGCATGCACAGTGTTGTTCGGGCTCCGTCATTATGCGCCGACACAGCTCTTGAACCGCAGTCGAGCTGCGCGCGGCTCCAACAGATCCCAGTGAGACGCTGTAACTGCCGCGGACACCACTCAATGATGCGATGAGATTGTCTTCTGTCCGTTAAGGATCTCAGGCCGGGAGTTTTACTTTCCCGTATACGTACGTATATACGTAGTATAGGGTACGTTATGTAATATTGCGGAAAATAGATTTCGAGATGTCAACGGAAATACACGTTTTGGACTCCCCTCATACCGAAAAAGTAGTTTTTCAAAACGTTAGTGTCTCTGTCTGTTCGTCCGTCCGTCCGCCTGTCTCTGTGAACATCACTAGCGCCTAAACAATGCGTAGAAATCTCAAAGGAAAAAGAAAACGAATACGGGAACGTTTGTGCCATTCTGTTGCACCACTAGTTTCTTAGATATTTCGTTATGGATAGTGCTAAATGCATTCTATAAGATGACGAAAGAAAATGGCTCTATTCCTTTGTTGTTGTTTTTCAAAAATTACAAAAATGTATTTTTATTTTACTTAACTCTTTCTTAAAATTAGCTCGAAATTTCACCCTTTCATAATCACTCAAACGTCATTTTCTCAAAAATGGCTCAAATTGTTTTCGTAATCTTTTCCAATGGATATTACTAATGGTTTAAAATGTCAGAAAGTTCATTTTGCTGTATCCTTTTGGTTTTTTCAAAAATTGCTCAAATGTGTACCTTTAATATCTATTTTGCCGTTAATATGCACATTTCCAGCAATGTACAGTACAGTACAGTGTACCGTACTTCAGTAAGTGTACAGTACTTCAAGTGAGTTTAAATTAAATTTATCAAAATTTAAAATCTTTTCTGTGAAAAAGAGCTTCAAATTTCGTATTTATAGTAGCAAGTAGACGCTATATTCTTAAAAACTGCTCCAAATTTTTGTTAATGAAAATCTCCATTTATGTCGGGTTTTTCAGAACGAACGGTTTCACGAAACAGAAAAATTGTAAAATATCGAAAAATATATTTTGGTTGGCGATAAAGTGCAACTGGCAACATGATGTGGATAGTCAGTTCCCACCGAGGAAAAAAGAAAACTTTACTAAGGGAAAGTTTGTGCCTTTCTGTAGCACCAATACTTTAACATATTTCGTGTTGTGTTAGTGCAGTATTCTTGAAGGTATTTATTGTAGTGTTACACTACTGTATTTTATTTCTTGATTTTCTGAAGTGTAAATGCTAGTTTCTGGTTTTATGTGTTAGTTACTGAACATTATTTAAGTAGTAAGTACCAAAAAAGCTGAAATCCTTGAGGTGTCAACTAAAAACTACACAGCAATATTATAGCATGTCCGGGAGGATCGATGTATTAAACGCAACGTGGCCGGTCATTACAAATAAACAACATACGAGGAATTTAGTTGCAGTTCTAATCAAGCGAACTTGATAAGGAAGCCGATATGAATTAGAGTTTCATGTGGTATGTTTTTAAATATACAGCATTGTGAAGAGGTTATTTTCAAAGTGACATATCTCAATTGTTGTTTGTTTTCAAGTTTTACATATAAATTTATTCTGAGGACGCTGTCGCTTCATGTTGCAATTGTGTACTCAAACATTCATTTTCTCGTATTTTGAAAGGTATATAAACTCGTTGAATCTTATCTGGAACTATAAGTCTGAATGTGAATACTTTCCTTTCATAAAAGACGTCTTTCGGAGGAAGACGAAATAATCTACTCACTTTGATTCACAGGAAGCAAGAATAACTGCTCACTCGAATCGCGCTTCCTCGAATGCGAGCAGAAGCGGCCGCTTGGGGCGCTGCCTGCGCAGGGGCGCGGAGAGGGCGGTGCGGGCGCGCTTCGGATCCTCTCGCCCTCGCCCCACCACGCTCCTCCACGCCCCTCTGCAATCATCCATAACCCTCCACGCCCGCACCGCCCTGCCTTCGATTGATTGATGAGCGATTCCGGGCGCGTCAACGGCGAAGGCCATTCGTCCCGGAAGTGTAATGCATGTTGTGCGTCAAACACGCCGGGAGGCCAGTGCGGGTCGTACAGCTTGTCCCGGCCGGGAAGGTGCCCTGTGGGAGAGATACTTGGTGGGGAAACTCCCTTTCCATCCAACGTTTAGGTTGGGGCCAAATCTCACCATACTGCGAGGAAGGAGTCACCACCACCTCTCGAGATAGAACTTTCGCTTCACTCGGACGAATGACCATACCAGCTGACGTGCCCACAAACATCAACCCATTAGTCGGTTTTCACCTCGAATCCAGTAAATCTTCGGCACGGAAGCAGACTGACACTCAATACTCCTTGGTACTGTATTCGTCACTCACTCATGGAGATTGCAACCATTGTTTCGAAATAAAGCTCAAGGTACTACACGAGGAGTTTATATCAAAATGAATGGGCTCTGCACGTCTGAATCATTTGTCTCTTTACACAATTGTCCTTACTGTTCCGTTCAGATAGCATTTGCTGTGTAATTGACGTTCATGTAATTGATAAGTTAAAAATGAACATTTGTCGTTCTTGCAACGTCGCCGTGAGATAATAGAGGTAAAATGAGACAGCAGCATGATCTGCCTACGATCACCCTCTTTTCTTGTGATAACAATTATGCCGCAGAATGACAAATCATCTTAGACTTGTAAATTGTAAATTAGTAGAAAAAGCACTGATATTTTTTTGCACAAGATCATCCCTTTCTGATTCCTCGTTGATTCGCTATTTATTCTACTTTTAAGCTATAAGCTTAAGTAATATTCTCAGGTTGATGTGGTAAAATGGTATATGTTATAATTCCCCCAAATATCTTTCTTGCGTTGGAAAACAAAAGACAAAAGAGAAAAAATGAGAAGGTTACTCGTTTATGACAAGTGTCTCAACAGACAAGCAATTTAGAGTTTACGAAACGTAAAAAGTGTACTTATTATACATGTAGAAGTTATCAATATATTTTGGAGAAGATAAGATTATTGTTCTTAATAATTAAGCACTGATATCTACATTGGAAGATACCTAAATATAACTAAGTTCTAACTCAATGTGCGTTGGATCCTTGAATATTCTACAAATTAGCTTCCGCTATATGGAATCTACCTTAGTACAGTCTTGATCGCTCTAAAACATATCGCCCAGAAAGATGA
Organism: Gryllus bimaculatus; assembly: GCA_017312745.1. Classification (NCBI taxonomy): domain Eukaryota; kingdom Metazoa; phylum Arthropoda; class Insecta; order Orthoptera; family Gryllidae; genus Gryllus; species Gryllus bimaculatus. Next base: position 2,128,897 of record BOPP01000094.1, read on the forward strand.
TACAAGAGTAGATCTCTGTTGTAGCATCAAAATCCATTGATTGGTTGCAAGATTGTCAACCCGCGAAGAAGCTGCAAGTTCGTGGAGCGACACATCACTTTCTTCACGCAGCCGCTTGACAATGAAGTGCCGTTGGCACCGTCCATAGAACTTGCAGGAGGCTTCCCCCAGCACTTGTCAGCAAAGAAGCTACAGAGAGCGGAGGACTAGGAGGTTACAATCAAGCACTCTCCAGTAATCCCGGGTTGCGCTTTAACTGAAAGGGCGCGTGGCGCAGTTGGATGCAGAGGACGAAAAAAATGCTCCACGAAAGGTTGAATTTCCGGAACAAGTGAGGCGCGCCCTCAATCGGAGATCTTCGAATATTCCGAATAGGAGCCTGGCCATTTCTTGCTGTATGAGAGGAATTGAGAGAGTGCCCGTTCATTGCTGAAGAGAAATTGATCAGATTTACACACTCTTTTTTGACGCTCGATTCCAGAGTGGGACTGAAATCCTTGAAATAACAATGTGCCTGCACACGATTACTAAATCGTGTGTGAAAAGCAACCACCAAAGCAAATTTGGATCATAGAGTTTAAAATCGCTTAATTAGTGGTTTTGTTGAATGTTTGGTTTACAGACGTCCTGCTTTTTTAATCAAATTCTGTCGACACCGTTTATAGTGAAATTTTGGGCACTAGCTTTTGGTACACCGTATAAGAAGATCAATATCCCCGATAATCTCAAAAAAAAATTTTACTACCATTGTTATATCATTGTATTATTTTAGGTGTACAGAAATATATCTAAGCACCCGAATTGGCGATTACAGAAATATTAAAATACACTTTAAAATTCCATTTACGGTAGTGTTGTTGCTGAATCTTCCTAAAAGGGGACTTCAATTTGCAATGAAGTTTTACGAGGCGCAGGAATGACGTCTGCGCCATTCGGAGAATTCTGTGACCAATTGAACTTCTCTTATGACGCAAGTGAATGAATCAAGTTAATTGGGTGGGCTAATTGTCCAATAGAATGAACGGATGCGAAAGGTCGGAGAATGTCGATCTGGTTGATCTGGCCAGGGCTGATTGGTCGAGGTTCGCGGCGCCCTCCGACAGGTTTCTGAGGATCGCTCGCGCGGACACGACATGCAAGGAAGCGGAAAACCAGCTCTAAGGCTAAAGCGCAGAGATATGTCCGAGAGTAAAATTTGTTTGCGAATCACATAATATGCGGTAAGATGTCCTTCCTAAAAATATATAAATAAGCATAAATACACTACGTGCATAGTCACACAGATTTGCGAGCCATCGATCAATGTACTTCAAACATTTGGCTATCTGACAATCTCTTTAAGTTATATGTTTCCGAAATTAGCAAAGTAAAAAATCTTGAGAGAAAGAGAGAGCGAGAGAAAAAGAAAGAGGGCGAGAGAAAGAAAAAGAAGCAATAGAAGAAGAGAGAAGGAACAGCGATATAAAGGAGCACAGCGAGAGAGAGACAGCGAGAGAAGAGACAGCGAGAGAAGGAGGACAAGCGAAGAAGGAGAGAGCGAGAGAAGGATACAGCGAGAGAAAGAGACACGAGAGAAGGAGACAGCAGAGAGAAGGAACACGAGAGGAGAGGGAAACAGCGAGAGAAGGCAGACAGGAGAGAAGGAGACAGGAGAGAAGGAGACACGAGAGAAGGAACAGCGAGAGAAGGAGATATTCAGAGGAAAGAGAGAGCGAGAGGAAGACGAGAGCGAGCAGAGAGAGAGCGAAGAAGAAAAGAGCGAAGAAGAAAAGAGCGAGAGGAAGAGAAGCGAAGAAGAGAGAGCGAGAGAAAGAGGAGCGAGAGGAAGAGAGACGAAGAGAAGAAGAGCGAGAGAAGAGAGAGCGAAAGAAGAGAGACGAGAGAAAGAGATAGCAACAGAAAGAGCGAGATAGAAGAGGAAATGTTAGGATTTCAAAAAAATGTATATGATACACGATATTTTCTAATGTTGGATTTAGGAAGAGCTTTCTACCACCACATTAAAATGGCTGTATATTAATTGTTTAGTAAAAACGTATATTCTAATGGAACAAATGAATACAATATAGGTGCAATCGACTGAGTATGGTTTCTCATTGTTTACAGGGGTTGTGACGAGAATTGTGTTGGATTTAGGAAGCGTCCTCAACCGCCTCATTAAAATGGCATTAATTGTGTGTTACAAACCTATACTCTGGTGGAACAGTTGAATACAGGTCAGGTACAAACGATCGAGAACGGTTTCACAATTTTTTCGGTGATCGTTACGCGCTTGGGGTTAAAGTTGAGCCTTCCGCCGCTATCTTAAAACGGCTGTATCTTCATTAATTTTCTGGAACGAACAGCAATTGTAGTTGAACAATTCTATACAAACGAGGTAGAAATGATTTACAATGTTTACAATCTTTTTACAATGGTTTTTACGAGGTTGGCACCACCACAATAGAAAGTGCTGTATCTTGTTTGGTACAAACGAATGCTATTGTGATACAAACGGGTACAGACGAATTTTTTCAGTGTTTTCGGCTGTGATGGCGGTACCAACTTGATGGACACAAAAATATACGGTGGACGGTCGCAATATGTTATAATATTAAGATAAATAGTCAATAAATTTGAGACTGTGAAAGGCAGATAAAGTATTGCGTATAGAAATGTAATTTGTCAGGATCAGAAATGTTTTAATGTTATGTTTTAGTGATAAAGAATTTGAAGTTAATCAAGTATATGCAAACAGACTTACTGTTTCTTTTATAATTTAATAAATATACTTTAATGGCCGGTGTTGCGTAGTCATCCCGGTCCTTATCTTTGTATGTACTTATTTTTTTACAACTGGCTAATATTTATTATTTTTAAATTAAGCAATTATAATACGCATTTTTGTATGGGTCTAGAATTTTTTATAAACGTCAATTGATATACTCACCTAGTACATGGACTGTATATTAATCCTATTAGAAACTGACGGCGAGAAGACATTTCCATTAATATTGTTCGCAATAAGCCAACCGCTTTTGTTCAGTACATAAAAATGAATTTTCATTAAATTTTCAATTACCTTCAATTCATTTAATTGTCTTTGAAACTCATTTTAAAAGTTAACGTAACAAATAAACGGAAATAAACAAAAAATAGAACACTTTGTAATATTTAAACATTAACATTTTTTAAAGAAAGGATTCTTTCATTTACTCTTGTCAAACATGACTATCTTCAAAATTTTAAAAATATAAGCTTTAAACATGTCGTTGTTCTTCTCACAAGACTTGTTATTTTTACAGCATATTTTTAATTACTGACAATTGCGACGTCACTTCTCAGTCATTTCCCGTGAAATGGCCTACTCACAAAACAACATAATTTTTTGTCGAGGTCTAAGTTTGCAAAGAGGTGGCACATTTTGTGTTTTTCCTCTGAACGCACTGCTGTAGAAAATAAATAGAAATATTTTACGAATTAAATTTTCGTAGGAATGACGTTTAAACCTTTTTGCGAAAAAATACCGTTTCCTTCAAATAAATAATTACACCTAAATTAAATTTAAAAAGATGTCTTTTAATGTGATGTAAATATAAATGTTGTAAACGTAATATTTAAATACTTAAAATATATTTTATTGTTTAAAATGCAAATTTTCAAATTAGTCCAAATCGTAAATTAATGTATTTCTATGTAAAATACTCATGTATTTCTAAATTATTTTGTATATATCTGCCAAATTTCAAAGAGGGACTCAGAAACCAACCATTAAAAAAATAGTTTGTTGACCGGAGCGCATACGTAGGCACCATCCGGACTGGCCATGCTCGCACGGCACCAAAGGCGCCGCGTCCAAACCCATAGCGCCGCGAGACTGGCGTCATTTCTTCAAGAAATTTTATTAACTGTATAAATAACCAACTGACACCGTTAGGGTCTGCCTGAAACAGAAAGAAGCCTTCATTCTAAGATTTATTATATTTAATTTAGCCCATTAAATCCCGTTAAGGGAAAGACCTCGTGATACAGGGAAAAAGAATAACCATTTCCTGCTAAGGGATTAACATTCAATTTCAAAATCCAATTCCAACATTCACACAACGTAATTCTTAGTCACAATTCACAGTTCTTAGTTCAACTGGTTCTGTGCGGCCCAGAGATTTCCTCGTTTGTTCTTGCATTCTTAAGACTTTCTCGAATAGTGCGTTGTCCTGTGAATTTAGAGATCATAGATAGCATTACAAGAATATCAGTACTATTGTTATTTCTATTATCTTAACACGAAAACTTATAATCGCAGAAGTGTTCATTTACGTTGTTACAACCAGCGTTCTTGAGAAGTTGGAAATTGTCGGTTTGCGGTCAACAGAAAAATATAAATCGGAAAAACAGGTTTTTCAAAATTTCTTCTAGTAACGAGTGAAGTTTTTTTTAAAAAAAGTGAGAATCGTCCTAACTTGTTAATGTCGCAAATATATTGAGCAGTGATAGTAACAGCGAACTGCGTCATTTTTTATATTTGCGATGGTTATAACGTATATTATATATAATATGTAAATATATAATTCGAAATTGTTATTTTCCAGGCGGAAAGGGAAAGGAATTCTCGCACACGTCCTTGGTGCGTTTGTTACGGTGGTGCTCCGGCATTCGCCTGGCGTTAACCAAACTGTTAATGAATGATCAATGCATAGCCAAAGCATCAAACAAAAGCAATGTGGAACATTGTGAAAAATACTCTAAAAACAGAATCTCTAAGAACATTGAACTTCAATGCAAAAATGTTCTGCGACCCACAAGCAGTGGCAAATACATTTAATAGACATTTCTCAGAAATTGAATAAAATTAATTCACGGCAACTCTTTAAATAATATACATTCAAATACCCACAATCAGCTATTGTAAACTTCATATACTATATCTGTGAAACATAACCACTTCTTAATGACAGGTATCTTCCCAGAAATTCTTAAAAAAGCAAAGTTAAGCCCTAATCAAAAAGTGCATCACTCACGATCTCATGAATTATAGACCAATATCCTTACGATCTGGATTCTCGGAAATTCTAGACAAGCTTTTTAATGATAGACTCAAAACGTTTCTCAATTCAAATAACATATTGACAGAGACCCAACATGGATTCAGAAATGGAAGATCTACAGACACAGCTATCTTCACCTTTCTAAATTACATTCTTGTTGCTCTAGATCAGAAAGAAATCCCCATCGGTTTGTTTCTAGATTTATCAAAAGCATTTGACATTACTGACCATCACATATTGTTATCCAAACTTGAATCTTTGGGAATTAGAGGCATTGCACATCAATCGTACCCTTCAAATCGTTGTCAAATAGTCACAATCAAGCATGTTAAGGATAAAAGGATTTATACCCATTTTTCCTAATTCAGAATGATAAATTATGGAGTGCCTCGAGGGTTGGTCCTAGGCCCTATACTATTTCTATTGTACATAACGACATGCTCCTGACCCTACGAAAGAGCAAATTGGTCGTATTTGAAGATGTCAGAAACATTATTATTAATGAAAATACCTAATAAACTCTACAAAAAGAAACACAAAGACCAGTAAAACTGAATCCCTAAACATTTGGAATCGACAATAGCCCAAAAAATAACTTTCCTTGGATTGACAATTCGAAATGATCTAAAATGTATCTTCCATATTACAGATCTAAACAACAAGCTTACTGTGTCATGTTATGCCATATATATCCTAAAGTCAAATTCTAACATAGATACACTGCGAATGGTGTACTTTTCAAATGTTCAATCGCACCTAAAATACGAAATAATACTCGTTTTCTGGGGAAATTCTCCAGAAAGTATTCACACTTTCATTATCCAAAAACGAATATTGAGAACAATGACAAACACTCACGAACATGAGTCCTGCAAACCACTTTTCAAAAAATTAAGAATACTACCAATTTTATCCATGAACAAATTTGAAAGATTTATCTTCACAAAGAATACACTTAAGGGAATCAAGGATTCTTTTACACTGAACACAGAAGTTCATAATTATGATACTAGACAACAAAAGCAATGTGCATGTTCCACACAGTGAAACTTCACTCTTTCAAAAACGTACCCTTATAAAAGTCATTACATTATATAACAAACTCCCTAGCGAATTTGAAATCTTAAACTCGATATACACATTCAAAAATAAAGTGAAAGCTTTCCTGTTAAAACGAACATTCTACAGTACAAAAGAATATATACATCATAATCACATATCCACATCAATATAAACTAGTTCTAATATTTTTGCATTATCTGTTGCATGGTTTGAACCCCCCCCTCCCCCACAAGCTGGTTGTTGCATATGAAGGACGGACGCAGTCTAGACAGATTGGACGGACGCAGACATAGATGAATCTCCTATGAATACATTTTTCTCATCATTTTCCTTTATTTCACTTTTTATTAATATTGTTTTTTATTTCAGTCTTGTTACACTACCATCTATAACATTAATTGCCATTCCATTATATTTTATTGAGTACGAGATTTGAAATAAATGTTAATTTGTGTCTTGCATTTAACTTTTGAAATATCTGTATTGTACATTGTATGATTATATAGGGATCCTGACTTGTCATACATGGCTTATGCTGTTTTTATGTGACAAAATGTATTGTTGTTGTTATTATTATTGTTGTTGATATTTTGTGATATTATTATTGTTGTTATTATTATTGTTGTTATTATTATTGTTGTTATTATTATTGTTTGTTATTATTGTTGTTGTTATTATTGTTTTTTTTTTTTATTGTCAATTTTTTTTTTGTTGTTTTTTTTGTTGTTTTTATGTTCATTGTTATTGTTATTATTATTGTTGTTTTTATTGTTATTGTTTTTATTAACGTTATTGTTGTTATTATTTCAACGCGTCAGTTTACTCGGCCTGTACAGCGTGCTGCAACAACCGAGGCCGTGACGAGCGCGCCGCGCGTGCGCAGGTGCGGGGGCGGGGTGCAACGCGACGCAGCTGGCGCGCGGGGCGCTGGCGTGCGCGGACGGGCGCTGCGTGGGCGCGGCGGCGCGCTGCGACGGCATCGCTGACTGCGCAGGCGCCGAGGACGAGAGCGTCGGCGTCTGCGGTGAGTGCCACCTCTTTACGCATGTTACAGTTACATTTGCTCCAATCCTTTGAATAGTTTTCGTTATCGCTCCTTGTATAAACTATATATACATAATTGTCACCATCCCGTCACCAATTATTTGAACAAATTTAATTATTAAAATGAATTGTTACTCAGTAACGTGGTCACAATTTGAATTTCATTACGATTCTCCGAGCGAAATTTTGTCCAACAAGGTGACGGGATGGTGACAATTATGTATAGTAACGCATACATGTTTTTACATTTATCAATTTTTTCTGAAATTGCGTCTGTGTGCATTGTTCAAATCAATACGAGATGACCTTACCTGGGGAGAGTGCTGGCAAGATTATCGAAGCTAACATACGTCGCGCGGAATGGTCATGGCTTCAAAATTCGGCAAAGAAAACACAATGTAGGTAAATTCTCATTTGTAAACAGAAGGAAACAAAATTGGAACGAAAGGAAAAAAATTCCTTGAAAGAGTGCTGGAAAATGTCCCTCAGAATTTGTAAACATTTTGAAGTTAGATTAAATAAGTTGTAATTTTTATTAGAATATGTAAAAATTAATTTGTTTGTATTATTATTATTTTATATTAGTTTACCTTTAGTCTGTTGGGGTTAATACATTAATTTTGTAAAATTGTATTAGGTAAAAATTAAATATTATGTTTGTATCTGTAGTAAATATTTAGAAAACGCTACCACCTGAAATATTGTATTTCTAAGAAGCAAAATAAATATCCTACTTGTTTCCACTACATTCAACCATTGATATAGTAACAAATTAAGTTAAAAATATAAATAAATTAAAATTATGATTAATATTAAATTATGATTTAAAGAAAAATATCGAGCAGTTTTTGTAAAAAAAATCTGTTTTAAAAGAATTAACACTGCTTATATTTCAGCTGAATAATGACGCAAAACACGCGTAATTTAAGTAAGATGGTGCATAATGTAATTTCAAGATGTCTTGAAACGACATATTTTTTACAAAAAATATTTATCTTCAATGTTTGACCATGACGTCTAAAAAAGTAAAACTTTCACAATTTTCGATAATTCTGACAACGAAAATGACACTAACGCCATTCTTTTAAGGGTTATTTACAATTTACGGAGGACAACGTTTCATAAAAACTAGTGGTGCTACAGGATGGCACAGACTTTTCTGTATTAGTTTTCAGTTTCCTTTGGTCTCAGCTAACAATTCGGACTTGCCACATACTCTTGCCAGATGCCATCTATCGTCGCCCAACATTTTTTGGAAATATTCTTAATTTTTAGGTGTCCAAATAGTAGAACGAAAATATTATTTTAAGAATGTCAAAGAATAGTAAAATCTCGTCATAATTGGCAATTTTCCTTGAAAAATGTAGAGCCGAAAATGGCATTTAAACGCTACTCTAAATTCGAAATTTGAAGCTGTTTTTAGAGAAAAAATTTGAATTTTCAAAAAACGCTAATAGAAGTAATTTGAAGCACATTAACTCACAAATACAATAGGGTTTAAAAATTGTTGTAATTTGCATATTATCGGCGTGAGAGATATTTTAAAAAACTACCTTAGTGTAATTTTTTTTAAAAAATACCCCAAAATGAACTTTACTTCATATTAAAGAGTATAATTAGCACTATGCGTTCAAAAAATTTGAAGAAAAAAGTTTGAGACCATTAATGAGAAAATTGCATTTTAGCGTTTCTAAAATTGCGGGATTTTTAGCCAGTTTTCACAGAAAGCTGATTTTTCGAGAAACTGTATTTGACATTATTTTAAGCACTTACACTCATAAATATAATAATGGAAAAAATCGCCGCTAATTTAATATAAACGATGTGAGAGACAAGTTAAAAAATTAAATTTTTGTAAATTTTGAAAAAACAAACTACTATAGCAAGATGGCGTTCATGTCATATTGTGGAGTACATGTTTCACTGTCAATACCAAAAGTTTAAAGAAATAATATGGAGCTGTTTCTAAGAAAATGTTTTCGTTATTTTTTAAATTTGCACCTATTGCACGCAACATTGTGCGAAAAATTAAAAAAAAAGAAAGAAAATGACTCTAATAAAAGAACTAACAATAAGAACCAATTTTATTTGAAGTGAAAATATTTATTTTCAATTCTGTAGTTGTAGGAAGACGCCGCAAAAATTCAAACATTTGCAATTTTAAAAATTCAGATTTAAGCGTCAAAAAATGACCTCCGCCCTCTTAATAAGTGTATTTTACTCTATTCTTACAAGAAATTTAAAGAAAAAATTGAGCAGGTTTTGAGAACATTTTGAAAGTGTCCCGGGGGCTTCGTGTAAAGTACCTCGTGTGAAACCAGACCGGGGAATACTCATGATGGGAAAAATAGTACGTGTGGTTTATGCGCTAACCGGTGTTCAGACTGACGGACCCACGGACTGACGTTTTGCCGTCAAATGGTTTTTAAGTAATAAGGACCCCAAAACGGGGATTCTGGTTTCACCACATGTTAGAGAATTTTTTTCTTATTTTGTAACTGGATTTATCCACTTTTTCGTTATTAAGTCCCGGCAATGAATTTTTTTCTGCCGAAAATCTGCCGTTTTTTCGCACAGCATTACATAACTTTACCTATACTACGTATATTGCATCGTATATATGTGTGTTTGCGGGAAAATAAAGAGAGTTGGAGAAATACAGCAGCCCTGTGTTAATCCTTTAGAAATTATTATGTCATCCTATACTTGTCCGTTTACTTTCACAACTCCGTTACTGTCTTTGTACATTTCCTTAGTTGTGTTAAATAATTTAAAATTACATTTATGTTCTAAAATTTTAAAAAAATCTTCAATTGATAATGCCGGTATGTAATTTTTTTGACGTTAACAAACAATAGATGACATTCTCTTCCACAGACTTTCCTTTTTTCTAATATTTGTTGGATACAAAAAATGTTATCTACACGTGAACGGCAAACCGCAAACCGTTGGGTTTACCAGATTTTCTATCTCTGAGTCAATTCTTCCTTTAATTATTCTCTCGTACAGTATACTTATAGAACTCGTGACCCTAAGGTCTTTAGTTTTCACATTTTGCTTTATTGCCTTTTTTGTTAATCGGTATATTTTCGGCTTTTTTTGCATTTTTGAGGAATTGCTCTTTGAAAAATGATGCATTTATTAAATAGTTTTACAATAATTTCTTTCATTTGATCCGGAGAGTGTTTTAACCGTTCAACCGGGATCCCTCCTTTGCCTGGGGATCCATTATTTTTCTACCTTCTCGGAGCGGTATAGACCATTTTCATAAAAACGGTTCAGTATTTCATAGAAATTGCCAGTATGGACGAGGTTTTGCTATTCTTTAATATTCTTAAAATAAAATTTTAGTTCTTGTCAAGAAACTGACAAATTAAGATAATGTCCAAAAGTGGACTTTTGGGCCTCGATAGATGGATGGTAGCAAGAGAAAGTTTGTATAGCATGCCGAGACCAAAGAAAATAGAAAATTAATACGGGAACGTCTGTGCAATTTATAGCACCACTAGTTCTCTTTTGTTTAATAGAAAATTTTTTGCAGGAAGCAAGCTGGTGTTTATAGATCTCTCTTAAGCCATGGGTTATTCGTGTGGTCCGTTGCTGCGACCCACAGTGGCCTCGGGACATCTCCCCACAGGGCCCAGCAAGGGGTCCGTCCGATCGCCAGTCGGCAGTACGGCACCCGACGGGATTTTCACTGACTGCTCCAGGCAGCCTTCGCCAGCTAAAACAAGGTTCAGGCCTCCATCCTAATCGCTGGCCTGGAGAACCAACCCGTTTCTGTTCTGAACTCTGCATGAGCCGATAAGTCCAAAACTTCATGGCTCTTCCCATTCTACTTACTCCATCTCTGAACGTTGCTAACATAGACACTCTCGAACAGTTAAAATTGGAGGCTCAAGAAATCTGGAGCCGAGAAGGCTTCTTGCATCATTTGTTCACCACGCTACACTTGCGCTGCACCGAAGTACATGGCTCTCATTTGAATTCACCTTTTTATTCAACTCTTCATTGCAATACACTACACTTAGTTTACTAATATATCATTGTGTCAGTAAGTAGAGCCAAGAAAGAATGAATGACAAAAAACGACCGTTTCAATTGCTTCGGGAAAATATCACGATGATTGCTGGCACACTGTGTCGTTCCATTTCTCTACGTGACCACCACGAACGCAGGGCCAACGCGAAGAACAAAGCCCTTGCGAGGCATCCCTGAGGGAGAACAGGTGTACGATGTCGCATCGGACGAGGCGCACGCGGCGCTGACCACAGGGGCCTCTTGCGGCGGACCGGCGAACTTCCGTCGCTCGAGGGAGCCAATGAGGAGCGAAGCGTAGTCACTCTGAGCTCGTTAACTTTCCGCGCGCCCTTGCTAATCTCTTCTCTGAATAACTTTGCCGCTTCGGAACTTCCGCGGGCGAAGCACCCCGACGAAGCCCCACCCGCACGGAGATATTCGTACAAGCACGCGTGGAACACGCTTCGAGAAAGTTGGCAGCCTTTCCATATCTCGGATCAACACGAAATTGAGCCGGTTGCAGGTCGGTTTCCGTTGCATAACTACTAGCTACTTGTTGTCGAGTTTGGTAGCTTGTACAGAACTCGATTAGTTCAAATGATTGACTAGTAAACTGCGCTATCAGTTGTGAACGAGTTACCTGAACGACCGAACTACTTTAATGGATGCTCGCTATCTAGTTTAGTAACTTAAAGCCTTCATCACGCTTAAAGCGATTGCTTGAAGCAACTGAGAAATTCTGGGAGAAGAAATGGTAGGGGATTGAAATAATTGATTATTTTTTCCCAATCTTAATATTTATCAGTTGCATTTCAATGCCAATCAATGCCGATCCAAAAAACATCAAAAGAGGTGAGGGAGGGTTGAACGGTGTACTTCAGAATAAATTGCAAAGTAATTCAAGAAATTTCTTAAAATATATTTCAAAAAATAATTCTTCACATATTTAGAAGTATGTTTCAATAATTTTCTGCAAGTCTGGATTAAAATATTTCTAGTTTTCAACATTTAACAAGAGTATATTTGTTTAGAAGATTCGCTGTACTTAAGAACCTTTCCGCAGAGGGCCGACATTAACAAAATTATTTTAACAATTATTCGCTGTTGTTGCTGCGAATGCACAACTGTAAGGCTGCACCTTTTTATAAGTAGTTCTGATTGTAGGTGGTTTTCACAAAGCCACTACGCAGGCGATGCGAACATCCGACTTGAGTTAAACATAAAGTCTTTACTTAAAAAGAGTTAAAAAATACGCTTGGAAATGACTTCCAGCATTTATATGCGATTGTTCATGATAAGATTTTTTGTAGTTATATCATTTCTGACCTAGTTATAATCGAGGAGTTAATTGTAGTAGCCGGGCTCTCTAATGGTCTTATTACAAAATGACAATTCATTCAAAGCTCTAATATTATCCGTATGACATGAGACTATCACAAAGATAATTGATACTTTCAATGTATTTTGCCATCTTTTTATCCAACAGATATAGAATAAAATCAATGTTGAAATGTTTCAAATCTTGTCCGTTGGCTACAACTACTGATGGATCAAAAGGTGACAAAATATATTGTTTTGAAACCAAAGGCGAATTTTAAATCGTTTTACAGAGATAGGCAGAACTTAATTTATCTTACACTAAGAAGTAACAGACGACTACGCTCTTGGATTGTGAAGATGAATAGAAAGAAAAGAATGGACCTATAGGTTTTTCAAGTAGGTTCTAGATAAGATTAAAATTTATAGGTATAACGCTGGGCTAATTTGCGTTGTACTCAGTAGTCCGAATTGTAGCAGGATTAGAAAAAATAAAATTATGTATTCGCATCAGCACTTTTTCCTTTCTTCGGCTAATACATTTCATTAACAACATTCACCAAAAAAGTGCTCTAATGGACAGTGTGAAAACGTATCCCGTATATTTGGGCAATTCTAGTCTCTATAATACTGCACAAAATTTGTTGATCCGTTGTTGCTTCCGGATATGGGTTGTTATTATACCGTATCTCCTGTCTTCTGCAATTCAAATAGAATTCCACTTTATTTCCTTGTGTCGAGAAGCGAAATAAGAAACTGTTGTCTTTGGAGGAGTTGTCTTTCAACACCGGATAAATGTGGCAATCTCATGGACAGCAGCGAGAATGAAGTTAATGCAACCTCACATTTATGAGTTCCTCTTTCGGACATAACACTGACCCCGCGAATTTAAACATTTAGATCGTTGCATAATGTTTAAGTAATGATCATTTATATTTCTGACACGCTGATTCCGGAAGTGAACTCCGTTTCTCCTTATCAAATCGGTTGTTTTTTTTTCAAAATAAAAATGAAAATACGAGAAATATGAGACACGCAGAGGCAAGATTACAATTCATTTAATATATTATGGAAGGAATGCTTCTTTCCTATTACTTTTACTCATTTAAACTACTATATTACACGCTTATGAACATAACATAGAAGTATTTAATATTTTGCTTATACAGATTTGAAGAAAAACATCATAAAGGGACCAAATTCCTCACAAATTATTGAGAATAGTAAGACCTCGGTTTTAATATTATAAGGTCTCATCATAGTTTAAAAACTTCTTTGCCTTGCTTTTCGCGTGTGAGATGTATTGTATCTTGTCTGTTTAGTAACCAACAGTAACCTGGAAGCATGTCTCTGTTCCATTTCCCTTGATATCTGCGTTCCAATTCATTTTGATCCTGATGGAATCTCTCTCCTTGCTCTTCGCACAGCGCTACTACATATTCAGGGAAATAGTCCAGATGTGAACGTTTTAAGCTCATTTTGCAGCACAAATATTGGAAAAAATAAGCAATCTACCCACCTTTTGTTTGTAGTCTGAATTCTTTTTGCTGCCAAGATAGTTTTTATCACATTCCGCAATGATTTGCATACGGATTGTTCTGCAGCCAACATAACATCTTCATCAGATTAAATCAATTAGCATCAGAAGTTTTCTGATATCTGAACCTGTGAAGATACCGTGTTTGATTGTGACATTACTCATGTCAGGAAATCGATGCCACAGGTACTTAAAGCATTCACCTTCATTATTTAGAGCGTTAACGAATTGCTTCGTAAGCCCAATTTTTATATGAAGTGGAGGAAATAGTATATCGAACTTATCTACAAGAGTTCATTGGTTTATGTTTTTCGAGCATACAATCCACTGTCTACGTGGCCATTCTGTTCGGGTCCAGTAGTGTAACGTGTAACCTTGCTCGACTGCCCCACTCGGACACCCACCTAATAGGATCCCTATGACTAAAATTACCACAGACTTCTCATTTGGGTTCCTGAAACTTCAGTTTACACAACATAATCTCAAGTCCATTTGTTTCTCGCGTAATAACAGAACGTGTAATGGGACTAGATGGAAGTTTTTCATTGTGAAGCAGGACCTACTTCAAATTACGCTTGGAGACTATTAAAGGTCTCCATTTTGTAGGGTCGTATTGTGGTAATCCTAGTTTCAGAAAACCTCCGTGATGTTGCAGCAAAAAACCAAAGTTCTGTCTTTATAAAACAAGGTGTAAATTATTGTTCGTGATATATGTTCCAGTAGTACGGCGTCCCTGGTGCCAACATGTTCCTTTCACGAAGTTCGTCGCGAGTATCTCGAAAGATTCCTTTGTAAGGCTAAAATCTTGAACAAAATAATTTAATGCACTTTTCTTGAAAAGCTTCGGTTTCTTTTTAACATTTCAATCGAGAAATCAATTAGATTAAGACCAGAATAGAGACTGTGTTTTAAATTTGCTTGGAGGCACAATAATATTTTGTTCGTGTTGTTAAATCCCTTCACCTTCACAGAAAAGAAGTTTTCAATAAGTACTGTGTTCTGTAGGTTGTTGCAACCCTATTGGAATTCGAATCGGCAACTCTGTTCCGTCTCCCTTCATTCACTGTCGTAGCTGCTCTATATACATGTTCTACAAGCCCTACGTGGTGTCCAGGGCTATCATGGTCTTCCAATTTGATGATAAAGTTGGCGGTTGTTGGTCTTCATCACGAACTCCGTTATTTTGCATTGCTGTCGTATTGGCACGAAACGTTCACGCTGATAACCGAATGTATCGGGAATGTTCTTGCGGCCAAGACAGGACATGTTAATGTAATTTTTATAATGAGATAATATATTTTATTGAAATATTGATTAATCATCCTATGTCACTCACTGAAGAACACTTAAGAAGTCAAGAATCTCTTTTCACTAGCAAGGACTCGGACTAGCGGACATATCCCAACAAAATGTCGCCACTCAGCCAAATCTACAGCATTGTACCGTGTTACCGTTTCTAAACTTCTGTGTATTGTTCAGAGTTGTCAGATGGCTGCAGGACATTGACTTAATAAATTAATCTGGAAATCTTAATTAAAGCAACTCCTCCTTGCAACCCATAAGAAGCACATTAGTGCACGAATGTGAAAAAAATTAATATGTGTTTTTTGAAAAAGTATTATGTGATGTGGGAAAAATAATATCATATCCTGGTTCAGGATGCAAAAGTAATTCTAAAAAGCAATAGATGTCGGCAATGAAACCATCGCATGGCAGTGTTATCATCGCTTTATAACAAATGCGAGGATACCACGAGACTTTTTATCTATAGTGACTACTGTAATGGACCACACAGGCGCAATTATACGTGTAACGCGCCGCTGTGAGTCACACTATCGTAGAGGGGGTTGCCATCACACTTAAGGTGCGATGTTCGTTTCCAGACACAGGATGCATGCGATGAATTGATTTAAGATGGCGCCAAGCGTATGCGTTACCTGTGATGTGGGCACCGGCGTTGAGCCATCATCAGGGGTGGGCACCCTGGGTCGAAGGATTGCTTTTACTTACTGGCTATAAATAATACAATTTTTGTGTGATAACCCGACCAAAATGATGGGGACACGTATATTGCAATAGAAAATTGCCTCATTTACATTACTGTTCCTTCTAGTGCTTTGCTCTGGTTATTGACTAAATAGGCGTGAACACTTACAAAAATGGTGATGATTGAAATTCTGCTACCTCACTCGAAAGGATTACACGTCCATATATCGGCTGGCGGCAGCAGAGGGCCCGTTGAAGTACAATGGAAGTCTCCTGTGGTCGGCTGGAACACGACGCCTGGCTGAGCTGGAGATCGTCCACGGTCGTCCGCGGAATTGAAGCGTCCGTTTTTTGAGGCGCGGGTCTCAGGTCGTCATGCATCGCCTGGACCGCGTATTATCATTGGCAGCCGAATAATTATGCTGCACACCCTCTCGTGTAGTTTATGGGTGCTACTCCTACTGTCCTAACCCGGCATCCGGATTAAATTCCGATGCTGGAATAATGGCTGGTAGGACCTGGGGACTCGCGATCGTTTTCGTGTGGCTGTAGTCGCCGTTGAGCACGAACTCTCTTTAATAGTCGACCGCTCGCTCCAACAGTCTTTCTCCAATTCTCAATCTTTCTAGTGCCGTTCGCTCACCCGATTCCCGTCCCCACCCCTCTCGCAAAATGCCCGTCATATCACGCGCCTAGCGCGAAGCTAGTCTTGTACGGAGCTTCGTGATTTATTGTCACGTAGGAATTTCTGGTGGCTACTCTCGCTTATTAATGTGACACTTCCAGTAGTAAGTCGCCTACTGCTACACACAAAGATGGAAGGGTGCGTGTCGGGGCGGACGCTCGCTGGGGAATACTGGGTTAGCGGCGCACACGCAGCTGCGCGTGTCGAATTGTTGTCAAACGGCGCTCTTCGCCTCGGAAATATGTTAATATGAGCGTAACGCAAGGGGTCGCGCTGTGCGATGGTCTTAACAACTCATTGCACTACATTTTACCATAAACGCGAGAGGACACACAACACACACACACACAGACAGCCTTCAGAAGCTTGTTTTCTGTGCTAAAATAGAAACGTTTATTCGACCTACGTCCTCATTTTGCCATCTTCAAGAACGATAAATATATTAACACGAACGAACTAATAAACGAATGTTTTTTGCAAAAAATTTCTGGCCTTAGAGATAGAGAATAAGTTACTCGATATCTGATTTACGTGATAATTGATTATTATGGTTTTGTGACCATCTTACACAGTTTTCGCAAAACTAATATTGGACATTTTAAGAAAAAACCGCTTATTTTTGAGTGGAGGAGTGTACCGATTCTGGTATCGAACTGTGCTCAAAGACGTCTGGCCAGGCCTTCCTGAGGAGCCCGGGGGACACAGCTCGCTGGCGGGCGTGGCTGGAGGGGCCCCTAACTCCTTGTGGGAAACCGCGAGTCTGGACGCGGCGGGGCGGGGCGGGGCGACGAGCGGATTAGAGCGAAGGTCAGGGCGGACTAATGTTCTTTGCTTAGCGGAGTGTCGAGTCGATTACGCGGAGCGCAGCTCTCGTCGCCCGCACCTAACGCGCGCAACTCGCCGGGATTTACGAAGAGGTCGGGGCTAATGGAATATGCATGTCTGATGCGTTTACGGAGCCGAGGGACGGAACCCCAAGGCTTTGTGTTGTCTTCGTTCTGACCTTGTTTCCACCGCTGCACGGACAAAGGATTGGCCAAGTGGAGCAGTGAGGAACTTGCAATGAAATACCAAGAACAAGGAGCAGGAAGATAATTTCTTCTGGATTATTAATTTTTGAAACGCATAGAATAATTGTGCCAATAGAAAAAGCAATAATGTAAAGAACAATAAAAGTATGTATTAATATTTTTTATTTTATATCATATGTGTCACAACATGAAAGAAAGGTCGTATTGGTACTAAAACAAAATGTCCAGACCTACCCGCACCAAAATGAAACAAAATTGTGATGACAACAAACCACGGCGTCATCAAATATTGTAAATTTCGACCCGATAGTTTAGGAGCTGCACACTTTTGCGATTGCTCCTGCATACTGGTGCTCTGAATATGAGCAGACCCGTCAACCCGCTCGTTTCAGAAACACGCCGGTAAAACCCACCCGTATGGGTACTCGTGTCAGAGGGTCACACGTATAATATGTCGCGGGTATCCATTACCATATTGATGCTAATTTATCTAATTGGTATTTTTTAAAAGTATTTTTTAAATATTTATTTATCAGGTTTAAATAACTGATAAAGAAATTAATTCATCTGAATTGTTATTTCTATTTAAGAATTGCGCAATTTCTTTCCAAAAGGTCGGAAAGCACGATGGGGACAAAAAAGGACAAAGATAACTTAGGACGAATAACATAAAAGGACGAAGAACCAAAAAAGACGAAGAGACGAAAAGGGAGAACAGGTGAAAAGGGAGAACAGGCGAAAAGGGAGAACAGGCGAAAAGGGAGAAAAGACGAAAAGGGAGAAAGGACGAAAAGAACGAAAGGACGAAAGGACGAAAAGACTAAAAGGAAAAAGAGAAGAACGAAAGTGTCAAAAAGAAGAGAACAAAAATGCGAAAAGAATGAAAAGACAAAATGGACGAATTTACGAAATCGCAGAAACGACAAAAACGCGAAAATGACGAAATGTCAAAAGGACGGAAAGAACGAAAAACGTAAAGGACGAAAAGGATTAGGTCAATTAAAGCAAACATATTTTATATTTTTATGAACTCAAGAAGGGAACCTGTTCCGCGGATTTCGAGGATTTTGCAATGCAGTATGTCGTAACACGAGGCTTCCCCCCAGTTGTAAGATCAAAAGTCCCTGGAACGAGTCCCTGTTGATACCTAGCTCTTCCAAGTAGAAGAAAACTGGACTGCGCATGCGCGAAGAGTGGCGGGGGGGAGGGTTTCTTCTCTTCGCGGCCAACTTCCCCGCCTGAGACTGCCGCCACCGCCGCCTGGGCGTGCGGGGGCAAGACGGCCTGACCCTCCCGAACCCTAGTGTGTTGAAGGCTCGCATCTCTGTGTATCCTGCCATGTTGAACGACTTTTGGGCGTGAAAAAATCCATGTCTAAAGAGATGATATTTCTTCCCTTCTCCTCGCGTAATGTTCCCCTCCTAAACAATTTCGGGTGAAATCCTATCTTCCCAACCACACAGACAAACTTGGACACCCTTCGACCCAGGGGAGGGGCGCGTTGACCAATCGCTACGGTCATTCCTATTGATTGGCGCAAAATCCCACGGGGCGGGAAAGAGGCTGTTCCCGGAGGCTGAGTATCGACTGTTTACGTGTGAGTCGGAAATATCATCTTTCGGAGAGATTTCGCTAACGCGTACCTCACGACGGAAAAATATTTTTAACCGGATGTTTTCGATCGAGTATTGGTGTCAATAGACCAGTGAAAAATTACTAGGTTAAAAACAATTGTACTAACATTTTGTTATCAATTTGCAACTCCTACCAAAACTGGTCTTTTGAAATGTTCGACTCAAGACTCAATTTGTGGACCCTCGCCGATAATTATGGCGCACGTGTTGGAATTGTTTATAAAATTGTTAATTGTTTGCAAAATTGTTAATTCGCGTTTTTCTGTTCTGGGACATCGGGGGATACTTCCAGCTTTAGAGTACCAAATTTGAAATTGTTTATAAATTTGCAAATGTTGCAATTTTTTCAACATGTCTCCTCTAAATCCCCTTTAAACGAAATACAAAATTCCGCAATCCGATCGGTGCTTACAACTTCCGATCTCGAGATATTTAATTGTTTATTAGAACTTAGCATCTCGTAACATCCCCCCATTTTTGCACTCCTTCCGTTCGCTCTCCGCACACAAGAGTACTGAAAAGAGAGGTTTGCAATGACTCGCTTCGATTGTTTGCTTCGTTCGCTTTATGCCGGGGTGGAGGCGATATCGCGGCCTCCGAAGCGCCTCGAGGAGATAAGCAGTGCATCGGAGAAAAAGATTAACTTTACCGTTTCTTAGTAAAGATGTGACGTTTATTGGTTGTTTCGTGGGATCACTGCAGTAACAATTTCTGTCTTACAGCAACTACGACTATTTTTTTTAGATTAAACCTTTCCTTTTTATTCTAAACAGCCTTTAAAACTCCCATTTCAATATTTCAATTTTTAAGTGTTATTAGCATATAAACAAATTATCTGGAAAATTTAATACCTTCAAAAGAACCAGTTTTATGGCGAATATAACCAGAAGCCATATTATATATTTTTATCTTCTCTATTCAATAGCACAACTTGCTTTGCTATATATTTACCAGCTAGAAAGGAAACTATTGATAAAGATATATTGCAAAGTCCATTACGGCGAAAGGCTGGCTCAAGAAGCAACAGCGCAGGCTGCGCAGCTGCGCCTGGGGAGCCGGCGCACGCACGGACAGCCTCCCCTCACTCCCTTCAATATTCTGGAACCTTTCAGTGGCTCTGGTTCGCGTGACTTCGGGAGGAAAATTAAACGAAGGTTAATTTACTCATAAATGTAAAAAAAATTAAATGTCTTCAAAACTAATCGCTTGTCTTAAAAAGTATTGCTATTGAATGAGTCCAAATCATTAATAGGTTCTCACTCTAGAATGCCTCGAAATTGCAGATATGAAGACTTCAATCCGAGGTCGGCGTTAGGGAATTTTTTTTAATTGGAAATTTACGTATCTTAAAGAAATTGAGTGAGATGGAATTGCAATTTGACAAAATTGTAGTAATGATTTCAAATTTTATTACTTCAGTATGGAGATATTGTAGTAGGGCACAATTTTAATAGCGCAAGTAAAATAAAAACATAAACAAATTTCAAAAGGGTTTTGAAGTAATTTTTGCTGTTAAGTAAGTTTAATGACTGTTTTTTATTGAGAATATTAAAAAATTAGCTAGTGGCCTCAAATTCATTTTCTTGCCAACATTCGACCCAATGACCATCCGTTCAGGCTGCGGATATTTCCTCCCCCCCCCCCACGTTTAGTTGTGAATATTTTACGCATTAAAAATTCATCCCATGACGAATATATATTTTTTACCAAGAGGACGAATCACAATATACGAACGTGAATCTAATCTTATGACATTGCTTTAATCATTTTGAATGTCGGTAAAACGCCTTAAAACTCACCAATTTCCGGGATATTATATCGTCAATTGGATAAATGTAAATGTTTAATACATTGGTGAAATAATAAGATGTACAAGATAGGATCCATTCATGTCCCCAACAGAGGTTTGAGATTTTAAAAATGTTGTTAGACTGATAAAGTTAAAAAACTAAGGGTCATTGATTAAGCTGAAATATTAAAAATAATGAGCCCACTTTTATTAAAAGGAAAATAATTTTATTAATTTAGGTGAAAGTACCCCCTTTTTTACCTGAAATTGAAATATTTAATTAATTAATATGTTAACAAATTGCTTGTTGATGTGGTTGCAATATCGAAATTAAAAATTGAATCAACACATCTATCCATTAAATATGGTGTGTATAGGTGATTAATTTTTAAAACATTGTCATGAAATGTACCTGAGAAAGCGAGAAATCATATCGCGAAATGCAATAGTATATAGTGTAATGCATTATTGCTAGCCTTGCATGAGATGGTGGGCAAAGTTAGCCTCCCTAATAATGGATTCCCTTCCTGCTTCAAAAATTATGCAGTCAAAAACATGGGAGTATACATCAGTGGAATACTGCGGAAGATTCCTAACGAAAGCAGTCATTGGTAGAAGCAGGACCGGTTGTGAGTCTTGGACTGTCGTGTTTGCATGTCAGGCTACAAAAGCGGTTCACCTCGACATAGTAGAAAGCACAGATCAATTGATTGCGGCTCTAAAAAGAATCGGGTCCCGCAGGGGCTACCTCAGAATCATTTACTGAGATATTGCGAAAACAGTTGTGAAAGCAAAACGTATTTGACTTGGCTTTCAAGCATTTTTAGCACACAGCAGGAAAACATTCCTCGCAGCACTCTGATACTGGGTTTTATCCGGGCTTCTTTGGAATAACAATAATAATAGTAATAGTAATAATATCTTTGCCGCACAGGGTATGCTAATATATTAAGAATTTATCCACGGCCTTTATTTGTACAAAAATTATAAACACTTGCTTTTTTATTTATGTAATTAACATATTATTCTATAAGGAGCCCGAATTTTTATTATCACGGAGTATTTATAGGTGTGGGTACGACAGATCGTCTGTACGGATTTCCGATGACGAAATATTTACGTACACGGGATTACTTATTCTAACATGGACTCGGAAATTCTCTAGATCGTCCTCTGAAATAAATATAGTTACAATATGACGATCAAATACAACGTTGTAAAAACATACATTCATGCATACATATTTTTCTCCTATTTGCGTTTTTATCACAATAGCAACATTTGAATAACGTACCCCTTTTCATAATTAATGTAAATATAAACAAAGGTGTTTACATTGTATTAAGTAAACCCTCCCCTTTCTTTGCATGCTGTGGCCAAATTATTTCTCCAATTACAAATTTCTCTCTCTTAAAAAATTAAAAACAACTTAGTGTTCCTACATTCTTTTCTGCTGCCCAGAATGTCCCCGCAATGTTACTTTCCTTTTTGAGGCAGATGCCATGAGCTTTGCCGTTGGCCGACGTTCCTTTCCATTTCCATCCTACAAACAACTTCCCTCTGCGAGCGTTTCATCAGCACATCCTTCCACTACAAGTCTGCCCGAGCCCTCTCTCGTTTCGAGTAGGGCGCGTTCGTCTCCTGTTTTTCCTGCGCGAAATATTTCCCAAACACGTTTCTTCCTGCCACTGTATGTGCCCCTTTATCAGTTTCTCCAATGCGATCTCCGCTCTCATTGGATACACTCGCATTTACCTCTGACTCTTTATTCTTTGAACTACTTAGCTGTTATTTTCTAACGTTTGAATCTGTTTACACGGAAATGGCTAAAGTGTCCCTGTTTTACATTACCTATTCCACTCCCTATATTTCCCCACTACTGATTCTGCTGCATTCCTTCATGTTTATATTAATTATATGCGACGTATTAGTTTATGGGTCTTTTACTCCACTGTTGTCATCGCCATTTAATATTTCTTTAAATATTAATTTAATCTCACTACCCTTGTGAATCATCACAGTACATGGAGTAGAATGGCAGTTTTGCCCATTTTGTAGTGGACTGGCAGAGACGGCTGTAGGCTCCTTAAAAAACCATTTAAACTCTCATTTAAGCAAAATTGTATTTCACTTTCTTAATTCCATACTTTGTTGACACAGATAAACATATGTTAAACTCACGACCCTTGGCTGCTTGCTCTGAGGAAGATACCTGAGCCTTCATCGTAACTCCAAATTATTTAATATATGGATATTCTCTCAACTCACTGGCTTTCGATCAAGAATCAAAGCAGGAATTGTCATCACCCCGAAGTCATCACACGGTGAAAAGGCATTGTTTGGAAATTCTGGAGTAGAAATTATCGTACCTCCCTACAAGCTTGGACAAAATGGAAATCTGTTTCTCCAGATCGGAAGAAAGGTGATCTGGTCATTTTTATTGAAGATTCTCCTCCGCCTCTGTGAAAAGTTGGAGTGATCATTCAGACTTTCCCTTACTCTGCAAGCAATGTTCGAACGGCACAGGTCAAAACAACGTCAGTCCCGACCACAAGACTGGAACAAAAATTATGTATTTTACCTAGAAACTTTAATTCTCATTCTACGTATCACTCACGGGACATATCATTTTCAGGTATTGGCATGGGCTTTGGCGTTCCGGGTATCTAATGCTACCCGAGCACCGACAGCCTCCACAGAAATTTCTTGCTTTTTTCCTTTTGCTTTTCTTACAAAATCAAAATAAAATTTGCCTAAACACTATTTTTACAGTGTTAATATCGCTCGCTGCTGCTAGGATTCTTATATGTCCAGTCAGTAAAACGTCAGAATTGGGCAACCTTTCAAAATAACATACTCCAGACGCTCTGTCCAGTAAAGCAGGAGTGGTGATGATAAGTGCAAAGTGCAAGATGAAGCAAAGTGGTGACTTATAAAGGTGGCATAGGTCTTTTTTCATTGGTAACTCTTTTTTCACGGTTAATTTTCAAAAATTGTAAATTTGTTTTTCTGGAACTTCCTTAAATTACACTACTGAAGATATTTTTTCTTTGAATAATATTTGTTGTCCAAAATTAGTTCTTTCATTAAAGTCATGCATATATTTTGAAACATTAATATTTTTCGCACAATATTGCCTGCAATATATGTAATTTAAAAAAAAAGAAAACAAGATTTTCTCGAAAACGGCTTCAAATTTGTTCTTAATGTTTTCGGTATATATATATATATATATATATATATATATATATATATATATATATATATATATATATAGTGCAAAGTGTACTCTATAAGATGACATAAATGTAATTTTGCTCTTTTTATTTGTTATTCAAAAATTACAAAATTTATTTTTTATTAGCCTCTCAAGTTGTTAATATTTACATTTGCTGTTATTTCTGCACACTGTTACATTTACGAGTACATGTTATTAAATCTTATGACATTTGTCGAAAACTCAAAACGTTTCCGTGAAAACGAGCTTCAATATTCGCCTCTTCAGAACCATTCAAATGCCATTTTCCAAAAAAATTGACAAAAATGTTTTCTTCAAATTTTTCGTACTGATAGTGTTAATTGTTCTGATTAAGATGACATAAATTTATTTTTGCTTATATTTTTCGAAAAATTACTGAAATTTCATTTTCGAAAATATTTCTCACGTCGCTAGTGGTTTTTATACTGTAACCGTTTCCGATCTGTGGTTGAAATACTCACGCTACATTGAAATAGCGCGGGCAGTGCCCTCTGCAAGAGGTTGGAAAACCGTGTTTATGTATATTCCGAGATATTTGAATTGTAGTGTCCGTGCCGACGCGGTAGGGAGCAACGAGGGGAGAAGGCTTTGAGTCGCGGGAGGGGAAGGTCGAAAAAGTGTGCTATTGGGGAGTGGAGGTGAGAACGAGGAAGAGAAACGGACACTGAAGCTGCTGCGCCTAGGTTTACGGACATCAATTTCTTACTCTACATTGCCGTGTAAGAACCCGGATCTGCACGGAGACGCATATTCGGCGACACCAGCCCGCTGACCGTCGAAAGCTTGGCGCCGTTGGGCGAGGCAAGGCCCCGAGAAGAGGTCGGTAATAATCGTCTTTCCTATTTTTCTCCTTATCGTTTGCCACGAAATTGCCATGAGAAGCATCAAGTTGCTAAGACGTAGAAGGCTCTTGACGGTATTTCCGTAGTGCCCAAAGCCACCCCTTCAATGCGTACGTTCAGAGGTTGCGTGTCATGACACCCTCCAGTGTAAATGGCTGTCATTAGACCCTGCATAAGTAAAAAGTAAAGGCAGGGAGCAACAAGTGAATGTTGTAATGAGTGCTCAGAATGTGCAGGTAACTTTACAAACTGTGCTTGATGCTCCCTTTGTATTGTTGTCAAAATGTTAAAAATTGTATAATTGAATTTGAATTTGTTGATTTGTCAATTTTTTCTTCAAAAGAAGAGAAACGATTAAAGTTTAGTAAACGGTACACCCTTAAAGAAGCGTGGCGACGGGGCTTAAGCCCTAATCACTGTATGTGCTCCAATAGAAATGAATAAAACTACCGGATTTGCGATTAATGGCTCGTCCTTCATACGCGTTGTCCCCACCGCATTGTAAAGCCACTTTTCTTTCTGAGGCACTTTTTCTCGCTTCGCTCGTCCGAATTCAAACCACGGCCTTCGGCCCTCGCGTTCACTATGAACATCCTTGAGTCCATCCACCGCATAATTACCAATTCACTTGTAGAAGAAAACACTTTTCAAGAAAGCCTCCAGAATTCTAACTGCCTAGGTAACGCCGGAACGGCGCGAAGTGACGGTTTAAATGACTTCCTTATGTTATACGGTATAATACTTTTCAGCCGAAAAACTTTATGCGAGATTGATTTTGTTATTGTATAAAGGGTAATTTTTGTTTTGGTTTGTTTAGGAATATATGTATTTGGGTTTCGAAATTTTCTTGATACATAATTCCTTTTCTAAGACAAAAGAAAAGGAAATCTTTCAAAAAAAAATCTACGATTCTATATAAAAAACATTTTTTCGTAATTAATTTACTGTTGCATTATGAACAGATAACAACTTCTAACATATATAAGTAAAGTAAAATAAAAGTGAGAATTCGGTTTCAATACATTTTTGCACGTAATAGTGCAAGTGCTTCAAATGACTCTAATTTAATTTTATGGAACACTCAAACAATTTCTGTGAAAAAGAACTTGAATTTCGCATGTACAGTAAGGCTTAAACATAATTTTCTTACAAACGGCTACAAATTTTCAATGAAAGTTGCCATATAAGACAAGGTTTTACTCTTCTTTAATATTCTTAAAATAATATTTCAGTTTTACTATTCGGAAACCGATAACTGGAGGAAAACCTTTTTTTAAATGTATTTTGGGCGGCGATAGATGGCAGCCGGCTAGAGCATGTGGCAATTTAGAAGAGCTAGCCCAGACCAAAGAAAATAGGGAACTAATACGAGGAAGTCTGTGCCATTTTGTACCTCTTCTAGTTCAATTTTGAGCCATTTTTCTGGACCTGTGCGTCCTTTTTGTCATTTTACGCATTTTGTTTTCTTATCGTATTTGCTTGTTAGTGAATGTTTCATGAATTTACATGCCATTCTGAGATACATTTTTTTATTGTATCATTAGTTCACGATGAAATTCTCTTCTGCTGTGGCCTCTGTGTTTCCAAAAGTCACAAAATTGCACGGACCATAGGTAACCTCCTCGACCTTTAAAAACTGACGGTAAGCAGATAGAGTTATATATTTCATTTCGTCCTAAAATAGACTCAATATTCAGTATAATATAATATAAATACATTTCCCGAATGGTCGAGATCGTTAAGGTAGGAGTGGTATAGCGATCTTGAAGTGAAGGATTGCGGGCTCGAGTCCCGCATCGGGCATGGTTCTGTTTGTGTTCGTTCTTTCACCTCCTGCCATCACCATAAAATGTCATCTTCATAGTAACCATAACGTTAAATCGAATAGTGGTCGCTAATGACTTAAATGTTGATACGACCTTAAATAACAAAAAATATATTTTATTTGGAATTGTAAAATTCATTGAATAAATAAACATTCATACACATCTCTAATTATTGTTTTTAAAAGCCATATCCTCCGTATTTTTAAGTCATTATAGCGAGTTATATTACACCCTAGGGTATATCTCGCATCCCAGCCACCACATCTCCCTATCGGTGTAGTCTTCATTACTTCATTCTCTTTTCTGCATTGCCTCATCCACTCCCTCTCCCCATGTAAGTCTAGGTCTTCCTCTTTGTCGATGGGTAGCTGTTTGCCATTTCCACAATATTTTCGTCCACCACTCTTCGTTCATTCTTCGCATGTGCCCATACCATTTTAGTCTTTTCACTTCTATGGTGTCAATTATACAAAAACTAGCTTCTGCTTTACGTTTAATTTCTTCATTCTTAACTTTATCCGTTAATGTCAGTCCGCAACTGCGACACAAGAAATCTATTTCCATTGCCTCCAATTTCTTTTCGCTCTTTTTGTTACTTCACATACCTCAGATCCATAAAGGGCAATATTCTCTAAAACAGTCTTATATATTTTTTTCTATACTCTTTCTTAATTTATATTTCCATATCAGTGGATGTAATTGTCTTATAGCAACTCTACCTCATTTTGTAGGTCGTATTCAACGAACTTTTAGGTCATTAGAAACAGAGAATTTCAGATGACGTTTGAGTTATGTAAGTATGGCTTGTATTGATTCTAAAATTGATTATAAAATTGAGGCTGGCATTCCGGTAGTTATCAGTAATGTATCTCATTTAAAATTAATATATATATGGGGCGTACTTAATATGTGCTAATCATTTTAAATTTAATAAATGAAAAGGAAATGTGATTCAACTAAAAGTAGAGATAATTCCAACTTGAAAATTGGATAATTCCACTTTGGATGTAGCATCCATGGACTGTTTTTCGATTCTGATTTAAATAAAATATTTCAGTAATGACCCACCATTTTGTATAGACAGCAATATCTAAGATAAATAAATATAGGTTATTAACACTTTTGTACAGTCATATCGCATTTATTAACACACACACACACATATAATAAACACAATAAAACCGCAATATTTTACGCTAAAACTTAAATGTTTATTACAGGAGCAAGATCTTAGTGATGAACATTTGAAGTCCTCTTTGCTTCCCCGCACTCCTCAATTATTCACTCTTCTTCAAGTAAACGGATGTCGGTGCAAAGCACGCACCGGGATGCGCGCCTTAGGGAGAGTGGCTGCTAATGGCAAAGGCTGGCCGGGGCGGGGCGTGGCAGTGATAGGACGGGGGATGGCG